>JBBGZY010000821.1:8460000-8840000 GCA_037952925.1 Lithobates clamitans | reverse complement strand
TCGGGATTGCTAAGTAACTTGAAGCAATGATTTGTATGATGCTTGCAATCTTGTGACAATGAAATGATTCGAAATGTTTGCTTTGATTGCGAAATGAATGAACTGCATGACAGAGGTGCGGCCTGGTCGTGTCACGATTTGTTCGACCGTGAACCGAGCTCTGGAGCATGTATTGAAATGGGGCAACTGAAAATATTGGTGCTCCTGGGACAAATCGGTGCTTGTTTGATGCATCTGGATTCGAATAGGAGTACAGTATTAAATAAAATGAGAGAAATGATTGTTTTAACCGCGGCTCGAATTGGTTGTGCCGTGTTAGCGACTGGCAACTAACCGAGCTCTGGTAAAGGTATGAAATGCGATCGGAACCAGTGATGCATGCCGTGACAAATCGGTGCACCTCAGATGCGACTGGTTTCGAAATGGTGATGCGTTGTGGGAATGAAATGGTAGAAATTGCATGACAGAGATACGGGTCAATCCCTGGTGTCTGCGATTCAGCTATGATCCGGATTTCTGGAGCATGTATCAGAAATGTGGCCAATCCTGGGCACGCCGAGACGAATCGGTGCATTTTTCATGCGACTAATTCATGTCGGAACGTGATACATGAAAATGAAATGATAACCATGACAGAGGTACAAATGACTGATAAACATAACTCTGGAGCATGTATAGAAATGAGGCCAATCCTGGGGCACGCCGAGACGAATTGGTGCATTTTCCATGCGACTGAATTCATGTCGGAACGTGATACATGAAAATGAAATGATAACCATGACAGAGATACAATTGACTGATAAACGTAACTCTGGAGCATGTATAGAAATGAGGCCAGTCCTGGGGCACGCCGAGACGAATCGGTGCATTGCCATGCAACTGGATTCATGTCGGAACGTGATAGGTGGAAATGAAATGATAACCATGACAGAGGTATGAATGACTGAAAACGTAACTCTGGAGCATGTATAGAAATGAGGCCAGTCCTGGGGCACGCCGAGACGAATCGGTGCATTGCCATGCGACTGGATTCATGCCGGAACGTGATAGGTGGAAATGAAATGATAACCATGACAGAGGTATGAATGACTGAAACGTAACTCTGGAGCATGTATAGAAATGAGGCCAGTCCTGGGGCACGCCGAGACGAATCGGTGCATTGCCATGCAACTGGATTCATGTCGGAACGTGATAGGTGGAAATGAAATGATAACCATGACAGAGGTATGAATGACTGAAAACATAACTCTGGAGCATGTATAGAAATGAGGCCAGTCCTGGGGCACGCCGAGACGAATCGGTGCATTGCCATGCGACTGGATTCATGCCGGAACGTGATAGGTGGAAATGAAATGATTAACCATGACAGAGGTATGAATGACTGACAAACGAACCTCTGGAGCATGTATAGAAATGAGGCCAGTCCTGGGGCACGCCGAGACGAATCGGTGCATTTAGCATGCGACTGGATTCATGTCGGAACGTGATAGGTGAAAATGAAATGATAAGCATGACAGAGGTACTAATGACAGACAATAACGTAACTCTGGAGCATGTATAGAAATGAGGCCAAATAACTGGGGCACACCGGAACGAATCGGTGCATCTTTTTGATGCGACAGGATTCGAATCGGAGCGCAGTAGGTGACTGAAATGAAATGTTTGAAATGATTTGAAATGTCAGAAATGAGTTCTAGAATGTTTCAGAAATGAGAAATGATTGGTATCGAACTGACTTGGCCCGATAACTTGCAAATTGCGACTTGCTATGGCTGTTTACTGATGCATATATTTTTTTTTTTTTTTTTTTATAAACACCGACATGCTAGAAATGAAGCGACGTCTGCGTCGCGCTGCTGTCGAAATGGTAACATATCTAAAGTACAGCGATACACATTGCAATAGTGAAGTGCGAGTAACGAATTTGAAAGTACGGTTTAGTGACATGACATGAAACGAAAAATGCGATATACATTGCAGTTTATGAGAAAGCGAGTGAAACGAAAATTGAAATTACGGTTTAGTGACCCGATATAAAAACGAAAAGTCCGACGGGACCTTACCTGCGACAGCCAAGCCAGCCGCGTGGTACAAACTACGAACGAAAAACGCGGACTTCGAAAGTTTTGAGAACGATATCGAATACGGAGTTTTTGCGAGGCAAGGACTTGCGGACGCTGGTATATCGAATAGTCGGCCTAGTGACGTGTATCGCGCACAGGAAACCGACAAGCACCACAGGTGAGCGGGCTGCTTAAGTACCCACCGGGCTCCTCCCATAAATTCAGGCCACCATACTGGCCTTCCTACATATATATAGATATATATATAGATAGATATGGATATGTAACGAGGTTTCTTAAAAGATCGTTTAAAACGATGAACAAAAATCGTATAGGAAGGAAAAGCACATGGAGCAGTATACAAGGTAATAAACACAAGAGAAAAACACGACAAGTACTTACTTTTTTTAAGAACTTTCCGGATACGTCGGTATTGATCCGGCTCCCTGAGTTTCAGGTCAGACCATCTTTTGCGCAATTGATCTTTGGAGCGCTGGACCCCAAATGATGCCTGCAAAGTCTCCACGACCTTCGCCATTATTTTGGCCTTGCGCAAATTTGGCCGTGCGTACGGCCCATAATTGCCATCATAGTCGTCTTTGTGAAGAATGGCCACCATCTCCACCATCTCTTTGAAACTCATATTAGAGGCCTTAAATCTAGGCCTCATAGATTTGGTTGACGTTCCAGACGTTCCAGCCTGCGGGCTGTCTCCACTACCTGAGGTCGTCAACATTTCAGGTGTCTCCGCCATTCTTTAACTCCACTACGCGCCGTAACAAAAAAGGGGCGGAGAACATGAGTTCATTTCGAACGTCAGGGGCGGGCGACGCAGGCGGAGTTTCACACATGCGTAGTGTATAAAGGAGGGCCTTTCGCGCGTGTCGTACGTACGTTCTGTGCGTCAAATTAGGGGGCGGAGAACATGAGTTCATTTCGAACGTCAGGGGCGGGCGACGCAGGCGGAGTTTCACACATGCGTAGTGTATAAAGGAGGGCCTTTCGCGCGTGTCGTACGTACGTTCTGTGCGTCAAATTAGGGGGCGGAGAACATGAGTTCATTTCGAACGTCAGGGGCGGGCGACGCAGGCGGAGTTTCACACATGCGTAGTGTATAAAGGAGGGCCTTTCGCGCGTGTCGTACGTACGTTCTGTGCGTCAAATTAGGGGGCGGAGAACATGAGTTCATTTCGAACGTCAGGGGCGGGCGACGCAGGCGGAGTTTCACACATGCATAGTGTATAAAGGAGGGCCTTTCGCGCGTGTCGTACGTACGTTCTGTGCGTAGGTGATAGTGGACCAGGACGTTCCAAAACGAAGGTAATTTGAGATATATATTTTTTTGGGGGGGGGTTTATGGTCATGACTTTGTAGCAAGCGGCCTATATGGCTTGATAGATTGATGAGGCCTACATAGGGAGAAGATGATGAGGGGTTAGCAGAAACATATAATAAGTTTTTTTGGTCTTGTGACTTTCTCTTTTCCAGATATAATGAATCCCCTATTGAAGGATCCAGAGTTCCTTACTTCTTTTATTTCAAAGTATCGAGAGATGAGGAATTTGTGGGAGGTGAAACACCCTCAGTATTATGCCAAGCATGTGAGGAAGTCAACGCTGGAGAGACTTCTGTCCTTTGTCCAGGAGACCATCCCGGGAGCAACAATGGAGACAGTGCTCAAGAAAATTGGGGTCTTGAGGAACATGTATAAAAGGGAGCATAGGAAGATCCAGGAATCAAGGAGATCAGGAGCATCAGCAGATGATGTTTATGTACCCAGGCTGTGGTACTACAATCAACTCCGTTTTCTTGATGACCAGAATGAAGCCAGGGCATCACTTTCAACCCTTCCCTCCACCCTTCCCTCCACCCTTCCCTCCACCCTTCCCTCCACCCCAGCAGAGGCTGATGAGGAGCAAGCTGGGTCTTCCATCCTGGATGAACCGGATATGACCATCTGGAGTCAGGTAAATTATTTTAACAAATATTTACTGTACTAATATTAATGATGTTAACTGGATGTTATAATTGTCTCAAATAATTTAGCACTCCAAATTGTGTATACATATCAAATGATAGTAGTGACTAAATATGTTTGGCACCTGCTTGAAATAATTAGGGTGTCTGATTAGACTCTTTTATTAAAGAGATGTATTCACATTGAATTTGCTAGTCATGAGAAGCAAACTGTGTGTCATTGATGAACCCAAAAAAAGAAACTAAAACTATTGTCCTTTTTTTATACACAGGATGAGTCCATCCAGGAGGAATGTGGGGAAAGTGGCAGGCAGGAGGAGACCGGGCCCATGGACAGCCTGGAGGAGGCCGGATTCACCATCATCCTGGAGGAGGCTGGGCCCAGTGTCAGGCAGGAGGTGGCTGCTCCCAGTGAGGTGGCTGGGCCAAGTGAGGTGGCTGGGCCAAGTGAGGTGGCTGGGCCCAGTAGGAGCCTCACCCAATCCCAAGTGCCTCCCCTCCACCTTCCCAAAAAAAGGGCCAGGAAGGGGATGGTCACACAGGACGCGTCCCTGCGCCTCATGCAACAGGCCACCCGTTTTTTAACAAGCCCCCCCGAAGCGGAAGAAGCCTATGGCTGCTACTTAGCCAGCAGGCTTCTTCAGATGGATTGGGAGCAGCGCCTCATTTGTGAGCGCCTATTTGGGGAAACAATCCATAAGGGGCTGCAGGGCACGCTAACCAAAAACACCCAACTACATGAGGCAGCCCCCCCCCTCCTCCTCCTCCTCCTCCTCCTCCTCCTCCTCCTCCTGCCACAACTGAAACACCAGAGCCACAGCCTCAAAAGAAGGCTACAGGGAAGGCTACAGGGAAGGCTGCAGGGAAGGCTGCAGGGAAGGCTGCAGGGCAGCGTGGAGGAAAGGCTGCAGGGAAGAGAAGAAAGTGATGACCTGGGTTCAGTCTGGTCTGACAGAAGACGCAGGCTGTTGTAGGACCACAGTCTGGGGACATCTAGATCATCTGCTGGTGCTGTTGATCTCTGGGATTCTTGGACCAGATTGTGCTCCCTCTTATATGGACTCCTCAAGATCCCAATTTTCTTGTACACCGACTTTTTCCAGCGTTGACTTCCTCTTTATTTTATTTTGACCATGAATAAATGGATCTTTTTTGAGTTTAGCAAAAGACTTTATGTGTTTTCTTTTAAATCATTGATTTTACACACAATGTTAAATTAACAAGGGACAACAATCTCATTGAGTTTTAAAAAAACACACCAAAAATACATTACTAATGTTAAGAATGTTCAAGTGGTAAGTCTTGAAAAAAAAAAATATACATAAACAAAAACGGTGCTTTGGGTTAACTTTATCTAAAAATTAAAAAATAATCACTAGAAAAAAAATAAAAAAGAATAATGGGTTCTTTGTGGTAACTTTACAAACCTAAAAAAAAAAAAAAAAATAAGGGAAAAAGTATTATTAGTATGGAAACATTGTTTATAAAAAGCATACTATATCATTCATGAGATCAAAGAGAAAAAGAATTCAGAAATCAGTTTGGGAGAACTCTGATTATGAACAGCAAAACACCTTCGTTCTTTAGAGCATTCGTAAAGAAGAAATAAAATGCGCTGCATTCAACGATCACAGATTTTGCAGCGTGATGAATGTGCTACCTACAATACGAACACTAGTTTTACTAGACCGAGTGCTTCCGTTTAGTTTTTGCTTATGAGCATGCGTCGTTTTTTTGTCCGTAGGACTAGCATACAGACGAGCGGACTTCGGGGTCCGTCGTAGTTACGACGTAAAGATTTGAAGCATGTTTCAAATCTAAAGTACGTCGGATTTGAGGCTAAAAAAGTACGTTGAAAGTCCGAAGAAGCCCACACACGATCGGATTACCAGCCAGCTTTAGTCCGTCAGCGTCCGTTGGACTTTTGTAGACGAAAAGTCCGACCGTGTGTACGCGGCATAACATGGCTTCAAAACGGTCGGCTGGTCAGAACGCACTAAACAGAACGCACTGAAGAACAGCAAGGCCTGTGAAGAACGACCTGAAAATCAGGAACGAGCGGCCAATAAAACAAAGATTTCTCAATGCCAACTGACCAAACGCACTGAAAAGCAGATACAAACCTCACAAGCACAGACTGAACAACAGTTAAAACGAACTGAAAAATACGAGTCTCACAAGCGCGAATCGTCTCTCACCAAACTTCTACTAACACGAGATAAACACGAGATTAGCAGAAGGAGCCCAAAGGGTGTCGTACGGGCTATTGAACTTCCGTTTTATAGTCTCGTCGGACTTGGTGTACGTCACAGCGTACTAAGCTGGCGTACTTTTGTGTGGTCGTGTGTGGGCAAGTCCGTTCGTAAGAAAGTCTGCGCCAAGTCCGCCGAAGGTACGCCGGAAGTATGTCGGACAGGCTGTCCGACTTTTGTAGCTGCAAAGTCCGACCGTGTGTACGCGGCATTATACTCGAGTATATACGGTACTGATTAATATTGGTACTCCTCTTGCATATGTAGAATAAGAAGAATGAAAGGCTTGCTGAATCCATGGCTTTTTTAGTGCCAAACACTTGCTGCCCTTGAGATGCGTCTCCTGTAAAAGCACCATATGTGGAGAATGTAATTTAAGGTATCTAAAAAGTATCGCCCTCTTAAATTTAGAATTAAGTCCCCAAACATTCCAGGATAATATCCTGAAAACGGAGACATCACGTGTCGTCATTATACATCAAATTATAAATGATAAAAGGAGAAGTAAAAAACAAATTTAATCTAGGTGTACACCTTAATGTACATCTCTGGAGCAGCACCAATCCAGGGAGTCTATCCCTAGTAATAGCATAACCAATGCATAACCAATCATTCCAAACAAAAACATATACACATACAACACCAATAAACAATACCCAAGATGACAGAAGGGTATCTATCCTGCCCTCATCTGGTGGCATCTTCCAAAATTTGGTAGCCAGATAAGGCTTTTACCCAAAAAAACAAAAAACAAAAAAAGAAACCCTAAAGCCGCGTACACACGGTCGGACTTTTCGTCTACAAAAGTCCAACGGACGCTGACGGACTAAAGCTGGCTGGTAATCCGATCGTGTGTGGGCTTCTCCGGACTTTCAACGTACTTTTTTAGCCTCAAATCCGACGTACTTTAGATTTGAAACATGCTTCAAATCTTTACGTCGTAACTACGACGGACCCCGAAATCCGCTCGTCTGTGTGCTAGTCCGACGGACAAAAACCCACGCTAGGGCAGCTATTGGCTACTGGCTATGAACTTCCTTATTTTAGTCTGGTGTACGTCATCACGTACGAATCCATCGGACTTTTGTGTGGTCGTGTGTAGGCAAGTCCGTTCGTTAGAAAGTCTGCCACAAGTCCGCCGCAAGTCTGCCGAAAGTCCTCCGGAAGTCTGTTGGACAGGCTGTCGGACTTTTGTAGCTGAAAAGTCCGACCGTGTGTACGCGGCATAAAAGATTTAGTTAGCAACAGTTTGTTAGTAACAACTTGGTGCTGTAGCACAGCACCTAGATAGGGGAAATCTGGTTCAGAAATCGGGGGAGGGGGGGGGGATAAATAAATAAAACAGGAAAAAATTTAAAAAACAGCTCCAAGCATCAATTGATGCAGCTTCCCCAATACCAATGGGATAAAAAAGGTAGTTGCCGTGGCCAACACTAAAAAAGGGTCTAGGAAGGGAGGAGGGGGAAAGAGGGAAAGAGGGAAAGGAGGGAGGGGAGGGGAATTTTTTATTACCTATTGCCATTGATTTCAGCTAGTCCCCCAAAGAAAGAGAAGGGGGAAGGGGGGACTTCTACACTGAGACTGACACAAGCCGACTTAGAATGTAAAATAATATAATATAGTAATAATAGAAATTGATACAATTGATACAAATTTAATACAAGGGAAAGAAAAAAAAAACAGCAGCATTACCCAAAAAATAAAAAAGAGGAAATTTTAAGAATGGAATATATGTGAAACATGTATATCCTTATATATGTATATATATATATATATATATATATATATATATATATATATATACACATATATACGCATACTCACCCACCTCCACCCCAACACATGTACACATGTATACATAAATACACTGCCTATTGAGAAAAAAAAAAGGAAAAGGGGGGAGGGGTATGATAGGCAAACATTTAGCATCTAATTAATAATTATTTAGTATGTAGCAAAAAGAGAAAAAAGGAGAAAACCAAAAAAGGGGTTGTACAGTCATCAACGGGTGTCCAACCAGGCTAAAACAGCTTCTGGTTTATAAAAAAAAAGTGTGTTGTCACCATCAATAACTCTCATCTTACTTGGATATAGAAGACTAAATTTTAAGCCTTTGTCTTTCAGCCTCCTGCGAGCCTCTGTAAAGGATTTACGCCTTAGTTGTACTTCCTGGGAATAATCAGGAAAAAAAAAAGTTTTTTATCCCCATACATAGTGTCAGGTTTAGACCGAGCTGCAGCCAGGATGCAGTCCCGATCCCTATAATTAAGTAACCGGAGCAAAAAAGGACGCAGTGATGCTCCCGGTCCAGGGGGGGCCGGTGGAACCCTATGAGCCTGCTCGATGACAAAGGTAGGTGGCAGGTCGGTCAGGCCAAACAGATCTATGAGCAATTTCTCTGTAAATGCAGTGGAGCATGAGCCTTCTGCTCGCTCAGGAAGGCCTATAATTCGGATATTATTCCTCCCTAAATAATTTTCGGTATCTATAGTCCGATTTTGTAAAGCACATACCTGTAGTTGTAAAGCCTTAAGGTCCCTAGAGTCCGACCTGACCTGATCCTCCACACCTGAGATCCGGTCTTCCACCTCAGTGATCCGCGTCCGAGATTTGTCTGTTGCTACAAAATCAATCTTTGATGTTCATGCTGTTTTACACTCAGCAGTTGCTGTTTAGTGTTTTGTGAGGGGGGTGTACTAATGGGGGATTTTTCGAAAATCCTGGAGTTCTTCTTTAAGTAAGAGTTGATGCATGTGTAAAATAAATTGTAGCTCTAAAAACACATATATTAGTAGTAAATGTAAAGTTCAAAGTGCGGGGGCGTGTCCGACTTCCGGTATGTGAGGAAGCTTTTCTCCAGAGCTCCAACCGTGTTAACATCCTGACGAATCCTGACGACCTATAGGTTGTACTATTTCACCCCAAAACAACCGGAAAGGATAGCGGAACACCTCAGGCACCCAGAGATGGTGAAATACGGGCCGAGTGTGGAATCTACGCCCGCAGAGAAGCTGGCGAAATATGCACATGAGGATTCCCAAGATGGCGCCCGGCTGGGGAGAGCGCGGCCTGGTACAGCAGCTCAGCCAGATCGTGAGTGGACCGAGGGGGATAGAGACTGGCTGGATCCGACCGACCCGCTGGCTCGTCCCCTGCCCTCTCCAGGATCGGAATCTGAGGAGAGCGGCTCCAGTACTTAGGGCGGTGAGCCGACGCTGTTACAAATCATGGATACCATTAAGAGCTGCCATGCAGCCTTATCCTCACAAATTGAAACTTTTAGAGTGGACTTTGCACTGCTCAAAGATGATGTGCAGAAGGTAAGGCAAAGGGTCACTCAAACGGAACACAGGATCAGTGCAGTGGAGGACGATCTTAACCCCCTATTGCTACAAGTCAGAGACCTGTCGGCAGACAACAAATCCCAGGAAGCCAAACTGGGAGACATAGAAGACAGGCTAAGAAGGAACAACCTGCGGTTCTTGGGATTCCTGGAAGGCACAGAAGGGAAAAACCCGGAGGAATTCCTGCTGTCATGGCTTAAACAGGTATTTGGGGCAGAAAATTTCTCTCATTTGTTCGCTATAGAACGTGCGCACAGGATCCCACTGAGAGCTCCAATCCCTGGGAGGTATCCTAGACCTATGCTGGCGCGCTTTTTGTACTTCAGGGACAAGGAGACCATTTTAAGAAAGGCCCGCAATCTACCTGAGCTAATGCATAACAACAACAGAATCTCCATTTTCCCAGATTTTTCTGCAGCCAACCAGAAACAAAGGGCAGCATTTCAAAGTGTGAAACAGCACCTGCGGGACCGCAGCTTACCATACAGCATGCTTTACCCAGCTAAACTCTGTGTGGTTCACAAGGGCCAGACACAATTCTTTATATCACCTAAGGAGGCGAATAGATGGCTGGAATCCCTGGGACAGGGGTGAAGATGTGATGACCTTGTCAGCTAGAACTATCAGCAACAGACACCTGGGAGGTATCTTTGGGAGAAGCGATAGACATAATCCTGTTGTTCTACAATCTGTTTAGTATCACTGACAACTTTTAAACTTGATGGATGCCGGTTTACAAGATCCTGAAAATATTCAACCAGACAGGAACATTAATATGTATTCTACAAGCAACGTGGTTTCAGGGACAAACTCTGTAAACTTACACATACCTATTCCTAAAGCTTCCTGAC
The DNA here is from genome assembly GCA_037952925.1 of Lithobates clamitans. NCBI lineage: Eukaryota > Metazoa > Chordata > Amphibia > Anura > Ranidae > Lithobates > Lithobates clamitans. The sequence continues at coordinate 8,829,513 of JBBGZY010000821.1, read as the reverse complement.
CGGCTGGTACAGGAAGAATATCCCCCCTTTAGGAAGCGTTTTTCTTGGATTTAATGTTTGGGGTAAAAGTCTGTGGGAAGTTAGGGGCTACAGGCAGGGTGGGGGGACAGGGAGTTCAGATCAATCACGTTGATCGCAAAGTTGTTTTTTGTTCTTTTTTTTTCTTTTTGGTTTTGGCGTTTTTTCATGCAACTAAAGGGCACCTTACATGTCTACTGCTGCTTAAGCAATGGGAAGAATGGTTTCAGATCAATCAAATTGATCGCAAAATTGGGTTTTGCTCTTTTTTTAATTTTTTTTATTTTTGGTTTTGGCGTTAGTTCATGTTAATGTAGGGTACCTTACATATTTACTGCTGCTTAAGCAATGGAAAGAGGGGTTTCAGGAAAAAAGTCTATATCTGCATTCACGATTATGGTGTCAATTAATTACACTAATAGATAAGAAGTATTTACTCACATGCTACTCTCGGGGGAAAGAATTAAAGGATAAGTGTGTTAAGTACTTCAGTGGGGATGGACCTGATGGGTCAATATCACTCCACAAAACAAAAGCTGTTATTATTCTACTTTGTTTTTACCATGATGCAGTCCCTTAATATCCTCTCGTGGAATGTGAGGGGTCTCAATTCTAAAATTAAGAGAGCCCTAGTATTTAAATATATCCTAAAGCGAAGGCCGCATATTATATTACTCCAGGAATCACATTTAGTGGGGTCCAAAACGCTAGCCCTTCATAGGGCTTTTGTAGGTAGAGCATTTCACTCCACATACTCCAGTTACGCCAGAGGGGTATCTGTGCTATTGGCTAAGTCCCTTCTCTATACCGTTATAAAGGTTAAATCAGATCCTATGGGTAGATATGTGGCCCTCGCTATAATTATTAATAACCAACCATATACCTTGGTGTCAGTATGTATACCACCCCCATTTACAATTAAGGTATGGAAAGGGATGATGGCTGAGGTATTACAAATGGCAGAAGGTCCAATAATTCTGGCTGGGGATCTAAATGCTGTGTTATCCACGGAAAAGGATAGGTTTAAGATGGCTGCGGTAGGAGGATCACCACTAGAGGCCTGTGTGAAACCTTATGACTTGGAAGAGGCATGGAGGTGGAAACACCCTGATGATAAAGAGTACTCCTGTTTCTCCCCCACCTTTAATACACTTTCAAGGATAGATTTGTGCTTTGTGTCCAGGGACCTGTTACCAAGGGTGTTGGATGTTCAATATCTGACGAGGGCCAGCTCGGATCACTCTCCCATGCTTCTCTCCATAGATATGGAGAAACCAAGGGGGTATGTGGTGTGGAGGTTAACTCCCTTGTGGCTTGAGGAGGAGTGCTTCGAGGGGTCCGCTGCAACATCCATTAATCATTTTTGGTTAGAAAACAAGAAAGAGGTCCCGATTGGGGTCACATGGGATGCATTCAAAGCCACACTCCGGGGATCCATCTCAGGATTAGTTAAACAGCTGCAGTCAGATAAAGGATGGAAAGTTAGAGAGGCGGAACAAGTGGCCACTGAGTCTGAAGTAGAATACATTAAAAACCCCAACTTAGAAACCCATAGGATATGGAGGGAGAATATCAGAAAACTAGATTTGGTGCTGATAGAAAAAACTAAAAAAAAATTACTGTACCAAACACAAAGAATTTTTGAATTTGGAGATAAAAACAGCAGACTAATGGCGTATCTGGCGCACTCTCAGCAAGCTCCAACTTCTATCCCAAGAATATGTGACACGAATGGTAAAATCTGTACATCACATGATGATGTCGCAAATGCATTTTTGTCATTTTATAAAGATCTTTATGCGTCAAGGGTAGACTATGGGTTGGAGGAGGTACGGACGTATCTCGCCCCGATACCCCTGACAGAACTTACAGAGGAGGTAGTAGAGGAACTGGATGGTCAGATTACAATAGAAGAAGTGCTGTCAGCTATAAAGTCCCTGAAACCTAACAAAACCCCTGGACTGGACGGTTTCCCAGTCGAGTGGTATGGAGTGTATGCGGAAACTTTGGCCCCTAGGCTAGTTGAGATGTATGAAGATGCTTTTGACAAAGGTATTCTACCAAAATCTATGAGAGAAGCACTGATAGTGCTGATTCCCAAGCCACACAAGGACCATGATTTATGCGAATCATATAGGCCTATATCCCTTATTAATGTTGACGCAAAAATTCTAGCTAAAATCCTAGCGAAACGACTGAATAAGGTGATAGCATCTATTATTCATCCTGATCAGACAGGATTCATTCCTGAAAGATCGACTGCCATAAATTTGAGACACTTATATACCATACTACAATCAAAAGGCCCTACTCCTGACACTCGGGTGGTGGTGTCACTCGACACCCATAAGGCGTTCGATTCGATAGAATGGCCATACCTCATAGCGGTCCTTGAGCGGCTGGGTTTCGGCCCAAGATTTTTAAAATGGGTCAGACTCCTATATGCGGAACCTCGGGCTAGATTACGTGTCAATAACTCTATTACGGGGCTTTTTAACATAGCTAGGGGCACACGGCAGGGGTGCCCTTTGTCGCCCCTGCTGTTTGCCCTGGCAATAGAACCGTTGGCAGCACTGCTGAGGGCAGATGAACGGATTAAGGGATGTAAGATTAACGATTGGGAGGAAAAAACATCATTATACGCAGATGATATGCTTTTATACTTAGAGGAGGTTGAGGAGTCACTACCCATAACATTAGACAGAATATCTGACTTTGGGAGATATTCCGGGTTCAAAGTAAACTGGAGTAAATCCGTAATACTCCCGTTTGACTCTGCATGTGTTCCGACGCTCCCTCAGGGGATATCATTATCCGTGGTCTCCAGGTTTCGTTACCTGGAAGTTGAGATACAGTTACCGATAAAATTGTATGTGTCAATTAACTTAGTACCGGTGTGGAAGCGACTGAAGGAGAGTGCACAGACCTGGGCTAAATTACCTCTAAGCCTTTTAGGGCGAATCAATATATTTAAAATGATTTACCTACCTAGGTTTTTGTACCTACTTTGGCATGCACCGGTATATATTCTTAAGAAATGGTTTATAGAAATAAATAAGACACTTGTCACTTTTCTGTGGGGACCTAAACCTGCCAGAATATCTATGGAGACACTTCACTTACCCATAAGGTCAGGTGGGCTGGCTTTACCAAACCTAAGATACTATTATCTAGCTGCCCAACTAACACATGTACACTGGTGGGGCTTCCCACAGATGAACATAGCATCAGTGGCCACTCAAGCGGCCCAGGTTCATTCGTATGAAGCACTGATCAATGTCCTTTTTAGAAATGGGCCATACCCAAACAGGGGCTCTAATATTTTAAAACTCTCATATAAAATATTTCATATATGTAATTAGTTAATAGGGGGATCTAGCTTAGCAGAGTCTCCTAATTCACCGCTGTGGCATAACCCGCAGCTCTCAGAAATAGCCAAGGTTCCGGATGGAGCACATTGGGCCGTTTACGAGATAAAATATGCACATCAACTGTTTAGGAATGGAATCTTCAGATCCTTTATAGATCTGAAGACTGAATACAACATACCTAACACTTTTTTTTTTAGATATCTACAGTTGAGACATGCCGTTAGGGCTCAATATGGCGGGGTTGAGGTAAATCTCTCCCCATCAGCAATGGAAAAACTTATTGCTGAAGCCGATCACTCAAAATTGATCTCCAGATATTACTCAATCCTGCTGCCATCTTCTTCTTCTGGGTTGGACAGGGTGGCTACACAGTGGAAAACAGACATACCATCTCTTACAGAGGAAACATGGCGGGAGGTACTGGACACTACGGTGTCATCAATGATCTCAGCTAAAGACAAAATGCTTCAATTTAATTATTTACATAGGATGTATTACACCCCAAAAAGACTGCACAGAATGGGAGGGAGGGATTCCCCGGAATGTCCCCGCTGCAAAGCGGAGGTGGGAGATTTCTTCCATATGGTGTGGCAATGCCCCCAGGTAATGGCATACTGGGGGGAAGTCCTCACATATGTGGAGGAAAAACTTGAACTCCCTCATATATCTTCTCCGGCCAGGTGTCTTCTTGGTGACCTGGAGGAGGAGGATCTGTCCGCATCACAGAAGACCCTTCTGCGTATATTATTTTGCTATGCCAAGAAGGCTTTAGCCCTCAGGTGGAGGGAGCAGAACCCCCCTTCTCTTGGGGACTGGGTGAAATTGGTCAACAATGCCCTACCAATGTATAAACTCACTTACCAAGCTAGAGGAAGTAATAAAAAGTTCAATAAAATTTGGGGGAAATGGATCACAAATATATCAGGAGAGATTAAAGTATAGAAGCTACCTGATTATTAAAAATGAGCATGTAAAGGTATGATAGCTATATGGTGTGAAACAACCTTATGCTTAAGAGATAATCATAGCGCATACAAAGCTGATGAAAATGTAAGGGACAAACTAAGGACACAGTAAAATAATACATTGGAACAATGTTTATTTTATTTAATAAAAGTGCATTATTTTCATGCTGACAAATATTAGGTCAAGGTGAATGTTAACAGTTCACCATATACTGTAGTTTAAACTATTGTGTTGTAAAAGAAAATTGTGATATAGCGATGTAAAACTCTGTGAACTTCAATAAAATTTACCCTTTAAAAAAAAAAAAAAAAAGTTCAAAGTGCCTATAAGAGTAGTGTCCCAAGAAATAAAAACAAATATGTAATCCAAGGGAACAAAAGTCCACAGTGGAAAAGAATAATCCGTGTGAATAATCTTGTCTGCTTCCCAACCATCAGCTTGTATATCATCAACTTAAGCGAATAGACGAAATACGCTTACCAGAGAAGTTGGATTCTACTGCCATAAGCATAGAATCAATGGAGCTTAGTGCCACCCAGGGCGAAGTAGTGGAGTGTTGGAGGCAAGGGTAGAGCCTCTGCAGGACTGGGACATCCTCTCTTTATCCGCCAAAGCAGAGCCAAAGATAAATTCCAAAAAACTAAGTGGTTCCTCAGTTCCCCAGTATATGTGGAAAAAACAAGGGATGCTCCCACATAGTGTAATTCTGGGTATTTTTATTCATAAAAAAAACACAATGCATATAAAAAAGTGATCACAGAATTAAATAAAAAGCAGTGTATAGGGTCTGTAAAAAGCCGCCCTACGCGTTTCAGTCCAATGACCTTCAACAGGGGCATATGGGGACCCTCATGACACTGCCCAAATTTATAAAATACTATATACCATCTAAAATAATCAAGACCAATAGGCTGTTAGCAGACGAACAACAATGGATATCATTGGACCTAGGGAACATCACCTGTTAGGGTATACCCCACCCCCTGAATATGTCCAATCGATTGAACTTATGGTGTAAAATTTATATCGTTATAGCCAATGTACATGTAAGATTTCTCCATGTCCATATCTTGTACTTATAGCAGCCGAATGGGCATCCTCGTGTGAAAAGCCCAGGTACGCAGCCAAACATGAGCGCGTGACGTCAATGATCAAAGGTGTGCGGATCGTGCAGAGGTTGCCTAGCAACCATGCACGCTATTGCCCAAAAAGCCTGCGAGCCTAAGGGGCGTGTCTGAGCAGCCGTCACATGACGCTGAAGATCCGGAAGCTTGTGGACCGTGCAGGAGGGTTGCCTGGCAACCCTACACGCTGCCGCCCGAAAGCCCGCGAACACACAAAACGTGTCCGCGCGGCCATCACGTGATCTCGAATTGTCCCCCATGTGATGACAGATGTCATCCACACCTGGACAATCGAGATAGATTGCTGGGCAGCGGCATCACAGAGCCAGGAGGGGCTGCGAACCAGAGGGGTGTGTCAGCACGGTCATCACATGACCTAAAAGTTATCCCTCATGTGATGACATACATAGACACTCAAAACTAGTTGCCAGGCAACAAAGACGCTATGTCAGGAGGGTTCGCAGTAATGCCAGCGAACCCGCACTGCAGTCACCCCATCTAAAAGGGATCTCTCCTGTAGCCACTGACGTGAATCAATATTATAAAATACGCCAGTAGGCTGGGAAAGATGGATGGCGTTATGAAATGGGCACCCTGACCAAATAATCCTAATAATTGGAGATACAAAAAAAGATCATATAAAATAGAAATCAAAACTAAAAATATATAGAATGAAGCCCTATTTGCTAAATATATGAAATAAACTCTCAAGTGATGATGGAGGGAAAAGACAAATATAAATGAGTAAAATAAGGGTACTTAGGGCCGGACCTATACCCAGCCCGACTCACTGACCCCAAATACGTGTTGTGACTCAAGGGTCAAAAGTGGAAAATGTGTGAGGGTATGAAAGTAATGTGATTACTGATAATACACAGATGCACGTGTGGGAAAAAATGTATGATGTATAAAAAATATGTGAAGTGTATAGACGTGTAGAAAAAGGATGACTGTGGTAAAAAAAAAAATGGGATAAACAAAAATAAATAAATTGAAGTGATATTAGGATAAATTAATAAACGAGTTCAGATCCCATTCCACATTAAGCCCATACGGGAAATAAGATCTGAGCTGAGTATATCCAGTACGTCTCAAGCTTGGATACCCCCCGTAAGCGGGACTCACCTTGCCAATGGGGGACAAACTTGTCAATAACCTGGAACGTACTTCCCGTGGGGTCCTTACTGTGGTGAAGTAAATAGTGTCGGGGTACCGAGTGTTTATCCTTGCCACCTTTTATACCCGCAATGTGTTCATTTACACGTATAGTAAACGTTCTGATAGTCCTGCCCACGTATTGTTTTTTACAATACGTGGGCAATACGTTTTACAATGGGTATAGGTCCGGCCCTAAGTACCCTTATTTTACTCATTTATATTTGTCTTTTCCCTCCATCATCACTTGAGAGTTTATTTCATATATTTAGCAAATAGGGCTTCATTCTATATATTTTTAGTTTTGATTTCTATTTTATATGATTTTTTTGTATCTCCAATTATTAGGATTATTTGGTCAGGATGCCCATTTCATAACGCCATCCATCTTTCCTAGCCTACTGGCGTATTTTATAATATTGATTCACGTCAGTGGCTACAGGAGAGATCCCTTTTAGATGGGGTGACTGCAGTGCGGGTTCATTTGCATTACTGTGAACCCTCCCGACATAGCGTCTTTGTTGCCTGGCAACTAGTTTTGAGTGTCTATGTATGTCATCACATGAGGGATAACTTTTAGGTCATGTGATGACCGTGCTGACACACCCCTCTGGTTCGCAGCCCCTCCTGGCCCTGTGACGCCGCTGCCTGGCAATCTATCTCGATTGTCCAGGTGTGGATGACATCAGTCATCACATGGGGGACAATTCGAGATCACGTGATGGCCGCGCGGACACGTTTTGTGTGTTCGCGGGCTTTCGGGCGGCAGCGTGTAGGGTTGCCAGACAACCCTCCTGCATGGTCCACAAGCTTCCGGATCTTCAGCGTCATGTGACGGCTGCTCAGACACGCCCCTTAGGCTCGCGGGCTTTTTGGGCAATAGCGTGCATGGTTGCTAGGCAACCTCTCTGCACAATCCGCACACCTTTGATCATTGACGTCACACGCTCATGTTTGGCTGCGTTCCCGGGCTTTCCACATGAGGACGCCCATCCGGCAGCTATAAGTACAAGATATGGACATGGAGAAATCTTACATGTACATTGGCTATAACGATATAAATTTCACACCATATATACATATTACATATTTGTTTTTATTTCTTGGGACACTACGCATATATGCACTTTGAACTTTACATTTACTACTAATATATGTGTTTTTAGCGCTACAATTTATTTTACACTTGTTTTCCTTTTTGTCACATGGTTTGTAGCAGCTGTTTTTTGTTTTGGTTTTTTTTGGGTAGCGCATTAATCATCTTTCCCTTCAAGAGTTGATGCATACCTTTAAAAATAGCTTTGTATGAAGCGCTGTCGGACTTCATGGCCATCTGCCTCATGATAGGATTCATGGATTAGTGGAATAGGATTCAATATCATGAAGCAATCTTGCAGAATGGGCTAAGTTTAAAGGACTAAATAATCCAGGAAATGTCAACGCATTGTGGTCTTGCGGACATTGTATTATATACGTACCCCGGATCGCCGTCTGCTCCTTTTGTAGGGCACCCCAGCTGAGATGCTCATTGTGGACGTGTGTCCGCATGTGGCGTAATTCAGCCTGGCCAATGATGTATGCCTCCCGTGCTCGGCACACTGTGCATACGCATTAAACACCGGGCAGCCACAGGCAAGGAAATGTACATCCAGGGCCGCCACAGGGATGAGGTGGGGTGATCCTCATCCCTGTGGAGGCCTGGATGTAGATTTCCTCTGCATTGATCTTTAACCCTGTGGTGGCCCTAGATGTATGTTTTCTTGCCTGTGGCCGCGCGCCATTCAATTCGCATGCGTAGCGTGCTGTGCGTGGGAGGCGTACACCATTGGCCGGGTTGAGTGACGTCACATGCAGACACACATCCATGCAATGCGACTTAGGAGACCCGTGCGGCTGCACTGTGGATGTGGTGCAGTGTCGATGAGGGGGCGGACATGCATTGTGTTATGAGATACATCTGGTAAGAAACTACATTTATTGGCTGTTCTGGTTCCTTATTTTGTGTTTACAGCGTATTGTGCATAGACTGAGTTGCCTTTTTAAAAACATCATGCAACCTTTGTGCTTGTTATTTACAGAGCTGACATCGGTGGTGGAGACATATTTACCACTTCATAACCTTGTGAATATAGTGAGATATTCATGTCTAATAATAGCTCCACAACGTGAACTATTTATACATTGGCAATCTGCAGAACGTTGATGCAATTCAGTTATACACTTGCCATATTGGCGCAAGGCATTATACATGCTGAAGGTAAGACTCACCAGATTTGCACACCATTTTATATGCGCTTTTTGGCTGTATTTTAATCATACAATTATGAATTCTTTGGGGATCCATTCAGCATTTTTTTTATTGTTCTATTTGTTTTTGTCTTCAAGGAGAGTTTATCTCCAAAATTTCAGTAAGTTATGTTTTATCTGAATATGTATACCCTATAATGATCTCGTTGGTATCACCTTCCCTTCATCGCCATGCACTGTATCCCCTAGGTGCATACCCATATCCACCTTTTTGTGTTGGGGTTGATGGTTTTGACCTTGCCTCCCCCTCTTGCATGTGGTCTATAATTGTTTTTTGTAAGTATCCATTGTTACTCTGCATGTTGTTGCAGATACGAATATCTATATAAATGTTTAAATATGTTTAATGATACTATATTCATTCTATTATAGATTATAATAACTTAACCCTTAAGCTCCTGAAGAAGCAGTAACGCATTCATGCGAGACATGTCGAGCACAATGCTGAGCTGAACATCACCATCCCTCCATTAGCTACCATCCAATATCTGGACGATAGGAAACTTAGTAGCTTCATTTATATTTCCACTGTGTTTATTGGGGGCTCCCGATCCTTAGTCTCTGGGGGGGAGGGGGGGTGGCGGTGACACCAGCTCAGCAAATCCGGGGTGCTAGCAATTATGTAGCAGATTATTCATGTTAAGCTGTTTTAAGAATTGTTTGTAAAACTTGAATAAATTATATATATTTTAATCTACCCTTTTTGGTGTGGCGCCATTAAAATCCCATATTTGTCCTATTTCTTGTCATTTAAGTTTGAAGGACACAGCAGGCCAAAAACATTTTGCCAACTTTTCTGGGCATAGCGCAGAAAACCACCAGATAGTGAGATATAATGGAACCTGCTTTTGAAGACTTCAAAGGTACGCTCAATGACACCTCTTATCTTAGTAATTCCTGCATTGCACCGAGATTCTTCAGGTGTAGAGCACCTCAAGAGTAGCATTAGCAGCCTGGGCCCTAACATTACATTGAGGAGCAAGGGAATAATGCAAGCTGATGTGGAAGAAAGACACTGGAGGGTGGCAGAAAGTTCCTTGACCAAATCTCTTGTGTGAAGTATTACACCAAAAACAACAAGGCTTTTATCCCTCTTGTTTAGTTATTTGTTTAACAGCTATCACTAGCCATTAGATGAGGTAAGCTAAACAATCTGATTTGTATTTTTTGTCTGCAAGGTGTGAGGAATGGAACATACAGTATGAACATATACTTCCATATATGAAGTATGTTGCATGCTTTGGAACATTTTTTATAACTAAAAGTGCATTAGCAAGAAGCCAGACTGCAGTTATTCTGTTATCATCAAAATCCTGGTAGAGCTTAATATGTGTGCATCATGAACAAATCCTGGGAAGCCAGTGACCACATTTATGATGATCATATTTGCATCACAAACAACCTGGATGTTTAGGTAGTGGTATCGCTTCCTATTATGATATATGTGCTCTTTATCAGAGCAAAAAAGACACATAAGTGCAATCTAATACACCCATGACATTGGGAATCCCAGCTACCGCATAGAAATCATTCTTAATTTGATCCCACTAATGACATGTGGTAGGCATGTATATATATTTGGGGGTAATTTGCCTGAAACCCACAGGGTCTTAGTAAGTAGATGTGAAAAAGACGGATGGGGTAATCCAACCACCTCACCAAGTACCATCTGATAGGAGGTCTTACCAAGAAAGTGCAGGATAGCTAACAACTTGGTCATTGGTGGAATTGCATGACTGTGTGGTGGGCTCTAGAAAGTTTCTAATTCCCCAAACAGCAGCATAATCAGTTCCCTAGACAGGCAAAATGTAGTCAGCACTTCTGCTTCAGTGAAATTATCAATAAAGTTACGCTGTTTAAATGAACATGGATGCTTTATAATGTGGACACATTATAACCACTCTTCTTCTCCTTGTCTTTCTTTGAATGGGTTGAAATTCCAACTAATTAGCCTCAAGAAGCTCCATTAGGGATGTAGGTGAGAGCAATCTATTTCAGCTGCCAAATGTGAGTGAAGACTAGCCAAATGCTCATTGGATTGTGAATGTGCACCCTCTTTTGAACACTTTCATGCTCTTCCCATTGAGGTATGGTATTTCCTTTAATACTGCATGTCTGGACCACTACTTAATTACTGCATGCATTTAATTATTTGTTTCCTTTTGTGAATTTACTTTAATACTGTTTTATGCAAGATTTACCAAGCATTTGGGGATTTTGAGGTAAATACCGCAAAATGGAATAGTGAATCAACATTTTCAGCATCACATATGATATTTAGGAAAAATGTTTCAGATCAACTAAATATCACATGTGATATGCTTTAGTGAATGGAGCCCAGTATGCTTTTTTACTGATTTGCAGGAGGCAACAAATGCCCATGTTGCAGCATTTTAATTACAAACACAAATTATCTAATTGTACATTGAATTCATTGTGAAACAGGGACCTCATTTTTACTTTGTTATATTTTTAAAGCGCATGACATGAATTTTTACAAAAGCTTAGTATAAGCCAATGTTTTCTGTGGGATCACATGATCTCCGTGATATACCTTTAAATAGGTAAAAGGAAAGGAAACAATCGGGGATTCAATGACACAATTTATGATAATTAAGGATGACATTTAAACCACAAAGCAGCTGCATTTCAAAACATGTGAATTACAGACAATCCAATGCTGTGTCTATATCATAAGATTTTGTAGCAGCAAATGTTTCTATTATGTAGATGGACTATTGAGCATATTTTAGGGACAGTTGCAAGAAGGCCTCCAGGCATGAAATTGTGTAATTTTGATATGTGTGTGAAAGAGAACATTGGGAGGATTTTGCTTTGAGGCAATAGGAGCTTCTATGCAAATTATGTTTACTTTCTATTACAAGCTTTAACAAAATGACAGACTTGACAGACATATGGGTTGTTTACATTCCTAAGGCTTTTTATTTTTTAAGTGCTTCTAAAATTTATCTACATGGATTAAGTCACATAGCCTCTCATTAATTATGTTCTAATTCCTTCAACTATTGTTTAGACTTTTGTGTAATTAAGTTACACAAACATATTTCATAAAAGATTACGTCCTCTTTCGGTGACTAATGTCTGAAATAGCTTTCAAGTATCAACATGTTTTAAGCTTGTATATAGCCATGGAGGAACATTACACTGAAAATAGTATCTGTCGTGCATAACTCCCAACTTTTTGGGAACAGAAAAAGGGACAGTTTAATACAAAGTATGTACAAAGAGGCAGACTCTACTGCCCAGGGCTGCTGATAAGGCAGTACATCCAGCCCTCCTGTACTGGGCCCAGCCCTCATGAGTTCAAAAGGGGGACCCGGGCACCTGCCCAGCAGAGGGGCCAGTAATACTGCCTTATTGCTGACTGACACTTGTGACTCTTGTGCAGTGCTGACAGTTTCTAATTTTCTTTTCTTCTTCCGGGTGCACTACAGGGGGGTTCTAGTATCTGTGCCCCCTGCTGTCTGGGACCAATGTGTGCCGACAGTGATGCTGTTTTCCCCCCTCTCCCGCTGATAGCTACTAAGGACACACAGGCAGGTTATTTCAGGATGATGAGCTGGGGGGCTCACCATCATGGATGAGAAAACCACCCTGAATGAACACAGTGAGAGATCGGTACTGATCGCTCACTGTAGGGGGCAGATATTAGGTTAGGGGCAGCTCTGTTGACTTCCATTATTCAATGTCGTGCAAGCAATAATGGTGTTTCTTTTTTGTCATTGGACATTCTTTACAGTGACACTTAACCTCATGCACTAAGCTCTGGAGCAACTGCACTTGCAAAGTAAACAGTCTTTTTGCCTTTAGCAAATCAACCCCTTTGTCTCTAATACATTTTACACAATTCTCTCTCATTAAAAATGTCCTGCTGCTAGCCTTTTTGTTTGTTCTCTAACTTTAGCTTGGGGTAATTAGAGCACATCAGATAATTGCTGTTGGCAGTCCTTTCAACAGCTGCCTTTTTCAAAGCACCTCACTGCATCCTTTGAAATAAATCAAAATGTAAAAACACTGTGTGCCCAAAACACTGCACACCTTCCCCCTAGTTTATTAAAAGTCAGCTTCTCAGTCACAAATCCCCTTGCTGTGTTTGAAGGCCCTTTCTGACAAATGTAGCAGGGCAGGCTAGTACCTTAAGCACATATTGGGCAGCTCCTCCAGCCGATGATACATCCTTGACACCTTGTAGTCCATTGAATATGATCTCTTGTAAATGTTTTGGTTACAATGGTGAATGGGAAAATGGCTGGGTCTGGACCAACTTTTGTCTCTCAGCCCTATCAGAAGTCAGGCTCTAGTATAGATTTTGGTGGGAATCCCACACTGTTTTTTTATGTCAGCCATCTTTCCTTCACGCTTTGTTTACAATCACATCTCAGCTGCAATCTCCAGATGACATGGCCCAGGCTAAGATAACTTACTGGTTGTTAAGATGATGGGCAGCCGTTGACTTCCCAACAACCTGCCTGAGCAGGAATCTGTTACATTCAGCAATGGTAGTAACACCACTGCAAAATATTTCACTCCCCTTTGCATGCAGGAAGAGGATCAGCTCAGCAGAACACTATTAGGACCTATAGTGTGTTCAGTCAGAACTTGAAGCTCATCCCTACTCCTTGCCACCAGTACCATAACCTTCTTCCTCCTCACTGCCAGCATCCCAACCCTCTTCCTTACCAAGAGCACTGCAACCTCCTCCTCATATTCCTCCTCTGTCTCATGCTGCCTCCTGGCATTTCACATGCTAGTGAAGGGCAGAAATAATCTTCTGGAAAAAATATTGGTGGTTAAGTACCTTTCACTGTGGTGTAGCACAGATCACAAACTTGGAAAGCTGTTTTTGTTTTGGCAAAGCTGACATTAAAATGCTGAACATGGGGCTGATCTGGGACATTCTTTTCCTATACTACAGCATAAGATACATTAAAAAGGACCACTAAAACACTGCAGAGCACTTTGGAAGAAAATAAGAGAAAGGCTTTGTCAGCTACTTCACTACTTCCTACGCAATACACCACTGGCAGGGTAAAGAAAAAATACACTATGATATTTGAGCATTTAATTTACAGAGAAGCAAATACAGCAAGGTATTCTTCTATTTGGCAGTGATATGGCAGGATTAGGGGAAATAGAGGAGGAGCTGTAGGTGGTGGAAGAGGGGAAGGAATAAATAGAGGTGAAGGTAGTGGAGAGGGAGGAGGAATAAAAGGAAACATCAGCATTGCTCACCATCTACTACCTCCACAAGCAGCACCTCCACCTCTCCTTTTACATCTGCCTTTCAATATCTCAGAAGGAGGACAGTACCGATTCAAGGAATAGTGGGCAGTTTATGGCTGTAGGATTCTATGGTTAACTTCTTACTGCTGCCTGTCCTTCCCCCTGGCTGTAGAATGTTCTTCCTCAATATGCTGCTGCTCGTGCTTCCTCCTGCTCTGTGAAAGGGCAAGTAGCCTATGGCCATAATTGTTCCCCTAAAGCTATGCCTCTAGTATCCTGGCTATAGAGGAGTAAGATAATGCTTACAAGCAGAGGCATTACAGACATGCCTGAGCTCTGCTTTGTGGAGCTCAACCACTGCATTACACCCATAAAAGAAAAAAATATATAATTACATATGGAAATTAAAAAAATAATAAAAATAACATAAGTAAAAAATACAAAATATAAATTGTGGCTGGAAATATGCATCTCTGAGGCAACCTAAGCCAGGAAATGTCCACTGGCATGTATACAACGGAATTTAGAAAAAAGAATTTGGACAAAGTGTGGCTTGGAACACTGGTGATTATAAAATAGCTTTTTTGCATCTACAGAACACAGCTGGTGCTTGCTGCCATCTGGAACTGCCATTGTACAACATTTGTGGCTACAGTCTCTCAAATAATACACTCGGTTTTGACATTTTATTACACCTTTATAACAATGTAGTGTAGTATTGTAAAAAAAAAAAGGTTACAACAACCTATACTACCAAACTGTTGTGCCATACTCTACTATATTGCCAATATATCCCACATTGCTTTCATGTGTAACTTGTTTTAGTAAAATAAATAATACACATATGCCCCGTACACACGGTCGGACTTTGTTCGGACATTCCGACAACAAAATCCTAGGATTTTTTCCGACAGATGTTGGCTCAAACTTGTTTTGTCTACACACGGTCGCACAAAGTTGTCGGAAAATCAGATCGTTCTAAACGCGGTGACGTAAAACACGTACGTTGGGACTATAAACGGGGCAGTGGCCAATAGCTTTCATCTCTTTATTTATTCTGAGCATGCGTGGCACTTTGTCCGTCGGATTTGTGTACACACGATCGGAATTTCCGACAACGGATTTTGTTGTCGGAAAATTTTATCTCCTGCTCTCCAACTTTGTGTGTCGGAAAATCCAATGGAAAATGTCCGATGGAGCCCACACACGGTCGGAATTTCCGACAACACGCTCCGATCGGACATTTTCCATCGGAAAATCCGACCGTGTGTACGGGGCATTAGTGTTCTAGTCCAGTGAGTCAAAGATGGACATGTGATCCTAATTAAACAGATGGTTCATAGGCAATTTGTATGGCAAAATATCTTCTTGAAGCACTAAAGACTAGAATTTTTTTGGTAAGCCAGACTTTAGTTGCCATGTACAGAGCTATTTTATATCATATAAGTTTATTGGTTGTGGGAAGTACATATTGGAAAAAAATTGTATAGATTTAAACATTTAAATACTTTTAATATAATCTTACAATGTGTTAGGCTTCTACAATTTAAAGTGGTTCTAAGACAGAAGGTTTTCTACCTTAATGCATTCAATGCATTAAAGTAAAAAACTTTCTGGGTGCAACTCCCACCCAGCCTGCCTTATACTTACCTGAGCCAGTGATGTGCATGAGAGCAGTGGCTTTCCCAGGTCTCTATCCTCATTGGCTCACACAGCAGATGGAGCCATTGGCTCCTGCTGCTGTCAATCAGAGCCAGTGAGTCAATGAGGAGAGAATGGGCAGCGGGAAAGTGTCTTGATCTGTGTGTAAATGGACAATGTCCATTCACAGGAGCGTGGCTCTAAAGTGAGCCTGCTGGAGTGCCCCCATAGCAAGAGGCTTGGAAGAGCCAGGTTCTCCAGTGAGGGGTCCAAAAAGAAGAGTATCAGGGCTGCTCTATGCAAAACCATTCCACAAAGCAGGTAAGTATGACATGTTTGTTTTTTGTTTTTTTTAAATTACAACCTTTAGAATGACTTTAAGTGCAGTTTGCTTTTAGTTTACCTTATAGATTCAAAATGAAAAGATTTACTGCTGGCATGTAATGACTGATACTCAACACCTCAGCTGAACACCTGACCTGAATCAGCAATGCTTAAATGGACTGAAATTAACATTCAGTCAGTGACCGATCAAAGGTGTGTCTTGCTACCTGCCATGCTTTTAGATTTCTCTTTCTTTATTGACTAGGCTTTCTTGATATCCCATCTTTCCTTGCTGCCTGTCCTGCCTTTGACCCATTCCTCAGCCATGCTGGAAAAGAAGCATTTGAATAAAAAAAATATTCATACTCTATTTTTTCATAAATGTGTCACAATAGTTACAGTATATTGCATATCTCTTTAGTACACCTTCTGCTGTAGTGCAAACAAAAAGCATGTAAGCATCATATGACACATTTTATATAACCTGTATTAAAAAAATAGTAATGGTGGGCGTGGCTTGGATGGCTTCCGGATCGGACGTGTTCCCCTAAAGCTCCTGACCAGGCCCGCCTGCATACAGCTAAAAGCAGCAAAAAAGCACCGACATCATGGGCAAACCTCAAAAGGCTAAGGATACAGAACCTAAAGGACATGCCACAAGATCTTCCTCAGCTCCCCCACCTCTCATCATGGAGTACTTTGGCCTTGGAGCTCTGGCGGGACAACACAAGGCCAAGATGGCGCCGGCTCCTCCAACATATGCAGCGGCCCTCTCCTCCTCTCCTCCGTCATCGAACTGACAGGTATGCCTCTGAAGGGGACCTGCTACCTGATCAACCACCTATCCCACCAACCAACACCCAGGCCGGTCCTGCGGTCTCCCCTATGGGAAACACATTGGGCAGCCTGCCCCAGCCGTTCCCCCTCTGCCTCGTGGGGCTCCAACTGTCAGTGTGCACTGGCCAGGTCTCTCCCTTGTGGGAAACCTCAGCTCAGGAATGGGACCCACGCTCCTTACCACAAAGACCCCAGGTCCCCAGAGACAAGACACCCTCCTCATCCCCACAGCACAGGGAGTCCAGCAAGGCCCCAGTGCCTTCCTCATCATCACAGACTGTTGAGCTGCAGGGGGCTTATTCACATGCCGACTACCTGTATGCTACTGATCCAGCAGTGAAGCCTAATTCCAATGCCCCTCCACATACACCTCAGAGGGGATACCCCCCATCGACTGCTCCCTCCACTACAATGCGGGATTCATACCCCCATGCCATAATGGACCCTGACCCTGAACCTGAGGCGTGCACATCATGGAGAGACTATGTTCGATGCATGCCTACGAAACAGTACTTTCGCATGCTTATTCAAGAGGTACATGATACATGCAGATCTGAAATCAACATGCTTCGTACTGATCTACACCACCTTTCTGCCAAAGTTACTTCCTTAGAGGAGGAAGCATATGATACAAAGATGGAAATCTCCCACATACACGACCGCTTGTCCACGCAAGCCTCGGCCCTCAGAGAGTTTCAACGCCACCTTGAAGACCTTGATAACAAAGGCAGGCGCAACAACATCAGGGTCCGTGGCCTCCCAGAAGCGACTCAGGATGAAGATCTACATGTGACACTGCAAGCTATCTTCAATAATGTACTGGGTCACCCGGAAAACCAAAGAGTTAAATTGGATCGGGCTCACCGCACACTCTGCCCCCGTGGACCGGGTCCCAGACCACGGGATGTAAACTGCAGCGTTCACAACTATGCCCTGAAAGAGGACATAATGAGAAAAGCGCGCAACATGCACACCATCGACTTCAATGGCGCCCCTATACAGCTATTTCCTGATTTGTCCTGGATCACCCTCCAGCAAAGACACTCCTTGTAACCACTCCTCACATCATTGAAGGAACATGACTTTCGATATCACTGGGGCTTCCCTTTCAACCTCACGGCAAAAAAGGATGGGAGGTCCACCACCCTACGGTACCCGGAGGACCTCCACTCATTCTGCAGGGAACTGGACATCCCGGTTCCACCCACACCTGGATGGGACCCCCTTCCAACCCCTCCACCTCGCCCAGAGCCCTGGGTCCAAGTGAACGGGAGAAAGCGCCAGAGGCCGCATCCCAATGGCCCTCCAACATCCGCTAATCAGAGATAACTCTCCGTTGCTTTGAGGCATCTGACCACACTGAGACTCAAGTATATGATTCTCTATCCCTGTCTATCCTGCTAAGAGCTTACGGAATTACCCTGTTTTTCCCCCCTACTTAACCGAGGGTTAGACTCTAACTGCCAAAATCTAGTATTATGGTATTATGGTTTTGTTCTCATGCACGTTCAGTTTGTATATTATGGATGACACTCCAATGTCATGTTTTGGCTCTCCCAAACCACAGAAGGGGTCCCCCCTTCCCTTGTCTACCAATTTTCCCTCCCTCCTCCCCTCCTCCCCCCCTCCCCCCCCCCCCCCTTACCTTCCTCCGCCCTTCACTTTCACCATCCCCTACCCCCCCACCCCATACTATAACAGGGTATACCATTATGCCTAAATACTCATTCTCACCCCTCCTGGGTTCCTTTATGGGACACCAGGACGGGTGCTAGGCTCCTATGCTGATCAGAGACCCCTATACTACTCCTTTTTGTTTATTACTGAGCGAATGACTGCACCAGTTTGCCTTACTTGAGGTTACAGCTTAGACTAAATGGCATCTTAGTCACTAGTTGTTAAATACAAGTTTTCTTTATCTGTTTGCTTTACTACGGTGTGCTGCATAATTACTTAACTGCAGGCGGTCCTGGGAGAGGGTGGTACCCATCCTGGATCTGTCCTATCCTCCTCTGGGAGATCTTCGAATGGCTCCCCATTCAACCCCCTTGGAAGGTACTGTCTTTACCTCCTATGTAGGGGGGGCCCTTCAAAGGTTTCCGACCCACCACCTTTCATAGGTGGGTTAAACTGTGATTGGTTATTACTTGATTTTGTACTATTTGTTTTCTTTTTCATCCACACTTCTCTCTACTCCTCTACTACTGGTATTTCCTCTCTCTTTTTCCTTCTTACCTACCATATTGTGGACGCCCCCTGCCTCTGGAGCCCAGACTCCATCTGTAGAACCGTGCTCCTTAACTGGTATGTAACTCTCCTGAGGAATCAATTGTTCATCTTCCTACACATCCAGAACCACTTCAGCCGTCTTGGTAAGCTAATGTTCCTTTTTTTACCCACCCACTATGATTGACATACTGTCACTAAATGTGAAAGGCCTTAATTCCAACACTAAATGAAGCCTAGCTCTACGGGGGTTCAAAAGATCTAAAGCTGACATCATTTTCACTCAGGAAACACACAATACTAAAACCGACAATATGGCATTTGCTGCCAAGCATTATTCCCAAATATACCTAGCCTCTAACCAACATAAGCGGGCTGGAGTAACAATTCTTTTTAAAAAAGATTCCCCCTTTCAGTTACAATCCATAATTTCGGACCCCTTAGGGCACTATATTATTTTGAGAGGTACAGGGAAAGATGCCAATCTCACCCTCTGCAGCATTTACGCCCCGAACACTAATCAAACCTCTTTCCTATCTAAAGTGTATAAATGACTATTTGCATCTCCCCACCAGTACTTAGTTATTGGAGGGGATTTCAAGCTGACTTTTTCCTCATGCCTAGACAGACACTCCCTAGGACAGGGATAGATCCCCAAGGCCCTTGATAGAAGATCAACTCTCTTCCGTCAGCTAACTAGGAAATATGCTCTATTTGA
This sequence comes from Lithobates clamitans, assembly GCA_037952925.1. NCBI lineage: Eukaryota > Metazoa > Chordata > Amphibia > Anura > Ranidae > Lithobates > Lithobates clamitans. The sequence goes on along the minus strand of JBBGZY010000821.1, from coordinate 8,809,582 downwards.
TTCTTGGCGGACTATCTACCTGTCAGCCAAACAATTTACTTTCTACTCTCACCCTCATAAATCTCACTCACGCCTAGATTACTTTTTTGTGAATGCCCGACCCTGAGAGCTTGCACGGGCTCAGATATCCAAGCAATTTCATGATCAGACCATGCCCCGATCACACTATCTCTTGCACTGTCCCCGGGAACCTTCCGCACATGTCACTGGTGCTTGAATGACTTCCTGCTTAAACATGACCCCTCCAGGGATGAACTGGAAAAAACCTTGAAGTTATATTTTGCAGAAAACAACTCCCCTGAGGTTTCCACTTCTTCTCTCTGGGAGGGTCATAAGCAGTCTTTAGAGGCCAATGTATTTCACTCTCCACGGCACTCAAAAGAAACGCTAATACTGCTCGCAGATGAGGTTAAACAGTTGGAAACACGCCTGCTTTCCCCTCCGTCCTTATACACTCTCAGAGAGCTTAAAAGTGTTCGGGCAGGAATAAGAGACATAGACTTAGGTAAAATCGAAAAGGCGTTACTACGCTTAAGGCAAACCTACTATGATAAGGCTAATAAACCACACACACTACTAGCCAGACAGTTACGGGAATGAGTTGCGACCGCTTCAACTTCCCATCTTAAAGATGAGAGTGGCACTCCCCAATCCCATCCCCCTAAGATTGCTCAGATCTTTCACAATTACTACTCGTCATTGTATAACAATTCGACTGTCCCACATAATCCCCCCTCACAAGAATTGTCCCTATCTAGAAGATTGTGAATTACCGCGACTCTCTCCCTCTGCCCTGACTGCCTTAAACTCCTCCATCACAGAGGAAGAAATCACTGACACAATTGAACCCTCTCAAATAACAAAGCCCCAGGCCCTGATGGACTTCCGTACCAGTACTACAAAACCTTCCTAACGTGTTTACTCCCTTTATATAACAACCTTGTTTAATTCATTTCTGTCTGAAACACCTGTCTGGCGAGATATGCAAAATTCCTTCCTCACACTGATCCCCAAGCCTGGAAAGGACCACAGCCTACCATCAAACTACAGACCTATTCCGCTACTCAACGCGGACCTAAAAATTTTCACGAAACTATTTGCTAATAGATTAAACAATTTTATGCCGTCACTGATTCACAAAGATCAGGTAGGCTTCATACCTATGTGGCAAGCAGGGGACAATACACGTAGGGTCATTGACCTCATGGAGGTTGCAAACAGGACCAAATTAGAAGCACTCTTGCTCAGTCTTGACGCCGAAAAAGCTTTCGATAGGCTAAGCTGGCCCTTCCTGTTTGCGACTCTACGTCGTGCCGGAATTAAAGGTCCCTTTTTACGAGCCATCTTTCACCTATATTCGTCCCCGTCGGCTATGGTACGCACCCAACACGCTACATCTACCACCTTCCCAATATCTAATGGAACACAGCAATGCTGTCCGCTCCCACAGCTCCTTTACGCCCTGTGTATCGAACCCTTAGCAGCCCACATCAGGGAGAACTCAAAAATTCATGGTATCCCAGTTCGTATTAGAGACTTTAAGATTTCCATATACACCGACGACGTTCTCCTCACCCTCACGCAACCCCATATTTCTCTGCCGAACTTACATACAGAGTTGGATCGATATAGTGCCTTATCTGGGTATAAAATTAATAATTCTAAAACAGAGGCTCTCCCCCTCAATATGCCTCCTCAGACATTATCGGCTCTCTCGCAATCATTTAATTACTCCTGGAAGACTTCCTCCTTAAAATAACTCGGGGTCCATCTCACAACCACATATGATTCCCTCTATAAAGCTAACTTTCCCCCCTTATATACCGCTATCAGAGCTTCGTTGACCAACTGGAAATCCCTGAAACTATCTCTCTTTGGGCGTCTAATGACCCTGAAGATGGCGATTTTACCCCAGCTCCTATACCTATTTGAGACACTTCCGAAACCAATGCCAACCCCACACCTCAAGAGACTACAGGGCGACCTGATAAATTTCTTTTGGAACTATAAGAGACAACGGATTGCTAAATCGGTTCTCTACGCCTCCTGTAATCAGGGTGGCCTAGCTTTTCCTAACATAGCCAAATATTATTTAGCAGCCCAACTACGCCCTGTGGCCTCTTGATGTACTCTCCATGCTTTCAATCGATGGACACAAATTGAGAAGCTTTGGTTGGCCCCTATACATCCGAACTCCATGTTATGGGGCTCTGATGTACCTACGGAATGCTTACAGCTATTGGGACCAATGTCCCTCCTACGCCAGTTGTGGCGTCGTGCTAAATCGACATACCCGCTTACCACCCCCTCCTCACCGGTTACGTCCTTTCTATTCACCCCCAACATTCCGGATAGCCTGACTTCACAGATGTCACACTTCTGGTTGGAAAAGAACCTATTTCGCTATGGCCAGTTGATAGACCCCAGGACTCGAATGCTGAGATCTTTTCAGGACCTACAAATACGGCATTATGCACAATCTCTAGTCCCCAATCTTCAATTCTCCCCTCTAACTGACTGTGCTTAGAGAGCTCGTCCCCTAAAGGTATGATCTCACAAACTTACCAGCTTTTGACGCTTGATTTTTCGCCAACCGGACCACGTCATGCATATATGGGAAAGTGGGAGCGAGCCTTGGGAGCAGATCTCCCTCTACACACATGGCAGTTCATATGATCCCAGGCCTCTAAGAGCTCTGTATGCACGCTATATAAAGAGAACCAATATAAGATTTTGTTCCATTGGTACCAGACCCCAGACTTGCTCCACTCCATGTAGCCATTGGCCGATTCTCCTTGTTGGTGATGCTGCAAAGATAGAGGGACGCTATTTCATTTCACTCCAGGATCAGAGATGTCAAGAGAATGGAGTACCTGACAGCTTCCTTAAATGATAATCTTGAGAAGCATAATCGAATATGGGAGCTATGAGTACTCTTCGAAAATCCCATAACTTTATTTTCCCTATTGCAGGTCCTGGTTTACTGGTCCCTTCCACTTCCAGGGGGTCATGGGCTTCGGAGGCGGGGCACTGTTCCTTCACCTTCATCATTCTCCACTACTTCTCTCCCATCTCCACTCATCTCATCTTACTCTTCCTCCCCGCTTTTTCTATTCTCTTCTCTCCCTTACCTTTCTTCATTTCCCTTAACCTATTTAATTTTGTTTAGTTATGCAAGGTATACATGCAGTAATATTTGAATAATGTCATGTCAATGTAGCCTATTAATGGTTACTAGATCAACTGGCACATAATGTCCTGCTTCTTTCACCAAGTGTTGTTTGTTTGGACTTTACTCCAGAAGTACCTACTACGCTTCAAATTGTATTACCTTGTATTTTATGTTGTCAATTTTGTTTTCTCTTGGAAAATTCAATAAAAATTGTCAATTTTTCAAAAAAAAAATAGTAACATCTGATATTCTTAAACAATCTTTATAAACTTTCTATATCACATAAAATGGCATCCAGGAACAGACCTGCTTAGTCCTTACTGCACAAATTAACTCCCTGTAGTGGATCCTGTTAGAGAGCATGCAGCCACTGCCTCTAGCATGCATAACTGCTAACTGGCTTCAAAGGTGGACCCAGGGCCAATCCTAGGGTCACTGGCGCCTGGGAGCAGAAATATTTCTGGCGCCCCCACATGGGCGTGGTCATCCTAACAACTCCTCCTCTTTACAAATGTTTCTATAGCAACGACTCAAACACAGAGATGCTCCCCTAAGAAGTCTTTGTTACCCTGGGATCCTCCTGTGATCTTTTAATAAAGAAAATACAGGAAGAGGGTACACTAATGAAACCTGGAGGGAAGTCTCTCTGATGCACACAGAGAGGGCTTCTGTTAGAGAGTCTGTTAGAAAGAGCCCCCAGACATATTACAGAAGATGGTCAGAGACTGCAGACATAATACAGGAGATGATCAGAGACTGCAGACATAGTACAGGAGATGATCAGAGACTGCAGACAGGATTTAAGAGATGATCAGAGACTGCAGACAGGATATAAGAGATGATCAGAGACTGCAGACATAGTACAGGAGATGATCAGAGACTGCAGACATAGTACAGGAGATGATCAGAGACTGCAGACATAGTACAGGAGATGATCAGAGACTGCAGACATAGTACAGGAGATGATCAGAGACTGCAGACATAGTACAGGAGATGATCAGAGACTGCAGACAGGATATAAGAGATGATCAGAGACTGCAGACAGGATATAAGAGATGATCAGAGACTGCAGACATAGTACAGGAGATGATCAGAGACTGCAGACATAGTACAGGAGATGATCAGAGACTGCAGACCTAGTACAGGAGATGATCAGAGACTGCAGACATACTACAGAAGATGATCAGAGACTGCAGACATATTACAGGAGATGATCAGAGACTGCAGACATAATACAGGAGATGATCAGAGACTGCAGACATAGTACAGGAGATGATCAGAGACTGCAGACACAGTACAGGAGATGATCAGAGACTGCAGACACAGTACAGGAGATGGTCAGAGACTGCAGACACAGTACAGGAGATGGTCAGAGACTGCAGACACAGTACAGGAGATGGTCAGAGACTGCAGACACAGTACAGGAGATGGTCAGAGACTGCAGACACAGTACAGGAGATGGTCAGAGACTGCAGACACAGTACAGGAGATGGTCAGAGACTGCAGACACAGTACAGGAGATGGTCAGAGACTGCAGACACAGTACAGGAGATGGTCAGAGACTGCAGACACAGTACAGGAGATGGTCAGAGACTGCAGACACAGTACAGGAGATGGTCAGAGACTGCAGACACAGTACAGGAGGTGGTCAGAGACTGCAGACACAGTACAGGAGGTGGTCAGAGACTGCAGACACAGTACAGGAGGTGGTCAGAGACTGCAGACACAGTACAGGAGGTGGTCAGAGACTGCAGACACAGTACAGGAGATGGTCAGAGACTGCAGACACAGTACAGGAGATGGTCAGAGACTGCAGACACAGTACAGGAGATGGTCAGAGACTGCAGACACAGTACAGGAGATGGTCAGAGACTGCAGACACAGTACAGGAGATGGTCAGAGACTGCAGACACAGTACAGGAGATGGTCAGAGACTGCAGACACAGTACAGGAGATGGTCAGAGACTGCAGACACAGTACAGGAGATGGTCAGAGACTGCAGACACAGTACAGGAGATGGTCAGAGACTGCAGACACAGTACAGGAGATGGTCAGAGACTGCAGACACAGTACAGGAGATGGTCAGAGACTGCAGACACAGTACAGGAGATGGTCAGAGACTGCAGGCATAATACAGGAGATGATCAGAGACTGCATTTCAGATAATGGCCGATCGGCCCTCTCACCTGACCCAGCGATACAGCAATGGTTCCTCTGATCAGGAGTCAGCTCACTCTGAATTGCCCATGGCGACTCCGCTGGGTAGAGCCCAGATCTATATTCTGGCAATGACTCCATTCCTTTCTCTGCCAGGGATGGCGCTAGGCTGTGTGGCTTTCCCTCTGGTGGCGCAGGTCAGCGGGGTTCTCTCTTTGATGGTGTTCTCTCAGCACTGTCCTCTCCCTCTGGAGTCCTTGGTGTACTTCCCTGAAAGCTTTCCTGGGCTCCTGGCTCTCTCTCTCTCTCTCTCTCTCCCATTTAGCTGAGCATGCTGTGTGGGCTGCAGTTTCCGTGTTACAGTGGGGCTGCCAGTCCTCGGGACTGCACTCCCACAATCCTCTTCTCTGCTCCTTTTTCTATTCTGTTTCTTCCCTGGGTATATGAAGGCGGGGGAAGATACATAGTGGGCAGCTGTGCTGGCAAGCGCTGCTCACTAGTACAGCAGCGTGCACAAGAGGGAGAGGGAGGGGGGAAAGAAGAGCCCGCAGCTGCATTGGCATCACTAGGGTTGGGGTCACCCCCCTTCCACCAACTATAGTCGCGCCTCAGTACAGAACCCCCTCCACTAAGTATAGACCCCCCTCCATCAGTGCAGAACCCGCACTAAGTATAAACCCCTCCCTCAGTACAGACCTTACTCAGTACAGACCCCCCAGGAAAACCCCCCTCCGTTAGTACAGACCCCCCCAGGACACACCCCTCTCCATTAGTACAGACCCCCCCCTCCATTAGTACAGACCCCTCCTTCATTAGTACAGACCCTCCCAGGAAAGACCCCCCTCTGTTAGTACAGACCCCCAGGACAGGACCCCCCCTCCATTAGTATAGACCCCCCAGGACAGACCCCTCCTTCATTAGTACAGACCCCTCCAGGAAAGACCCCTCCTTCATTAGTAAAGAACCCCCCAGGAAAGACCCCCCTCTGTCAGGACAGACCCCCTCAATTAGAACAGACCCCCAGGACAGGACCCCCCTCCATTGGTATAGACCCCCCCAGGACAGACCCCCCCAGGACAGACCCCCCTCCATTAGTACAGACCCCCCAGGACAGAGCCCCCCTCCATTACTACAGACCCCCCTCCAATAGTACAGACCTCCCAGGGCAGGACCCCCCTCCATTAGTACAGACCCCCCTCCATTAGTACAGACCCCCCCAGGACAGAGCCCCCCTCCATTACTACAGACCCCCCTCCAATAGTACAGACCCCCCAGGACAGAGCCCCCCTCCATTACTACAGACCCCCCAGGACAGAGACCCCTCCATTAGTACAGACCCCCCCAGGACAGAGCCCCCCCTCCATTACTACAGACCCCCCAGGACAGAGCCCCCCTCCATTACTACAGAGACCCCTCCATTAGTACAGACCCCCCAGGACAGACCACCCCTCCATTACTGCAGACCCCCCAGGACAGACCCCCCTCCAATAGTACAGACCCCCCCAGGGCAGGACCCCCCCCATTAGTACAGACCCCCCTCCATTAGTACAGACCCCCCCCAGGACAGAGCCCTCCCTCCATTACTACAGACCCCCCAGGACAGAGACCCCTCCATTAGTACAGACCCCCCAGGGCAGGACCCCCCTCCATTAGTACAGACCCCCCTCCATTAGTACAGCCCCCCCAGGACAGAGCCCCCCCTCCATTACTATAGACCCCCCAGGACAGACCCCCCCAGGACAGACCCCCCTCCATTAGTACAGACCCCCCAGGACAGAGCCCCCCTCCATTACTACAGACCCCCCTCCAATAGTACAGACCTCCCAGGGCAGGACCCCCCTCCATTAGTACAGACCCCCCTCCATTAGTACAGAGCCCCCCCTCCATTACTACAGACCCCCCTCCAATAGTACAGACCCCCCAGGACAGAGCCCCCCTCCATTACTACAGAGACCCCTCCATTAGTACAGACCCCCCAGGACAGACCACCCCTCCATTACTGCAGACCCCCCAGGACAGACCCCCCTCCAATAGTACAGACCCCCCCAGGGCAGGACCCCCCCATTAGTACAGACCCCCCTCCATTAGTACAGACCCCCCCTAGGACAGAGCCCTCCCTCCATTACTACAGACCCCCCAGGACAGAGACCCCTCCATTAGTACAGACCCCCCCAGGGCAGGACCCCCCTCCATTAGTACAGACCCCCCTCCATTAGTACAGCCCCCCCAGGACAGAGCCCCCCCTCCATTACTATAGACCCCCCAGGACAGACCCCCCCAGGACAGACCCCCCTCCATTAGTACAGACCCCCCAGGACAGAGCCCCCCTCCATTACTGCAGACCCCCCTCCAATAGTACAGACCTCCCAGGGCAGGACCCCCCTCCATTAGTACAGACCCCCCTCCATTAGTACAGAGACCCCCCTCCAATAGTACAGTCCCCCCAGGACAGAGCCCCCCCTCCATTACTACAGAGACCCCTCCATTAGTACAGACCCCCCAGGACAGACCACCCCTCCATTACTGCAGACCCCCCAGGACAGACCCCCCTCCAATAGTACAGACCCCCCCAGGGCAGGACCCCCCCCATTAGTACAGACCCCCCTCCATTAGTACAGACCCCCCCCAGGACAGAGCCCTCCCTCCATTACTACAGACCCCCCAGGACAGAGACCCCTCCATTAGTACAGACCCCCCAGGGCAGGACCCCCCTCCATTAGTACAGACCCCCCTCCATTAGTACAGCCCCCCCAGGACAGAGCCCCCCCTCCATTACTATAGACCCCCCAGGACAGACCCCCCCAGGACAGACCCCCCTCCATTAGTACAGACCCCCCAGGACAGAGCCCCCCTCCATTACTACAGACCCCCCTCCAATAGTACAGACCTCCCAGGGCAAGACCACCCTCCATTAGTACAGAGCCCCCCCTCCATTACTACAGACCCCCCTCCAATAGTACAGACCCCCCAGGACAGAGCCCCCCTCCATTACTACAGAGACCCCTGCATTAGTACAGACCCCCCAGGACAGACCACCCCTCCATTACTGCAGACCCCCCAGGACAGACCCCCCTCCAATAGTACAGACCCCCCCAGGACAGACCCCCCTCCATTAGTACAGACCCCCCCCAGGACAGAGCCCTCCCTCCATTACTACAGACCCCCCAGGACAGAGACCCCTCCATTAGTACAGACCCCCCCAGGGCAGGACCCCCCTCCATTAGTACAGACCCCCCTCCATTAGTACAGCCCCCCCAGGACAGAGCCCCCCCTCCATTACTATAGACCCCCAGGACAGAGCCCCCCTCCATTACTACAGAACCCCCTCCAATAGTACAGACCCCCCAGGACAGAGCCCCCCCTCCATTACTATAGACCCCCAGGACAGAGCCCCCCTCCATTACTACAGAACCCCCTCCAATAGTACAGACCCCCCAGGACAGAGCCCCCCCTCCATTACTACAGACCCCCCAGGACAGAGCCCCCCTCTATTAGTACAGACCCCCCAGGACAGAGCCCCCCTCTATTAGTACAGACCCCCCAGGACAGAGCCCCCCTCTATTAGTACAGACCCCCCAGGACAGAGCCCCCCTCTATTAGTACAGACCCCCCAGGACAGAGCCCCCCTCTATTAGTACAGACCCCCCAGGACAGAGCCCCCCTCTATTAGTACAGACCCCCCAGGACAGAGCCCCCCTCTATTAGTACAGACCCCCCAGGACAGAGCCCCCCTCTATTAGTACAGACCCCCCCAGGACAGAGCCTCCCTCTATTAGTACAGACCCGCCCAGGACAGAGCCCCCCTCCTCCAATAGTACAGACCCCCCCTCCATTAGGGTACAGTACGTAAAAACACCCAGGAGGCAGCTGGAGAGGACAGTGTGCAGCCGCGCCACCCGGTCGAAGAACAGAAGAGTACACAGCAGGCAGCTGGAGTGAGAGACACAGAGAGGATGAGAATGTGTCAGCACGGACCGCTCCGCTTCCCCCCCCGCGACATCACTCACTGCTCGGCTGGTCTCTCTCCACACAGAGACCAGCCGCTCTTCCTCCCTTCTCATCTTCGGCTGGCTGAAGGAGGGAGGGGCTTGAGCAGTGAATACAGCGGCGCTTTCTTCTGAGAACACCAGCGGAGAGGCGCCGCAGCAGGACACAAACAAGAGGAGGAGATGGAGGGAAGGGAGCACTCTGGCGCTTCAGCGCCCCCACCTCTCTGGCGCTGGAGTTCACTGCACCCCGTGCACCCCATCTGGGATCGGCCCTGGGTGGACCCTCTTGATTAGAGCTGGTTTGCTCACATGCTTTCTCTCTTTAACTAGCCAATCTACCACTGCCTTCAGTTATAAATTACAAGTGGGCATCAGTGGCGGCTGGTGAAGTTTTAGGATGGGGGGGCGCCAGACCCCGCCCTTCCTTTTTGACCCCTCCCACTTGGGGGTGTGGTTTCAGCAAAATAGTGGGTGTGGCTCTAAGGTGGTGTGGTTAGCGCCTGAGATGAACGAGGGATGGAGGGAGAGAGGGACAGCAGGCCTAGATCCTACACAACACTAGAAATATGTATTCTACAAAGTTTAACAATCAGCAGATAAAGATACTCCAAACACCTGGTGTTAGCGCTTCAATCATCCCAGCACCATGGTTGTTATGGTGTCAGGATGATTGAAGCGCATTGTTTCTATTGTTACATTGTAATATAAAATGAAATCATTCAACTCACCACAATGCAGAATCAGTGGGAGCCCCGAGTGTGTCACCTGCCACATTGCCTGCCACCAGATGCCATCGGGTGTCCCCAGCAGTCCGTCCTTACATGCAACCTGTGTCACATCAAATGCAGCCTCTGTCACATCAAACGCAGCCTCTGTCCCCCCAAATGCAGCCTCTGTCCCCCCAAATGCAGCCTCTGTCCCCCCAAATGCAGCCTCTTGCCCCCCCAAATACAGCCTCTGTCACATAAAATGCAGCCTCTGTCCCCCCCAAATACAGCCTCTGCCCCCCCCCAAATACAGCCTCTGTCCCCTTACATCAGAGTTGCCATCAGTGTCCCCACACAGCATGTGTCCCCCACAGCAGGTGTCCCCCATCAGAGCCCCCAACAGCAGGTGTCCCCTTTAGAGCCCCCCACAGCAGGTGTCCCCCACAGCAGGGTGTCCCCATCACAGTCCCCCCACAGCAGGTGTCCCCATCACAGTCCCCCCACAGCAGGTGTCCCCATCAAAGTCCCCCCACAGAATGTGTCCCCCCACAGCAGGTGTCCCCCATCAGAGTCCCCCACAGCAGGTGTCCCCTTTCAAAGCCCCCCACAGCAGGTGTCCCCTATCAGAGCCCCCCACAGCAGGTGTCCCCATCAAAGTCCCCCCACAGAATGTGTCCCCCCACAGCAGGTGTCCCCCATCAGAGTCCCCCACAGCAGGTGTCCCCTTTCAAAGCCCCCCACAGCAGGTGTCCCCTATCAGAGCCCCCCACAGCAGGTGTCCCCCATCAGAGTCCCCCACAGCAGGTGTCCCCCATCAGAGTCCCCCCACAGCCGGTGTCCCCCATCAGAGTCCTCCCACAGCAGGTGTCCCCATCAGAGTCCCCCCACAGCAGGTGTCCCCATCAGAGTCCCCCCACAGCGGGTGTCCCCATCAGAGTCCCCCCACAGCAGGTGTCCCCCATCAGAGTCCCCTATCAGAGCCCCCCACAGCAGGTGTCCCCCATCAGAGCCCCCCACAGCAGGTGTCCCCCATCAGAGCCCCCCACAGCATGTGTCCCCCATCAGAGCCCCCCACAGCATGTGTCCCCCATCAAAGTCCCCCCACAGCAGGTGTCCCCATCAGAGCCCCCCACAGCAGGTGTCCCCCATCAGAGTCCCTATACAGCAGGTGTCCCCCATCAGAGCCCCCAAGAGCAGGTGTCCCCCAAAGCAGGTGTCTCAATCAGAGTCCCCCCACAGCAGGTGTCCCCATCAGAGTCCCCCCAAAACAGGAATCCCCCATCAGAGCCCCCCACAGCAGGTGTCCCCATCAGAGCCCCCCACAGCATGTGTCCCCCATCAGAGCCCCCCACAGCATGTGTCCCCCATCAGAGCCCCTCACAGCATGTGTCCCCCATCAGAGCCCCTCATAGCATGTGTCCCCCATCAGAGCCCCCCACAGCATGTGTCCCCCATCAGGGCCCCCCACAGCAGGTGTCTCCCATCATAGCCCCCCACAGCAGGTGTCTCCCATCATAGCCCCCCACAGCAGGTGTCTCCCATCAGAGCCCCCCACAGCAGGTGTCCCCCATCAGAGCCCCCCATCAGAGCCCCCCACAGCATGTGTCCCCCATCAGAGCCCCCCACAGCATGTGTCCCCCATCAGAGCCCCCCACAGCATGTGTCCCCCATCAGAGCCCCCCACAGCATGTGTCCCCCATCAGAGCCCCCCACAGAATGTGTCCCCCATCAGAGCCCCCCACAGAATGTGTCCCCCATCAGAGCCCCCCACAGAATGTGTCCCCCATCAGAGCCCCCCACAGCATGTGTACCCCATCAGAGCCCCCCACAGCATGTGTCCCCCATCAGAGCCCCCCACAGAATGTGTCCCCCATCAGAGCAATCAGAGCCCCCCACAGCGGTACTTACCTTCAGTCTCCTGCGGTGTCCACCTCACACTGGTCTGGCAGCAGCATTCTTCCTGTTTCCTCTCTCGGGCGCAATGAGAGAGAGAACCAGGAAGTGACATCTGACTCAGGGCAGATGTCAATCAAATCTGAAGTGCCAAGTAGCTTCCGCCCGGCGCCTGTAGTATGTATTACTATGGCCGGGCGGAAGCTACTTGGCGCTTCAGAAAACGCCCCAAGGCGTGCTAAACGCCCGCAAATGCAGCGCCACGTCTGCAATCTCGTGATTGCATAGACGTGGCGCTTCCTATAAGTGCACTGTGTCCGGCGTCGCACTGTATCCAGCGTCCGAACACAGTGCACTTAAGGACCTTTTTTTTTCTTTTTCTTTTTTTTTTTTAAAGGGCCAGTAGTAAAAAAAAATTTATTTTTTTTTTGACTTTTTTTTTTTTTTTTTGCTGCCTGGAGGGGGGGGGGGGGGGCGGGCCGCCACTGGTGGGCATAGTTGAAGCTGGAACTGCACAACTCGCAATAGAATATATTAAACCCCCAATTACCTGCTCACAGTGGAGCAGTCACAATTAAAGAAATAAAATAAAAATGATTATAATATTACTCTGACAATATACACTACATGAATTATTTATTGGGTGATAAGGGGTAATAAATATCAATTTTTTCAGGGTAGTGCTCTGATCACAAGCTTTACAATTAGATAGTCCTTGCCAAATGTGCAACTAGGGTCTTGTTGTTCCAGGCCAGTTCAGCTGCCATGGTGTTGTATTGCATACTGACCCATTGTCATGTTTCCTTGGTGAAAATTTGGGAAGGCACTAGCGGTGGAGAAGCCACATTTAGGCTCTTTAAGCATGTGATAAAAGGCAGATTTGAACTCTATGAAATTGCAAACCAGGGTATTATCTCTTTCCCAGTGGGAAGAGGCCCAATCCAAGGTTTTATCATGTAAGTAGGATATTACATAGGCCACCCTTGAACAATGACTGGGAAATTCTGAGGCTGCAGTTCAAAGTGGATTTTCCAATGGTTAAAGATAGACTTCAGGATTTACCTATTTTTTAATCTTACATTGGGTTTGGTTACATGTAATTATCTACATGCCACACCTGGAGGGCCACTAGGGATGCTGAGATTCACTGTGGTAGTCTGTGCAACATAGAAAAACCCAAATTTGCTGCGCTGGGAGCATATATTCTCTTAAATTAAAATTAGTATTAAACAGCAGCTATCACAATATGCATGGACAAAACACAATCAAAATATATTGAAAATGGTGATGCGCTTGAAAAAAGTCCAGCATGAACTCAAAATATATTGCTGGCACAGACTCAACTGGCAAAAACACATAAATGTAATCCACTTTTTTAAAAAGTCCAAAGTAAGCCACAGGGATGTGTCTTGAGATATTAAATAAGTAAAAAGCCAGCCACCATCACCCAAACACACTACCTCTTACCCATAGGTAGATGTTAACAAGCATGGATATAAATCACTGACAGCTCCTCAGCAGCATGGGGGATGACTCGGTATCTCCTTCACAGTCTCAATACCCAGTTAAGAGAGAAAAAGAGACTCCTCATAGTGCAGACATCCAAATAATAGTTTATTGATTAAAAGCTAAACGGTTTTGCACACATTTCAGCAGGTTAATATAAGCATCGTAGGAAATGTCCAGCATTTCCAACCCACAAAATAGCCGCCGCATCCCAGCATGCAAGTTGCGTCACACGTCTCCAACTCTGCCTACGCTTTTCGTCATCTATGATGTCATTAGGGGCGTGGCTTGACATGCGCTATGCTCAATATATATAGGGGCGGTTTATTAGTGGGCGGCCATTACCTGCATTCGAACGACAGTAAGCAGGAAGCAATGGAAAATCTACTGAGTTCCAAGAACAGGAAACAGGAAATACTTATGCACTCCATCAACAGGAAGCATCAATACTTATAGTGAATCCAAGCAACCAAGCCAGGAAGCAGCGCCATCTTGTGGTATAAAAATATATTACCAAAATAAACAATAACATAACACTTTTAATTTAATGTAATTTGTAATCTAGGAGGAGGCAATAAGATAAAAAACAAAAACTGATTAACTATTTTTAATGAATTAATTAATATCCCACTCTATGTTCATACCATGTGGGACATAGCACCTAACCTGATAAATCCACTTAGATTCTAGATGTAATACCTTTCACACCACATTACTACCTCTCCAGTTACTAGCGAATCTATAGATACCTATAAACACAGTACCACTAGGATCTCGATTATGACACTGGTCATAATGCTTGGATAAACTGTGCTAAGGAAACCCTTTTTTATATTGGCCACATGTTCACTTAATCGCATGTGTAGCATCCGTATCGTGCAACCAATATATTGAAGCCCACATGGGCACCGGACAACGTACATGACATTCCTAGTTGCACAGGTAATAAAGGGTTTAATGGGGAACTCCTCATTGGTGGAAGATGACTGAAATGACTCTGTCCTTCTGCACATATGTGCATTAATTTTACATATGGGGTACTTCCTACAAGGGAAGAAGCCCCCCATATTCGGAAAAAACACAAGTTGCTTCGGTGGTTCAATAATATTGGGTGCTACCTGCAACCAGAGCGGGACCCTTCTGAACACCACGCAAGGTTTCTCGGGGAGATGAGGCCCCAGAATTTGATCATTGCGAAGTACGCCCCAGTGTTTGCTCATTATTTTCTTAACGGAAAAATGTTGGTTGGAATAGGTGGTAAAGAGGGCAAACTTAAAAGAGTCATTCTGATCCCTAATCCTAGGGGCCAGCAGGTCATCTCTGACCCTCTCATTAGCACTTTTGATAGCATCCTCCAATTTTGATAGCTGACAACCCTTCTCAAGAAATTTCAACTTGAGAGATGAGGCCTCCCAGAGAAAGTCACTCCTATTGGTGCAATTCCTCTTGAGTCTTAAGAATTGGCTCTTATGTGGTGTGAGAGGTATTACATCTATAAACTAAGTGGATTTATCAGGTTAGGTGCTATGCCCCACATGGTATGAATATACTTCCTGTCGCTGGAATGCAGGTAATGCCCGCCCACTAATAAGCCATCCCCTATATATATTGATCATAGCACATGTCAAGCCACGCCCCATACGACATTATAGATGATGAAACGCGTAGGAGGAGTTGGAGACGTGTGACGCGACTTGCATGCTGGGACGCGGTGGCCATTTTGTGGGTTGGAAACGCTGGATGTTGAAATGTGAGTGCAAAACCATTCTGTTCTGTTTGAGTATTGCTGGAGCAATTTTCTGTCTGTATACATAACACAGAGAGTCATTCGCTGCTTTGCCTCCGCCATTCAGAAAACATCTTGCATTGGTGTTTTCTGATTGAATGAACCAGAGAGGAGGGCACACAATGTTAAGATTACACTTCATCTAATAAGAAAATGCTTTGAATCCAATGAAAAAAAAAGATATGTATTGAATGGCAGAGGTGGAGGAGCAAGCAACTCCCTATGTACAGTGTACAGATTGATGAGACACTCCAGAAGCACGCAGAAGAGGACAACACTGACTGTATGCACTGACTGGAGCATAACAGAGGAAACTTGACAGCTGGAGGCAGGAGTGAGGCTGGAAGCTGAAAGTGCAAAGATGGTACAGTCAAGGCTGAGACTGTGGACATAGCTGGGTGCAGCAGAAATGCAGCAGGAGCTGTGGATGCAACTGAGAAGCAGCAGAGTCTGTTGGTGTAGCTGAAGTGCAGTGGGGCTGCATGTGCTGCAGACACTGTGGGCACTTGAGTGTGGTTGCTGAGGACCATAGCTTCTGTAACTCAGGCCATACATTGGATTTAACTGGTGACAGCTCATCCTACTCAAGTTTAAATAGATGATATAGTCTTGTGGTGTGAAATTAAAGAATCCATCCACTGAAAAACTTTGGGGGCGAAAAGTCCCTTGACTCAACTCAAGTGAAATATGGCCTCCACATTTGACTTTGTGGTAGGTAGACTTTCTAGCCTTGAGCATTGTTGATATAACACTTTCAAAGATCCCCTTTCTTTTAGAACCTGGGTTTAAATAGCCATGCCATTGAAGCCAATGACCAAGAAGCAGGGTGGTAACTTGGTCCTTGGGACAGCAGATCAAGATGGTCTGGCGGAACCGACAGTGTGTCTGAGAGAAGGCTTACTAGGTTGGCCTGCCATGCTCTCCTGGACAATTTCAGGGCTATAAGAACCACTGGAATGAACTCCAAATTAATCATGTGAAGCAGTCAAGACAGAAGCTTCAGAGTAGAAAATGCATAAATAAGGGTGTCCTAATCCCTTGCAGAAAAATAATATATATGCTAACGCTCAGGACATGGAAATAAGAGGTCATTAAAAATAATGATAATAGCAACAAATATGTAAGATAAAAGATCTGTGAATGCAATTTTAAAATGAGTCCATAGAAAATGACAAGGCAGTATTTGGAGATAGATGTTTAAACCATCACTGTGATGAGACCAACACTGAGGGCACAGCTTTTCGTATGAGCGAAGTCAGCTCTGGTAAATGAGACAAAAAACAAACAAAAGAAAAGAGCCTCTGAGTGCAGGTTTTTAATGAGGAAAACAGCATGTAATCCAAAACTTACATGGGGGTAAGGGGTAACAAGCTCTGGGGAGGCTCCTGGATCAGTCCACAACGTTGCTGAGTGTCCGGTGCAGTCAAAGTCTCGAGCCGGGATGACCGTGATCTCCTGCAGGGAAGTTGGCTAGTCATAGCACTTGCTGGAGTGGATGGGATTGTTCCACTCTGAAGGGACGCCCGCTAGCGCGTGACATCACCGAAGTGTAGGGGAAACCACAGCGCGTTTCAGAGCATGCGCGAGACTCACAGTGAGCATGTGTTACCCCCATGTAAGTTTTGGATCACATGCTGTTATCCTCATTAAATACCTGCACTCAGAGGCGCTTTTCTTTTGTTTTTATTTAATCCCTTGCAGACACTGCATAGGCAAGGATTTATTCTTCCTTCTTTGCTGAAGGAAGCCTTTTTGTTCTTCTCTGATGATTTGTGTATGGTGCATTATTTGACTGAAACTGGGGAAGGTGACCAGCTAGCCAAATTACACAAAGACAGCCAACTTACACAAAGCTTCCAGGATTTTAACTGGAGACCATATTCCACTTATTACCAAAGTTCTTTACATTGGCAAAGTGCTCAGAAACCCCCCCTGCAAGCCCAGGATTTTCCAAAATATGAGGAGAATGTCTCCTATGACAGTAGAACCATATTTCAAAGCCACTAAGACAGAGGCAGCCCAGTCTGTCATTTCAAACAATTCAGAATGTTGCATTGTAGATTCCCGTAATGTAACAGGGCAAATGAGACTGCTTCAAAAAAAAGGCCACGATCAGGCCCAAGACTCTCAAACCAGAGTTTGAAGTTTCTCCTGGGGCAGAAACACCCAGGTGCTGGACAAATACCAGATATTCTAAGCAGTGAGTCATAGTTATTAACAGCAAGGGTCAAGGTCAATCTGAACCTCTGTAACATCTGGACAGTCAGGGACACATTAGGGTTAGTTTATTAAATGCAAATAGGTTGTCTGTTTTGCAAGGGAAGTTGATCCAAAGCTTAGTACATGTGGTCAAAATTTCACTTTGGAAAGAATACCCAATTATGTGTAAGGAAAATTAAAAAAATAGAATTTTTACTTGCACCCGATTGGACGATAAATGTCAGCAGAGCTTTACTTCTTTCTCCAAGCTCTATGACCGTGCAACTTCGCTTGCAAAGTGAACAGCCTGTTTGTAAACCAACCCAATTGATTCCAGAGCCCTTGCCAACTCTTCCCTCAAGATGAAGTCATCTAGGTAGCCTAGTATTATGTTACCTTGTGAGTGTAAAATGATTAGTGAATACTATAGGGCAGAGGACAGGACAAGTTAACTAGTAATGTGGGGGTTGACTGAAAAGCACTGATGTGCTGGAAAGATGGGTACATGAAAGTGAACATCCTATATATCCACTGAGGGAGGAACATCCCCTTGATGCAGAGAGGAAATAAGAGATCTCGTTGATACCATCCACTATTTTTGGACAGAAATGTAAGCTTTAAGGTGCAAAATGGGGTCAATGCCTCTTAGTTTTGGGAAGCATAAGCAGATTGGACTAAAGACGCTGGTAATGAAAGCAGGGACTGGGGCAATGATCCATTTGATCCAGGAGTCTAAAGAGCGCATGATAGAGATCAGCCAGGTGCTGAGGAGACACTGGAACATTGAAGGTATAAAAACAAGGAGGGGGCAGGGAACAAAATTTGAGCTTGAAACTTTGGGGCACCACCACCACACAAGCATCAGGTAAGACTTTCAAGTGACCAGTAGACATCGCTCGACTCTGGAAAGTGGAGGTGCACTTTCACACCAAGAAGAGTTTGGCAATTGATTGGGCCATATCTGATTTCAAGGCCTTGCAATTGGAAGAGCTAAGCTGCATGGGTCTGGTTTTGGAAGTTATGGGCATAATGACACAAAAGGGATCCTGCTAAGAGGAGCAAAAAGGTAGAGGACTTGCATGCCTGCTCTTTAAGCTTCCTCCTAATAGCATCCAATGTATACCAAATGTCACCAATGTGAGATAGCAAGCAGCCAAAGCCAAAGACATCCATGCTAATAGTTTTGAACCTGGAAAGCATCCACAACTTACTTAGCCAGGACCAGTCTGGAAAGACACAAGTGGTGCCCAGTTGCTGAAGTCACTTCTAGGAGCATGTTGTGACGTCTGATCCAGAGGGGTCTGGGCACAGTAAGGCCCTTTTCACACTGGGGTGGTGGGTGCGTCTGCGGTAAAACGCTGCTATTTTTAGCAGCGCTTTACCGGCAATTTTGCAGTGCTATTCGGCTGCTAGCGGGGTGCTTTTACCCCCCTGCTCGCGCCCGAGAAAGGGTCAAAACCACCACAAAGCGCTGCTGCAGCAGGGCTATGCTGGCGGTATAGCCGCGCTGCCCCATAGATTACAATGGACAGGAGGGGTGAAGGAGCGGTGTATACACCACTCCACCACTCCTTCACTGCTCCAAAGATGCTGCTAGCAGGACTTTTTTTTACGTCCTGCCAGTGCACCGCTCCAGTGTGAAAGCCCTCGGGGTTTTCACATTGGAGAGATAGCAGCGGCTCTTTCAGGGCTCTTTGCAGGCGCTATTTTTAGCGTTATATTGCCTGCAAAGCTCCCCAGTGTGAAAGGGGTCTAAGACCAAAGTAAAAAAAAGGACAACTGTGCTGGGTAGCTGTAAGAAAGCAAAAAGACCTCCTGCAGCTACATAGAGATAAATCATGGAGAATAAAAATTGCTAGAAAAAATAAAGGTTAAGTCTTAAAACAGCAGGGCTCAGAAAAGACATCTGTGCATCTAGAACACAAGCAAAAAACTCAGGCATACTGGTAGAAGGAAGGGTATACCTTGGACTTGCCTTTTTTTTGCCGGTGTGCGATTCTCCTGTATGCGACAGTATAAATCAAAGTGCTAAGACTTTTTACATGCCTCATTGGATGAGCAAGAACTATATATGGTGCAGGTTCACTTGGATAGCAAATTAATGAATTAATTGCAGGAAACTGTTTTTGCACAGGTGCTCTTAGCTGACCTTGCCCACCACTGTTTAGAGCCAGTGATGTAAAGGCATTGTCACATCTAGTACTGAGCTTTCAGTTTTGGGAAGAACTAATATTTTTACATTTAGTTTTAATGTCTTTTCTAAAATAATACATACAAAAACAATACACAAGTAAGGTATAATTAGTATTCCCCCTTATCCAAACCATCTATTTTCACAGCCCCAAATCTAGCCTCTCTCCTTCTCATTGGTATATACTGCACTAGGTCAGATTTCATTTTCTAAAGACACAATTCTCCACTGTAAATAACAGGTTATAATCTTACATAACTTTCATTCAATTTGTTTTATGTCTTTTAGACATGGGGTGCAGACTTTGCAGATTTAGAGAGGTTAGGTTCTGATTTCCGCTTCATAAAGGAGTTTGGCATTATCTTTATTGACTGTTGTAATACAGATGCTTTTTGCAGGACATAATATTCATAGTTTGCCAATGTATTAGTAATCTCTCCAAAGAAAATCTTATTTTAGATTTTTTATGGGGAATAAAAAAAAACAAAACTCAAATATCTTTAACTAGAAAGCATTTTTTTTTATTTGCATACAAATAACACAAAAGAGCTGTATAATAGTTCAAAAGGGCAAACCAGTCACAGAAGAAACTTTTTACCAACAAAACAGCATCCAATTATCAGTATAAAAAGATTTATCTGGGAAAGAACCCAAGGAGTAGCCTATTAACTAGCAATAATAGATCAATAGAGAAGAGGCAATCTTCAGCTTTACTGTGCTTTGGGGATTCTTATACAAAGAAGTCAACACATAATTTAATTTTAAAGCAGATCATAATTTGGTTTAAGTAGATTATATTATTGTATTGGCACAAAAACATGTGTACACAATATAATATAAACATAGTTTTTTAGTGATTTTGCTCCATTTGCTTTAGTTGATGATCCCACAGTGTGCGTACTTGTACTTTCCTCAAGAAAATGTAATTCTGTGGTATTTTCAGCATTCAGAATGCCAGCTCATGGATCTCAGAGGCATTCAGATTCATATATATCAGAGAATTCCTAATGCAACCTTAATTAATATTAAATTGGTAATATTTTTGTTCATGTTTATTATTTTTTATTAGTGTATTAAATACATTCAAAATGTACATTAATGGTAAAATACAGTCTTGGTTTTATCTATCACTGCAATAGGTTATATAGACAGCTCTCAAAATTCCCACTCACTTGCTTACATTTGGAGAGTGTAAACAAGCTGAGGGCGAGTGTGGAGCCCCATCTGTGGAAGGGGTGGGCACCACCAGCAGGTGGGATTGAATGGGAGCTGATTCTCCTCCCAGTGATTGGCCAGAAATCTGTGGGGAAGAAAGAGGAGAGGAAGAGGAGATCCACCTGGATCACACAGAGAGGGGAACTCTTTCTGTGACACAGCTTGGATTTGAAACGCTGGCCGCTGTCAAAGTCCCGCCTCCTGGACCAGTTCCTATGATAGACAGCACAGTGGTCCAATGCTGAGAAATGGAAGTAGTGTGACGTCTATTATAGGAGCCGGCGTTTCAGACCCAAGCTGTGTCACAGCACTGATAGGCTGCACTGATGGGCACTGATGGGCACTGATAGGCTGCATTAATAGGCACTTATGAGGCTGCACTGATGGGCACTGATGAGGCTGCTTTTATGGGCACTGATAGATAGCGCTGATAGGCCCGGATAGATTGCATTGATAGACACTGATGAGCACTGATGAGGCTGAATTGATGGGCACTGATAGTCTGCATTGATGGGCACTGATGAACTGATAAGGCTGCTTTGATGGGTACTGATAGGCTGCATTGATGGGCACTGATGAGGCTGAATTAATGGGCACTGATAGGCTGCATTGATGGGCACTAATAAAGCACTGATGAGGCTGCATTGGTAGGCACTGATAGGCTGAATTGATAGGCACTGATGGGCAATGGTGAGGCTGCATTGATGGGCACTGATAGGCTGCATTGATGGGCACTGATGAGGCTGCACTGATGGGCACTGATGGACACTGATAGGCTGCATTGATGGGCACTGATGAGGCTGCACTGATGGGCACTGATGAGGCTGCACTGGTGAGCACTGATAAGCTGATATGTTAATGGGCACCGATGGGCACTGATGAGGCCACATTGATGGGCATTGTTAGGCTGCATTGATGGGCACTGATAGGCTGCATTGATGTTAACTGAAGAGGTTATACTGATGGGCACTGATATGCTGCACCGTTGGGCACTGATGAGGCTGCATTGATGAGCATTGATATGCTGCATTGATGGGCACTGATAGGAAGCAATAATTGGCACTGATGAGGCTGCACGGGTTGGCGCTGATGAGGCTGCACTGATGGGGTGGCACTGATAAGCTACACTGATGGGCACTGATATGCTGCATTGATGGGCACTAATGAAGGTGCACTGATATGCTGCACTGATAGGCTGAATTGATGGGCACTAATGAGGCTGCACTGATGAGGCTGCATTGATGGGCAATGATAGGCTACATTGATGGGCACTGATGAGGTCGCATTGATAGGCTGCATTGATGGGCACTGATGAGGCTGCACTGATGAGGCTGCACTCATGGGCACTGATAAAGTTGTTGTTAAAATGTATTTGTTGTAACTTAAAGGAGAAGTCCAGCCTGAGCTTGTTTGGCTGGGCTTCTTCTATGGGTCACAGGAGAGCAAATCGTTTTGCACTCCAGTGACCCATTTTTAGCAGAGAGTGGTCTGAAGTCCACTCCCTGCTGACGTCGCAGGAATCAATCAAGGCAACGCATCATCGCGACAATAAAGTCTGGATGCACTTGGCTTAGCACATGAGGGAGTAAGACGCTCTCTCCCGGAGCTCCCGCACACGTCGGACCTACTGAAGCTCTCAGCGCTTCCCAGCACCAGAATTCAGGTCTGTTATGGGGAGAAGGGGTGAGGGAGACAGACACCATACCCCCGATCCACACCCTGAAGGGGATATAGACCGTTTTTTACCCATCTGGGCCATAATCGCTCTGGCCCCCCGTCCAAGATGGCGCTGGCCCGGACCCCAGGCACACATGCGGCCTCACAAGGAGCTGTTTCTCAACGCTCCACACCACACATGAAGACCAGACAACGTCCTCGGTCCCCCCCTCGACTCAGAGACAGGATCGGTCCGCTCTGCATGCCATTCCCCTGACTCTCACAGATCCTATGGTGGATGGGACATGGAGGCATACATTAAAGCACTCCCCACCAGGCACGATTTTGAGGCCTGTGTGCAACGATTAGAGCATTCATACAAACAAGAGATAACTGAACTGTGCAGGGATGTCACTAATAGAATTGAAGAAGTATTGAGGAGACTGCGTCCACCCTGCAAGCGCATGACACTATTTTGCACGACCACACCCTCCAGATCCAGCAATTGATGTACTATCAAGACGACCAGGAAAACAGAGCCAGGCGTAACAATATATGCATACGCAGCCTCCCTGAATCTGTTGAAACCAAAGACCTAGCCCCTACAGTCATTGCCATGTTCAACGAATTGCTCCAGAAAGACAAAGATGCCCAGCTGGAACTTGACTGAATCCACAGAGCTCTTGGCCCTAGGAATCCGAATTTAGAACACCCCAGAGATGTGATCTGCAGGGTGCACTTCTATGCGGTTAAAGACGCCATCATGCAAGCTGCACGCTCTCAATCTGCCATATACTTCAATGGCACCCCTGTGTCTCTGCTTCCTGACATCTCCAAAATGACTCTGGACATGCGACATCACCCCTTACTCGAGCCCTCCAAGCAAAACAGATCAAGCACCGCTGGGGTTTCCCCTTTAATTTGTTTGCATCTCATGAAGGGAAGTCGGCGAAGTTTCGCACACTGGGTGAACTCCCCAAGTTCCTCGGGACTTTTGAACTGCCACAGATCTCCATCTCAGACTGGCCACTTCATGCAGCCACTCCTGGTTTCAAGGCCGCAACAGGATGGCAGAAGTGAACGAAGATGAACAAACGGTCCAAGTCGGACTTCTCCTCTGCGACAGAAGGCTGAACCCCTGCTTTTGACATTTGACCACTATTTTTCTTACAGGTTCCTGACCGGTGGAGACGTCCCTGATTGCAGTTTTGTTGGGACATTATACTACTAACCTATTTTATTACTTCCTTAATACAGGATTTATGTTATTATTTCATCCTTTTGATCCTTTTGATGAATGACTGCCTGTAATACAGGCAACATCCATCTTGTTGCTCGTTATTCCCTAACCTTGTCTCATCCCATCCCTTTCCTCCTCCCTCCCCTCCCCTCCCCCTCCTCCCCTTCATCCCCTATCAAACATGTTGATGACTTGTTGCTGGGTAAAAAGCTCTGCATGCTGTTCATACCTTAGGGTGTCTTTATGAGACACACCCTTTCAAGATAATACGTGTAGCTATTCATCACCCACATAGCAACGCGGAGCTCTGAGATGTTATGTTCATAGTTTTCAAATTTTGTTTTTTCAATAGTTGTTGCCCAGCATGTGCAGGCTCCTCTGTGCATTGACCGCTGTCCCCCCACTTAGGTTTTTCAGCGCCCATTGCGGTCTTAGCTGAAATGTTGTTCACAGCGCTAGTAGTGAGGCTGTTCCGGCCTCGATCTCCTTTCTCTACTGTTTTTCTTTTCTCATTACTTCACGTACTTTCCTTCTCTCATTTCACCACTAGACGTCCCTCCTCTCCCTCCTTCTCCCCCTCCACCCATTCCTCTGAGACAGCGAACCACCCCTGTGTCTATTCCCATATGCCAAATAAATCTGTTTTCATATGGCAGTACAAACCTCCTTAAAAGTCTCCTTATTGAATTGCAGGGGTCTTAACGTCCAAGAGAAGAGACAGCAAATACTATATCACTTTCACAAATTGCGGACCCATATCCTTCTTTTGCAGGAAACTCACTTTAGAACAGACAAACTTCCACAATTTCTTCATAAACAATACCCCGTTTGGTTTCATAGTACCAATCCCTCTGCAAAATCTAAAGGGGTCTCTATAGCATTTCATGCATCATTTACTCCAGATGTTCTTGATACTTATATTGACCCGTTAGGCAGGTATATCTTTCTTAAACTGTCTTACCTGAATGTAATTTACACTGTTATTAACATATACTCTCCTAACCAGAACCAACAGCAATTCCTCTCCTCTGTGATCTCCCATCTGAAAAGATTCTGCACAATCAACATGATCCTGGGAGGGGACCTCAATGCCACCTTGATACCTCATCTTGACTCTTCAACTGGTAAGTCCTTGATCTCCTCGACCTCCCTGACCAAAATGAGAACACTCCTATCTGATTTATCCCTTGTGGATGTATGGAGGATGCTACATCCTAGCACTAAGGACTACACTTTTTATTCCCCCGCACATACCTCTTACAGTAGACTGGACTACCTCCTCATTTCCCAGTCCCTACTAGACTATTCACCTTCCGCCTCTATTGGTCTCACTCTTTGGTCTGACCATGCCCCCATACACATGAGCTTAGGACGTATCCCTACACATACACGGAACTCTTCTTGGAGGCTAAACGATAATCTATTATCTGACTCAGTATGCTCTCAGGACATTATACAGACGATTAAACATTTTGTTTTGGACCATGCCCAAGACACCACGAACCCGCTTAAGAAATGGGAAGCACTCAAATGTGTACTTAGGGGCAAACTTATTCAGCATGGAGCTCGATTGAAGCGTGCCCGCATCGTGGATACGACACGTGTTCTCACCACCATTGCCAATCTGGAAGAATCACATAAAAAAAACCTGTTAACTCGGTTCTTCTAGATCTCACCAATGCGAGAAGAGACCTCCTGCTTATCTTTGCTGAGAGGTCTCTAATAGCCCGAGACAAGGGACGATTTACTCACTACTCCCAAGTCAACAAATTTGGCAGACACCTTGCAAATACTCTCCAACTCCGCCAAACCAGACGGCCTATCCCGTTTATAAACTCCCCCATCAAAGGTAAAATCATGCAGAATTCGGCAATAGCCGAAGAATTCCGCCAGTACTATTCTACCCTATACAACCTCACCCCCCAGACCCCATCAACTATACCTACCTCGCAAGATCTACCCTCATATATCCAGGATACGGCACTTCCACCTTTTCCGTTATCGGAAGATCTGGAGGCCTCTCTGTCTGAAGCGGAATTCCTAACCGCCATAAAAAATCTCAAAAATGGCAAGAGCCCAGGTTCAGATGAGTTTTCTTCCCGCTTTTACAAACTGTTTGCACCACAACTTTCCCCATTGCTAGCGAGGGCTTTTAATGCTATTGATGAGAACATTGCCCTTTCCTCTTCTATACTCCAAGCCCAAATAGTTGTCCTCCCCAAATCTGGTAGAGACCCCTCCATCTGCCCCAACTACAGACCCATATCCCTTCTAAATATTGATCTAAAACTGTACGCTAAGATCCTCGCAAACCGTCTCTCCCCTTTGCTACCACAAACAATACATAAAGACCAGGTGGGCTTTGTTCCTGGTCGAGAGGTCAGAGACAACACCACCAAGACCATACACTTAATCACATATGCTCAACGCCATCATATACCGGCCTGCCTTCTCTCCTGTGATGCAGAGAAGGCCTTTGATAGGGTCAGCTGGTCTTTTCTCCAAGCCACCCTTTCCCAATTAGGTCTAGGTCCGAGAATGTTGACGCGCATTATGTCTCTCTACTCCACGCCCTCTGCCACGGTTCTGGTAAACGGCATTCAATCAGAAAAATTTATGATCACTAATGGCACCAGGCAGGGCTGTGCTCTCTCCCCTTTCCTGTTCGCCCTGGTAATTGAACATCTTGCCCAAGCCATCAGATCAAATCCTAACATACAGGGTATACAGACCCCCTCATCCTATTGTAAACTCTCCTTATACACAGATGATCTACTCCTTTACATAACCCAACCTCACATTAGCATACCCTCTATACTGGCAGAGATAGACAGATTTGGTTGTTTTAGTAATTACAAATTAAGCATCTCTAAAACAGAGGCCCTAAACCTTTCTCTTTCACAGAATACACTCTCTCCTCCCTCCAATCCAACTTTTCATTTCAATGGCGACCGAACTCTATCTCTTATCTAGGCACGGCCATACCGAAACAAACCTCAGACATATATCCCCTGAATTTTAGCCCCCTACTCCAAAAACTCAGACACCTGACGGAGGAATGAATGGACTTGCCTTTGTCCTGGGTAGGACATATTAACACATTAAAAATGGATATACTCCCCAAGCTACTATACTTTTTCCAGGCCCTACCCATCGTCCTTCCTTCGGCGTTTTTCCGGACCCTTCGAGCTATGGCTATCCAATTTGTGTGGAGGGGTAGTCACCCAAGGCTGAAACATAAACTTTTATGCTCTCCTATTACAAAAGGCGGGCTGGGCCTACCTGACTTTGAGCTATATCATACGTCGGCAGTTATATCCCGTATCCTTGAGTGGTTCCCTCGCCCTATGACCAAAGCCACCACGTTCTTGGAACAAGACCTATCTACACATGATCTACGAGCACTTCTTTGGGGCTACGATCAGTCGTACAAATCACTTTCAACTTTGTCCCCCCTTACTAGGGACGCCCTGGCGATCTGGTACCGTAGGAGAGATAAATACTCATTATCATCTGAACCTAGCCCCCTCACCCCTCTGTTTAATAATCCAAATTTTCCAGAAGGCCACTCAACCCACTCTATAGACAACTATAACAGAGACTTCTGGCCCACGGCACAACAATTTGTCGACAACACCCTAGGCACATTCATATCTACCCTAACAGACAATACTTCCAAGGTGACATGGCTCACTCGTGGACACCTGAATTCTTATTGCGAGAAACTCCACGACTCTAAACAAATTCACAGGCCCCTTACCGGGTTCGAACAACTATGCATACTCTCTGAGATTCCATGACACACCTTATCACTGATATATAAGCTAATCCTAGACCACACTCATGGAGCCCTACCTAACTATGCTACAAAATGGTCAGCGGAGGTTGGGAAAGAGATAACTGAGGCAGAGTGGAGTAAAGCTTTTCTTTTCACGAATAAGACCTCCATTTCGAGCTATACGTAAGAAAAAAACTATAAACTCTTATCAAGGTGGTATCGGGTTCCAACAACCCTCAGGGTCATGTTCCCGTCTAACTCAGATACGTGCTGGAGATGCAACTCAATGAAAGGTACATACATCCATATCTGGTGGGAATGTGAAGTGCTTCTCCCATTTTGGACACAAATCTTCCAGATCTATACAGAAATTTACGACAAACCTCTAATGCCATTGCCCTCCTCTCCATATTACCCGGGACCATCAAGACAAAAAAGTAGTCTACTGAAATTCTTTATCAGTGCAGGAAGGCAACTTATACCCAGGCACTGGAAAACCACTACGCCCCCCTCTCTAATAGAATGGGTAAGTGAGTTAAACAATATTATGCTCATGGAAGAAATGCAGGCCAAAGCCCTGGACAAACAAGCTAAGTTTTCTTTTGTCTGGAGTATCTGGAGTAATTACTCTACTTCTGATAAACTCAAACAGAGACTCTTGGGGAAGAATTCCACCTAAGAGCTAAAAATGTCCCACCGCAGGACCATAGCCTGGGGCTATGGTCATATCTATAGACTGAGGTTCGCTGTCTCTCTACCCCCTCCCTCTCCCTCCTATTCCTCTACAAACTATCCTACACTTATTTTCCTCTCTGCTTTTCTGTTATTCTTAACTTCTTCTATGTCTCCTATGATCTCCCTTAGATGCAATACGCCTCACAAGATTTCCCCTCCCTCAAAAGGTGTTTCTCCACCCTCTACTTGTTAAGAGTTCAGGAATCTTGTCACTGAAAATACTCCTGACAATTTTTGTTCTAGTTTAACTTTCCAGACACCCTGAGCCTCTGGGTGCAGCAAGTTCCCAATGGGGCACCCAAGACCATTGTAAATAATTCTTACATGTCAACAGACACACGTTTACGGGTTTAACGTAAAGCTTTATTTAAAGTGACCTTTGCACATGTACTCGATTGCACTATTCCAGCATTTGTATAAATTGTATTTGTATACCAGGAGACCTGATGTCAGGCAACTGGCATTGTCTATACTTTTTCTTTTTTTTTTTGTTTAAATATTTGTTGAAAACAATAAAAACTTATTGAACCATAAAGTCTGGATGTGCCAGGTGCCTAGACTGACACTTGTCTCAGCCTCTTAGCGAGCCACTGAGAGCCTGAGATGGCTGCTCCCTGCCCTTCCACAGATCAGCGCTCCAGTGAGCGTGGGGGGCAGAGCAGAGAGCTGCTGACTGACGGGCAGCAGCTCTCTGCTCGGGGAGCTAAGAGAATAGAGCCATTGGCATTGTTTGATCATTTGGTTCTCAGTGCTGAGGCGCCGGGGGACAGATGCAGCATCAGTTCAATGCTGCATCCACCTAGGTAAGTATGATGGGGAACCCCCCATAAATCTCTTTTAATTATGCATTAAACATTTAACAGTGTAATTTCATGAAATAATTTACAAGGGCGTGTTTAGGGGTAGAATTAAGGGTGGGGCAGGGTAGGGTTTGGGTATTGCAACTGGTGGTGAGTAGCTCTTAAGGCCTGGCTAGTAGCTCAGTACTTTTGAGCCCTGTAACATAGATTTTCTTTTAGCAACAGCTCACTGTTCACAACTTTTATATTTTTTACTTTTATAAAATAAATATAGAACAAAACAAATAAAAATAGCTGTTTGAAATTGTTGTAATACCTATAATTTTGTTAAACGAAAGTCCTATTTTCAGGTGATTATATACTAAATATGGATTACATTTATTTTATCAAATCAGTAAGTAGTCTTAAGCTAGTTGTGCAAATTTCAGCCACTTCCTCTCTCAAGAAATTTTTCAACTTTTTCATTTCTCAGACTTGCAAAAATCTGCATTTTTGGTTAGAAAATTACTTAACCTGTTGCCTCACATGTAACACATATATATGGAAGCAAAAGGGTGTGCATTAATGCCCACATGCCACACATTTGCAACACTGGGCAGTCAATATTTCTGTGCTAGTAGCTGGTGTGACTGGCCCCCAATCACAGTTTTCACATAAGCGCCCATCCTTCCTGCCCCCTGGGCGTACCGACCTTGTTAAAGTTGAATATGTTTTTTAAGTATCATGAGAAATTAACACAAATACCAAAATAAGCAAGACCTGAAGGCCTGTATCACGATGATGAGTGTTCTAAAGCATTAACCCTGAAAACTATCAATGCAGTCCTACATCGTAGAGAGCATTATGATGGTAACAGAAAAGAAACAGTCCCAAAAGTAAGTTATTGAGAGAGAAAAGAAGGGAAAACAAAGGGAGGAAAAATACAGAGGAAAATATTTAAAGAAGGTAAGTACAAGAAAAAGTGTTATGCCCTGTACACACGATCAAATTTTCCGACAACAAAATCATGGATATTTTTCCGAAGGATGTTGGTTCAAACTTGTCTTGCATACACACGGTCACACAAATGTTGTCGGAAATTCCGAAAGTCAAGAATGCGGTAACGTACAACACGTACGATGGGACTATAAAAAAGTTCATTAGCCAGTGCGCCACCCTTTGGGCTCCTTCTGCTAATCTTGTGTTTATATTGCGTTAGTAGAAGCTTGGTGAGAGACAATTCGCACTTTTCAGCCTCGTGCTTTTCAGTTTGTTTCTGCTTGTCAGTTTGTGCTTGTGGGTTCATATCTGTTCTTCAGTGCGTTTTGTCAGTTTCGTTACTGTCTTTCAGTGCGTTCTATTTAATAATTTGCTTCTGTTTTTCAGTGCGTTCTTGTCTGCTCATTTCTGATTTTCAGATTGTTCTTCTCAGGTTCTTTCTGATTTTCACTGCGTTCTGTTAGTTCGTTCTGACCAGCCGACCATTTTCAAGCCATGTTGTTGGTACATTTTCATCGTAGAGTTTGTGCTGTGCTTGGGCTTGGTGTTGGAGTTCTTGCTTTGACCCAAGTCCAGTCCATGAACAGGGCGAGGAGGAGTTCACGGACGAAGAATTGGTTGCTCCAGCTGACCAATTCTCGCACATGCCTTTGTTGCGGGAGATCCAGGAGAATAATCCAGGAATTATCTCCGGGTGGCAGACCCCATTTTTCACCGTCTGTTGGCTTTGCTGTCCCTTTATATTACAAAGCAGGACACCTGCATGCGGCAAGCCATCACTCCCGAGCAGAGGCTCGTCGCCACCTTGCGGTACTTGGCGACAGGGAGAAGTCTCCAGGATATCAAGTTTACAACCGGAATCTCCCCCCAAGCTCTGGGAACCATTATTCCAGAGACCTGTTCTGCCATTATTCAGGTCCTGCAGAAGGACCATATTAAGGTAAGTTTTATCCTTTAACATCACATTCTATGTATTTAATGTTTGCTAATGTATTGTATTTATTTCATCATTCCTTAATTACCACGATTGTAATATGCTGTGAATGTCCTCTTTGTCCTCATGCATGCTGGAAGCTTTTATTGCTCCTTTTTTCCCTCATGCATATTTGCCTTCACTAACCTCCCCAGCATGCTATCCTGGGCCCATACACACCTAGCCTAGTCACTTAACAATGTATTTTGTCAGCTCCATTGTAGTGCTTACCCTAAACACCCCTAAAATGCATCAAAATGTTTTATTGTTGTCTCTAAATTCAGGCAGAGTGCAAGAGGCTTTTTTTGGGGCTCAAACTCATTTGAAACCCTCCCTCCCCCCCAACCGCTAAGTCAGCCGATACCAATCCTCTATATGCTGACTTTGCCAAACCCATATACACTATACCTACCTCTTTTGTGTTCAGATTTATGGATGAATTCACCAAAGCATGTAGTGCAAGGGCCTGCCTGAATACTTTCAAATGGTACTGTTTCAAGTTTTGTTCTCCTATTATCTTGATAGGTAATTGCAGAATGTAAAAATGTGCTTCAATTTGTACAGTGTGTATTCATAATTTTGTATCATGACACTTGTTACATGTCCACTGGGCTGCCAATAGTGTAAGTAATGAGGGGCTGGCCAAAGTAACAAACATTATTTATGCATTCAGCTCTCAATGAAGTGGAGACGGTTACCTGTCCAAAACACACCCCCCCCTAAAATTTTTACAATGGGCCATCAGAGGGGGTGAGGCATCTGATAAGTGTACCTTATACTTTTGTCTTTAAATACTCATTTCAATAAATATTATACTTATGTTGGCCAAGAATGTTTGTGTCTAATCTGCTTGCAATGTTTATGTGCAAAAGTACTATTTTTTTTTCTTGTTTGACTCCACAGTTTCCTTCAACCCCACAGGAATGGCAGACTGTGGCCTTCCAGTTTGCCCAGCAGTGGGACTTCCCCAACTGTGGTGGGGAAAAAGAGGGGAAGCACGTCTGCATCATCCCACCCCTCAACTCGGGGTCATACTATTATAATTATAAGGGGTATAATATAATTGTGTTGT
Source organism: Lithobates clamitans (assembly GCA_037952925.1). Taxonomy (NCBI): domain Eukaryota; kingdom Metazoa; phylum Chordata; class Amphibia; order Anura; family Ranidae; genus Lithobates; species Lithobates clamitans. Next base: position 8,777,535 of record JBBGZY010000821.1, on the reverse strand, counting down.
TGGTGGTGTCAGTAACTTACGAGTTTCTGTATGTGGACATGGGGAAAAATGGCCAGATGTTGGATGGTGGAGTCATCCCCCAGACGGAGTTCATCAGATAGCTCCAGAATGGCAGCTTGAAGTTGCCACCACCTGAAAATAATGTGGCAGGACTCCTGTTCGTCTTCGTCGCAGATGAAGCTTTTGTGCTGGGGGACCATCTTCTGCAGCCATTCCCGATGAGGACCCTCACCCAGACCAGAGGGTTTTTAATTACCGGCTGGCCAGAGCCAGAAGAGTGGTGGAAAATGCCTTTGGAATTATGGCCAGCTGGTTATGCCTATTCCTCACAGCTATCAACATGGCGGAATATAGAATCAATCACATTGTTCTTGCATGCTGCATATTACATAACTTTTTGCCTGAAAAAATGCATCAAACTATGTGGCCTCAGTTGGGACTGAGGCCGGCTTATTACCAGCTTATTACCGTATACAGAACTCTGATGGCTCTTGAACCTGGCTGTCCTGGCTTGCCCCCCCAAAGTGCCCGCAAAGTTCGCCAAAAGTATCTAGAGTTCTTTGCGGGTAGGGGGGCCATTGATATGCCAGAGAATCTATAAACATGTTTAAAATAATTATTTTTGTTAGAAACTGAACTCATATTTCATTTGATTTACTGCTTATGTTTCTTATCTGTCTCCTAGTTTCTCCAATGGCTTTTTATTTTTGGCCATTTTCTTCAATAGTGCCAACCTAACTTATTTGATACATGAGGTGACAATTTCTTCTTCAGCTATTATGTTGTGGGTCTGCTACACACACCTTGTTTTTGTTGTTAATGTATGTAATGCATTAATGATAAAAATAATCTATTAATAATAAAAATAATATTTTCAACTCCATGAATTAATTGCTTGTAGTCCCTAAAATTGTATGAAAGTAAAATGTAGCGCATAGATTGTGCAAAAAGTCTTCAATCAAGAAAACAACTAAAATAAACAAATGTCCACGAATGGTAAACATAACAGTGGTAAAACTTATAAGTCTCTCAATATAAGTAAATAAAGTCCAGTGAGTGAATAGAAAACAAATGACATGGAATGTCCCACTGAAAATGGTACATGGATGTAAGACGACAGATGTTATAACACGGGTAAATCATCAGATCATCCCCAAGCTGTATCTCACAACTGCATGTGACTTAGTAAAGATGGTGTGTAAGAAACTCTTACCAGATACATTGGACTCCCTTGTCAGCGACAGGGAGTCACTCGAGTGGGTTGCCTCTCAGGGCCTGTAAGCAGACATCACAACTCTGCGAACCTTCTGGGTCAAACTCTGCGTGGATCTCCCGGGGCCGCCAGGTGGGTCCTCCCAAAGGATGGCCAAGGTGCGAATCAGAGGGAACAGTGCATCACGTAAAAAAACTGAAGTGAAGGCTGGTTGGATCTCGTAAAAACAGTGTGGTGTGAATGCAGCCTCAGGAAGATTTGTAGTCCAGTCTCGGAATCAGCAAGCCTTTTTTTTTTCTTGCTGTTTGGTCACCAAACAGCAAGAAAAAAAAAAAAAGGCTTGCTGATTTCGAGACTTTTTGAACTCATCGGCTGCAGAGTTTCTGAACCCGCCTGTACAGAACTACGGGGGTAGGGCAGTGCGAGAGAAGGTGAGAGGAGGCGAGAGGAGACGAGAGCGCACCGGCCTGGACTACAAATCTTCCTGAGGCTGCATTCACACCACACTGTTTTTACGAGATCCAACCAGCCTTCACTTCAGTTTTTTTACAAATCCACTTTGCACTACAAGTGCACTGCAAGTGCACTTGAAAGTGCACTGACACTGCACTGAAAGTGCGCTTGTAGTGCAAAGTGGATTTGCCTTTAGTAAATAATCCCCATTGTCACTGTAACTACACCAACTTACTCCAAAAACTGGTATTGAGCATTGAAAGAAGAAGCCACACATTGTTGAGTATAAAACATTTCACTCAAAGCACATTCACATGTGCATTATAAAAGTTTTTTTTTAACAAACCAACATTGGTTTTGTAACATTTATGTTTGACAGTAGATATAGGCTTTTTTGGCTATACAGGCATGTTTAAAACCATAACATACACAACTCAGTTCAACTTTGATAAAGTGAAGGGAATATGAGACATTAGTATGTCAAAACTGTGTTGATTTTGCCTTCATCAGATGGGGTGATGTCACCCCTGTAAAAGCCAAATTTTGAAGATGCACACAAATTGGGAGTCAAAATGTGGATTTCCCTCCTGATCCCATGCCTAATGTCAACATGTGCTAGCTCCCATCATGGGGGATCAATAAACGTGTTTCGGGGGTAAAACCCCTTCCTCTCATCTACTTTAGTTGCGAGGAAGGGGTTGCACCCACAAAATGCTTACATTGATATCCCGTGATGGCAGATAGCACATGTTGACACACTGTGTGCATCTTCAAAATTTGGCTTTTCAAATTACTTACATTTTTTTTTAAATATATAAAATACAACAAGCAACTTTACAATTTTTGTTGTTTTTAGTTTCTGCCTAAAACATCAATGATGTTGGTCATTTTTTTTGGACATCATTGATGTTTTGCTTGACCATCTCTAAATCCCAATTGCACACCATGATCTCACTGATGAGGATCTGTGCACTTGCACTGTTGAAATGAGTTTCTTCTTCCACAACATCCACATCACCTAAAAAGAAAAAACACACCATGTATTATAAATATGCAGTATTACCTGAAGCTGTGGTCTCAGACACTGACCTGTTGTGGTCACTATTTTGCCCACGTCATGAATCTCTCCCTCCACATCTTCTTCATGGTGTGTGGGGATTTCCCCTTCTTCATGAGTAGTGGGGTTCGTGGTGTCCTCAGATGTCCCGATTCTTTTCTCCCCTATGTGAATAAAAAAGGGTACACTTAGCACACAGATATTTGAGGCAAGAAATAGTAATATGAAACATTGTACTAAACTTCTTTTAATACAAATAGGGATGAACAAATGTAGTTAACCTGCATCTAACAAAAACATTGTATTAGTGGTGTGACATTGGGGATTGTTCAGCTCAAGTGGCATTTTGGTGCAGTGAGTCCACATCAGAGAGGCATTTATAGTTAAGGGCCTGGTAGCCCACGTTTATTAAAGGGAAAAACAAAACAAAAGTCCATCCAGGAATCTCACGCAGGGGTCCAAGCTTCAATTAAACACACACAATCCAAATGAAAATGCTAGCCCACCTGGCTACTCGTCAGCAGTAATGCTGCTATAGGTACAGGCCCCTCAAGTGAGCTGCTTGGAGGCACAAAGTCTTAGGCTCCTTGGTTGCACACAGCTTTGAAGCCCTTCAACGCACACAGCTTCTGGCTCCTTGGAAACACACAATTTTGAAGCCCTTCAACGCACACAGCTTCTGGCTCCTTGGACGCACACAGCTTTGAAGCCCTTCAACGCACACAGCATCTATTCTCACACAGAGACACTTACTAGCAGCCACTGCTCCAACTTCACCTTCCTCCACTCTCTGCTCTCACTAGCCCCTCGTTATATGGGCTGTGTGCACCTGGGCACACACCCTGCTGGCTGTCCACAAAACCTGCACACAGGGTTGGAGATCCCATCCCACCCAAGACTCTGAAGGATCTCCAAAGTACAGAGCCCCATAGGGAACTAGCAAAACCTGGAGAAAACTGCCAGAGAAGTTTTCTCTGTTTCAAATTTACGCTCTGTAGCTCTGCACTCAGCCAATATGCAGACTCTGTGTCCACTTTAACCCCATTTTCATAGGGACAGAGTCTTGCTCTGCCACAGTGGGCAAACAAACAATGTTTACTACAAATGATTACTGTGCCCATGAACCTGAAATTTGCCATTTTAAACTGTACAACAGTATATAAAAGCACATGAAGCAGCACTAAAGTACCGTAATAATAATAATTGGAACACATGACAAATACTTTCTTTTTTGCAGCACTTTCTTGATCCTTCTGTACTGATCTTGCTCCCTCAATTTCAATTTTGCCTTACTCACATTTGGGTTGATGTATGGTCCATACTTCCCATCATAGTCGGCCCTCTTCAAGATGTCCACCATCTCTGAAAAATACATATTTAAGATCTTATAGCACCTCCTGGATCGAGAACTGCCTTGCTCGGGCTTTCGTCGTCCTCCTTGTTGCTGCTATTATCACGCACCTGCTGTCTCTCCGCCATGTGCTCTCCCACTGTGCCGAAAAAGAAGGGGCGGGGAATACACTAGAAAGAAGGTCAGGGGTGGAGTTTCACGCATGCGCAGTGTATATAAAGCATAACGCGAGTGCATCATACGTACGATCTGTGAGCGGAGGACGGAGTAGCGTAAGCGCTGATCGTGCAAACAAAGGTGCAACTAACTTTTACTTTTTAACTTTTAACTTGGGGCATCAGTGGTTAGTGGCCTATACGGCTTATAGATTAAGACCTATATTGGGACAAGATTAGGAGAGTTGAGCCTGACATTTGGGTTTGTCTTGTGTTGTCTCTTGCAGAGAAAATGGATACATTTACTGACCCAGACTTCCTGCCAAACTTCATAGACATGTACAGGGAGCTGCCATGTCTGTGGCAAGTCAAACACGGAGAATACTCCAACAAGCTAAAGAGGAAGGCAGCAGTGGAGCAACTGTTGGAATTGGTGAAACTGGTGACTCCCACGGCAGACATCACCTATTTGAAGGCCAAAATTGGTGGCCTGAGAAGCACATATAATAGGGAGCACAAAAAGGTCCAGGATTCCATGAGATCAGGAGCGGCAGCAGATGACGTTTATGTCCCCAGGCATTGGTACTATGACAGACTGCGTTTTTTGTCAGACCAGAGTGAACCCAGGCCACCACTATCTACAATTCCTTCCACATTAGATAAGGCTTCAGAAGTCCAACCTGGGCCTGCCACCCAGTAAGTAGATGTGGAGGAGCCCAGAGTGAGCCAGGTATAGCATTGTTTAACATATTTCTTGTCAAAAATTGAATGATGATAACTAGATGTTATTATTGAACACTAATTTCTGATTTAACAAGTGGTTTACATATCAATAGACAATAGTAGCCAAAAATGATTGGGAGAAGAATGAAAAATGCTGGGGTCTTTTCTATTTGTTAACATTTAATTTGCAACAGTCATGAGCTCAAAATTGTGTGTGGTTGATGACCAAAAAGCTAAAACTATGTACCATTTTCATACATAGGAAAGTCTCAGCTAGGAGGAGGCTGTGGAAAGTGTCAGCCAGGCGGTGGCTGTGGAAAGTGGCAGCCAGGGGGTGGCCATAGAGAGTGGCAGCCAGGAGGTGGTCGTGCCCAGCAGCCTGACCAAATCCCAGGTTCCTCCCCTCCGCCTTCCAACAAAAAGGACCAGGAAAGCGAAAAACCTGGGGTAGTCAGCGACTGTTTTTATTCGGAAGGCTACTGCGGTCCTCACAACAACCCCTGGTGGACCCGAGGTGTATGGCTGCCTGACAGCCAGTAAACTGGAACAAATGGAGGAGGGCCAACGTTTCATCTGTGAGGAGATAATAATTCAGGCCCTAAACAAGGGGATGAGGGGCCAACTCACAACTAAAACCAACCTGTGTGATTTGGACCATATTACTCCTCCACCACCTCCAGCAACTCCTCCAACAACACAGTCACCCAACCCACGACAGCAGCCTGGAAGGAAGTGTGAAAGGGAGTGTTGAGAGTGATGGCCTGGGTTTGGTGTGGTCTGGCAAAAGATGCAGCCTGTTGTAAGACCACAGCCTGGGGACATATATGTCATCTGCTGCTGCTCCTGATCTCTTGGAGTCCTGGACCGTATTGTGCTCCCTATTAAATGGACTCCTCAGGTTACCAATTTGGCCTGTCAAATAATTGATGTCTGCCCTGGGGTACAAAGGCTTCACCAATTCCAACTGTTTCTCCAGCGTTGCCTTCCTCTTTATTTTGTTAGGACCCCTAATAAATTAAAAATTTTTGATTTGGACAAATACTTGGCTATGTGTTTTACTTCAAAAAGGACAGTTTGTTTGTGAGTAGGCAGGTACATTTCAAAAATACAATGTCAAATTAACAAGGGACACCAACACCAGCCAACCTATTTGACGTAAAAAAATAGATAATAATGGTGTTGTGGGAACTTGACACACAAAACGACAATGCTAGAATAGAAGGTGTTTTTAATTGGAAATGTTTCTCACCACAATCCTATAATGACTGAGGCCTCACTGTCACATCTGCACCTCCTATTTACCAGTTGACATACGTGAGCAGAGGCTGCCCAGCTAAATATGACAAAATCTGGTCCACATCGATAGATTCCACTTGAACATCTTCCCTTCCCCCCCCCCCATCCATCCTTTCCCTCCCTCAGGGTTTAAAAATGTCTAGATTGTTGATGATGCTTGTTCCTTTATTATGGGCATACAAGATGTCTTGAACTATGGTCTGTATAGGTGTCACACCTCTCAGTGTTCCTGTATGTTGGCTATAATGATATATAGTATACCATTGTATCTTTTTTTGCTACATTCTAACTTTAAAACTTTTTAAATAAAGTTTTTTACTTTAAAAAAAAAAATATGTGCTTCGGGGGGGGGGGGGGCTGTATATGCACAAAACTATTGATTGCACTGTACATGTTACATATAGCCACACACACTGTAGTAGAAGCAAGCATTCTAGCACCAGGGCTCCTGGGTAACTCTAAGCTGATGACTTTTAGGGGCTTTTGAAGTGTCGACTATACAAAATATAGGATACCAAAGTTTGTTGCCTTTTTATGGGCCCACAAAATTTTAAAGTTTGACATAACGTACAAAAAAATGTAAAAAATTCAGCATTGAAAATTACCTTTTGCGCATTTATTTACTGAAATTTTGTATTTCCTAAACTGTTGCTCTAAAATCATGTAACATACAAAATTGTAACTACCACCATTTTATTCTCCAAGGTCTTTGCTTTCAGAAAATACATAATGTTTTGACTTTTTATGTAATCCTTAGGGCTAAAATGATTTTTTAAACATGTGTGCAAAAATGTCTCCGGCAGCAAAAGGGTTAATGGGAGGAGATCCTGAAAATAAAAAATTCAGAATTTCTGAACTATCTGAACTAATAATTTTCAAAAATAACCTGAGATCATTTCCAGAGATTATGCAGAAAAATATACCCTAAAAAGAGATCCTTTTATAATCTATGTTTTAAGGCATCTGACTCCAAATCTTCCTTGTATCATTAGTATCTGTATCGAAAGCCAATTGTTACAATGTCATTCATCAAATTAACCCATTTTGTCAGGGGAGAGGTCTCTGTAGTCATCCAATAGAACAGGATCAGCTGCCTACTAGCAGAATGAAAATGTCTCAAAAGTTGATTGGTAGGCTACTGAGGAGAATATATAATGAAGCAATTTTATGGAACAGCTTCACATCATATACTGTATAAGTCATCATAGATATCAAAAAACGATTACCAAAAGGGACGGATCTTACCGCACTCCCACCATATATAGATATACAGTAGGTACCTCTAGCTCTGTTGTACCTCCAACAATCTTCTGGTAGGCAAGGGATAATGTGATGTAAAGAGACTGGGTCTCTGTGCCATCTGGTAAGAACTTTATAAATATTTTCTTGAGCATAACTCGAAATAGAGGATTTTTGTGTAAAAAAAAAAGAGGATTAATGCCATTCTTCAGGGGTATTCTCACAATCTAATTCTCTGACCCAAGCTGTCATATAGGAGAGTTTTTGGATAACATGCTCGGTTCACATATATGTGTTGTGCGAAATGCAGAGAATCCTGTGTGTCTCCCGCACCGCATTGAATTTGCAGTGGCATTCATGCGAACTGCCGGGGGTTTCAATGTTAAGTTAATGACATCCAGATTAATTTTAGTTTAAAGCCAGGAGCCCACAGATAAAATTTAAAGCTACTACTGCATATGTGAGCTTGTTTTAACCTGTTCACCCTTTAGATGTACTAGACATATCTAAAGAGGTGAGCTAATTAAACAAAATGTGCATTATCTGGTGCAGCTGTGCATGGTAGCCAATCAGCTTTGAACTTCAGCTTATTCAATTAAGCTTTGATAAGAAAAATCTGGAAGCTGATTAGTTTCTATGCAGAACTTCACCAGATTTTGCACTCTCCGGTTTTAGTAAACCAACCCCTAATGCCGCGTACACATGATCAGGATTTTGGTCGGAAAAGGGTATGATGGCTTTTCTGACGGTTTTCCGCTCAAGCTTGTCTTGCATACACACGGTCACATCGAATTCCAACTGTCAAGAACACGGTGACGTACAACACATATGACAGGACTAGAAAAAGGAAGTTCAATAGCCGGTGTGCCACCCTTTGGGCTCCTTCTGCTAATCTTGTGTTTATCTTGTGTTAGTAGAAGTTTGGTGAGAGACAATTCAGGCTTTTCAGCTTTCGTGCTTTTCAGTCCATTACTGCTCTTCAGTTTGTGCTTGTGGGTTTGTATCTGGTTTTCAGTGCGTGTAGTCAGTTTGTATCTGTTGTCCGCTCGTTTCTGATTTTCAGCTTGCTCTTCACAGGCCTTGCTGTTCTTCAGTGTGTTCTGTTAAGTTCGTTCTGACCAGCCGACCGTTTTGAAGCCATGTTGGGGTTACGTACTCCTCATAGAGTTCGTGCTGTGTGGTGGCTTGGTGTTGGGGTTCTTACTTTGACCCAAGCCCAGTCCATGAACAGGGTGGGGAGGAGTTCATGGACCAAGAATTGGTTGCTCCACCGTGACCACTTCTCTCATATCCCTTTGCTGCGTGAGATCCAGGAGAATAATCCTGATGATTTCAAGAGTTATCTCTGGATGACGGACCCCATTTTTCACCATCTATTGGCTTTACTGAACCCTTATATTACGAAGCAGGACACCTGCATGCGGCAAGCCATCACTCCGGAGAAGAGGCTAGTCGCCACCTTGCGGTACTTGGCGACAGGGAGAATTCTGCAGGACCTCAAGCTCTCAACAGGCATCTCCCCCCAGGCTCTGGGGATCATTATCCCAGAGATCTGTTCTGCCATAATTCAGGTCCTGCAGAAGGACTATATTAGGGTAAGTGTTCTCGTTTAACATCACATTCTATGTATTTAATGTATGGTAATATTTTGTATTTCTTTCATCATTCCATAATTGCCATGATTCTAATATGCTTTGAATGTCCTCCTTTACCCTCATGCATGCTGGATTTTTTAATGCTCCCTTTTTGTCCTTCTTGCATATTTGCCTTCACTAACCTCCACAGCATGCTATCCTGGGCCCATATACACCTAGCCTAGTCACTTAACAATGTATTTTGTCAGCTCCATTGTAGTGCTTTACCCTAAACACCCCCTCAAATGTGTACAAATATTATTTGTGTCCTTAAATTCGGGCAGTGCCAGAGGCTTTTTTTTGGGTCCAAAAATCATTTGTAACCCTCCCTCCCCCCAACCGCTAAGTCAACCAATACCAATCCTCTATCTGCTGACTTTGCCAAACCCATACACACTATACCTACCTCTTTTCTGGTCAGATTTATGAATGAATTCATCAAAGCATGTAGTGAAAGGGCCTGCCTGAATACTTTCAAATGGTACTGTTTAAAGTTTTGTTCTCCTATTATCTTTTTTTTTAATACACGTTTTTATTGAAAATTGGTACAAAATACATATTGTGTCAGTAACAATACTTGTGGCAGGCATGACTGTTCCAGAACTCTGTATACCAGATTTAAATACAGTAGTCACAAAGATATAAGTTACTAAATGAGTCATAATGAGCTGAAGAGGACTCCCGGGAGGGAGGGACCTGAAGCCTGAAAAAGTGCTGGAGAGTCTCTACAATTATATTGACACTCATGTGGTGATAATAAATGCTAGAGAATTTATATAACTTAAAACAAAAAGAAACAAAAAGAACAGAAAACAATGAATATGCAACCACTAACAAGTGGTACAGATCGGGTTACGGGACACCCATTTGGTCAATCAGGAATTAATGTCACTAAATTAAGGAGTCCATGTCAGTTCGTACAAGAGAACCCCGAGTGTTTAAGGAACCCATGATTTCCATTTCCGATCATAAATGTGCATAGTGTCTGTAATTGTATTCAAATTTTTTCCATAAGTTGAATGGCCGACATTTGTCTAAGGACTTGGTCCCAGGGGACCCCGGGTGTGCACCAAAACAGGGCTATGCACCAGTGGACCGCACTAAATAGTGTATGGGACAGTTTTTGGTCAGGGGGAGAGGCTCCAGGGATATCAGCAAAAAGTAAACCCATCTGATGGGTTATAGTAACCTGTACCCCTGTAATCTCTGCCACCTTGGCAGTAACTTTTTGCCAAAGGTCTCTCAGGGCCACACAACTCCAAAAAATGTGTAGATGGGTCACCTGCTCGAGACATCCCCTAAAGCAATTCTCAGAAACAGTGGGGGAAGAATTTATGCAATTTAGCAGGGGTGTAGTACCGCCTTGTGTGTAGCTTCATCACTGTTTCTTTAACTATGGACCTTGTACACTTATGTAGGTTCGTTATCCTATCTATCCACTCCTCAGGGGACACCACCTGTCCAGTCTCTGTTTCCCACTGAATCCTGGCAGAGGATTTCTCTGAAAGGCCTAAGCCACCCAGATAATTGTATAACAGTGATTATCCCTTTGTCTCTAGATGTAGGGCCACAAAGACCCTCAAATGTGTTGACAGGTGAAGAGACTGGTTTAGGAAAGTGTGAGTTATAAAAATGCAAGACAAAGACAATTCCATAGCTCAACTCACCAACCAGTCTGCTGACCAACCAAATTAGCCTGTCTAACCATCTGTTAAAAGCAGGGGTTTAGTTAGCACACATTTGCAAACGCATGTGAAAGCTGCAAGTCCTCGTCAAGGCACCCTGTATTACTTGCAGTCCTAACACTACTAAATTTATAAGTGTCTCCACAGTGGAAGCACATGCATTAAATGGATAGGTGTGAGACAGGTGAGCCTGGAGGCGGCCCAAGCCCCCTTAAAGGGACAGGAGCACACTGGACACCCAGCAAGAGCACAATGGCAGCAAAGGTGTCCAGTGTGTCCCCGACCCACATTTACAAACAGTAACAAAACACTGGCCACCGCCCACACCCATAACTGGCCTTCACAGTAAGGAGCACATGGAGGGCATATACATGCAAGACAAAGACAATTCCATAGCTCAACTCGCCAACCAGTCTGCTGACCAACCAAATTAGCCTGTCTAACTGTCTGTTAAAAGCAGGGGTTTAGTTAGCACACATTTGCAAACGCATGTGAAAGCTGCAAGGCCTCGTCAAGGCACCCTGTATTACTTGCAGTCCTAACACTACTAAATTTATAAGTGTCTCCACAGTGGAAGCACATGCATTAAATGGATAGGTGTGAGACAGGTGAGCCTGGAGGCGGCCCAAGCCCCCTTAAAAAACTGAGCCAGGGGATCCCGAGAGGGGGGACATGCCATTGAGCTAGCTGAATGAGTCTGGCTGAAAGGTAATAATGCCAAAGATTGGGGAGACCCAATCCTCCTCGGGCCCGGGGTCTGTTAATCATCTGCTTACCTAATCTGGGTTTTTTATTGTGCCATGCAAATTTGTTAATGTCTCTTTGGATGGAATCAATCGTTTGCCGAGACACATCATTTGGAAGGGCTCTAAAAAAAAATAAAAGTTTGGGAAGAATGGACATTTTTTTTTTTTTTTTTATCCATAAAGATTTTATTTAGTGTTAAAAAAGCAAGTTACAGTTCACAATTCAAATCAAATGACACAGAAATGTAATTAACAAACAGGGTATGGAAGCATAAGAAATGCTGGGTACATCCAATATAGGTTAAGATAATACAGTACTGGTAACGCAACCAGATATGCAGAATATAATAGCTATGGGGTGGAGGATCGTTATTCATATTTCCCCTCCCCCCCTCTCCCCCCTGAGCAGTTAAGACCAACCCAGGCCAGGAGATAGGTGATACGGTTGGCCCCAGTTCATGTCTCTGAGTGAAGTACCCTTGCAAGCATCTGTGTAGGATTATGTAAAGACACGGTTAGGAAGACCTGCTTCCATGTAGGAAGCCGAAGTTTGGAGGATAGAAAATGGGGTATAGGGGAAGAAGGAGAAGGGAGGGCGGAAAGGGGTAGAATCAGGAGGATAAGGCAGGAAGGGAGAGAGGGACAACAAGGGAAGAGGAACAACAAACAAGTACACAAATAAAATAATGAGGAAGGAGGGATCAAAAATGAAGGGGATAGATTGAGAAGGCGCCCCAGAGCACTCCCCCTGGAAGGCCCACTTCCCCCCACATCCCCCCCCACCGACGGGAGTCCACCGTTAGGTTTAAAGTTCACATATCTCTTTTTATAGTACATGTTGGCGATAGCGTTCAGTTGTCACATAGTGATTCCAGCACGCCCAGGTGAAAGAAAATTTATGTGTTCTTTCCTGTGAAATATGAATCAATTCTTCCATCTCTTTTATTTTGGAAATTCTCCTGTACCATTCTCCAATGGACGGGGTATGCCTGGAACGCCAATGCACCGGGATACATAATCTGGCGGCATTCACCAAATGCATAGCCAGAGACTTATAGTATGTTTTTTTGGGTAAAGATGTGTGATGTAGAAGAAATTGTGCGGGGGTGTAGTCCAGGGTATCTGTAGTGATGTGTGAAATGATTTCACTGACCTCCCTCCAGAAGGGCTGAATGCGTTCGCAGTCCCACCATATGTGGAGCATTGTCCCTTCCTGCTTGCCGCATCTCCAGCATGTGTTAGGGATAGAGGGGGAGAATTTGTGCAGCCGGGATGGGGTCCTATACCACCTCGTAGCAATTTTGTAGCCATTTTCTTGGACTGCAACATTTAGTGAGCATTTGTGTGCGTATTCATAGACAGTGTCCCACCCTTCTGTAGGGAGGGGTGTTTGAAAGTCTTTGTCCCAGGCCAGCTGTGAAGATGCCGGGTGGGAGGTTAATGCAGGTGAAGATGAAAGGAGGGCGTATATTGAGGAGATTAAGTGCCTTTGTTGTGTTTTGTAGTAGCAAAGGGATTCAAAGGGAGTGAGTTGTTTGGTCCAACAAGATTGGTGTGGTTGGGACGAGAGAAAGTGGCGGATTTGTCGATACGACCAAAAGGGAAAAGAAGCAATCTTGGACGTGTTAACTAGTCTTTCATATGGGAGAGGGGATCCCTCTGAGAAAAAGTGGAGAGTTAAGACGTCATCATGTGGCCATTCGCGTATCAAATAGGAGCAGGAGTCACCAGGGGGAAAGTCTGGATTTTCTCTCAAGGAAGTTAGGGGACCAGGTACCGAGGCAGCTAACCCCAATTTTATTGCTCCTCTAAAGGCCAGCAGGGAGGGGTAAATCAGGGGGTGTGATATTTTCTTCTGTGACCAGGGTTTGTAAGACAGCCAGGGAAGTAAGTGTAGAGGCCCTGGTATCAGTGAATTTTCCAGGACTACCCAGATCTTTTTGATATTGTGGATGTTACTGTGGATGTTCCAGTCTACTATCCTAGTGAGGTGACACGCCAGGTAATATCTATATAAGTCTGGTAGGCCAATACCCCCGTTCTTTTTCTGCGTCGTTAGGCGGGAATATTTTATGCGGGGTGGAGAGTTTTTCCATATAAAGGTGGAACATGCTTTGCGATAAGCTGCGAAGAAGGCCGGGGGAAGGTGGATAGGGATGGTTTGCATAAGATAAAGTAATCTTGGCAAAATGATCATTTTAATTAATGCCGAACGGCCAAACCAGGAGACGTTCAAGCCCATCCACTCCTTAAAATGATTTTGAATTTTGCCGAGGGCTATGTGGAAATTAGACATATAGAGGTCTGACAGCCGCGCTGTAATTTTGATTCCCAAGTAAGTGATCGCCCCCTCCTCCCATCGAAAAGGAAAGGCATCTCGACAGTGGATTACCTCCTGGGCGGGGAGAGTCACATTCAAAGCATTAGATTTTGAGTGATTGATCTTGAGATTTGATAAAGTGCCAAAAAGTTCAAGATCTTTTAGTAGGTTGGGTAGTGAGATGCGGGGCGAGCTCAGGGACAGAAGAATATCGTCTGCGAAGGCAGCGACCTTAAATTCCCTTCTACCGACAGTCAGACCTCCAATGTCAGGGTTGGATCTTATTTTATTGAGGAGGGGCTCCAGCGTCAAAATATAAATTAGGGGGGATAAGGGGCAACCCTGGCGTGTCCCATTGCTGATGGGGAAGGCGTTTGACAGGTGGCCATTAACCTTTACTTTGGCAGAAGGATTAGAATATAGGGCTAGGACATGTGAGAGCATGCGGGGCGCCAGGCCAACAGCAACCAGCACCTCCCGCATATAATCCCAGGCCACCCTGTCAAACGCCTTCTCGGCATCGAGGGAGAGGAAGAACCCTTGTGACTTAGAAGATGTGAGCCAATGGTGGAGATTCAGGGTACGGATAGTGTTGTCCCTGGCTTCCCTTCCGGGGACAAATCCTACCTGATCTGGAGAAATGAGTTCAGGGATCAAAGGGAGCAATCTGTTGGCCAAGATTTTTGCGTATATTTTGATATCTACATTTAGTAGCGATATGGGCCTGTAGTTTGAGACTTGGGTGGGATCCTTACCTTCTTTAGGGATTACCGCTACGTGAGCCATAAGCATTCCTTCTGGTACAATCTGGGGGTCTGAAAAAGCATTAAAGGTGGAGAGAAATTTCGGGGCAAGGGAGTCTAGGAATGTCTTGTAGTACTGGAGAGAGAAGCCGTCTGGGCCTGGGCTCTTGCCAGTTTTCATCTGTTTAATTGCCAGCTCTAGTTCCCCTTTCGTAAGAGGTAATTCCATGTCCTGAGATTGTTGGGCGGAAATTTGTTTTGGAGAATGTTGCGAGAGAAACTCTCTAATGCGGTCGACTCGTGCGGCTGACGCGGGTGTTCCGGGGTGATTCTGGTGTAAGTTATAAAGTCTGGCATAAAAATTCTCAAATTCTTTCGCTATATCGTCGTTCCTGGGTAAGAGTAGTCCCTGAGCATTTCGCACGTGATGAACCGTTGATGAGGTTCTAGAGGCTTGAATCGTGCGGGCCAAAAGACGCCCGCATTTGTTTCCATGCTCATAGAAAACTCTTTGGCCAAGAACGTAGCGTTTCCTATTTTGTTTACCTAATTCTTCCAAAAGAAGTGATCGGGCATGTAGTAATTCTTGTAAGGTGGATTGAGCGTGCGACTGTTTGTGGGCCATTTCTAACTTTTTGATCTTCATGATCAAAGAAGTTATATTTTCTTGGTGTAACCGTTTGGCTTTCCCTGCGAGTGTAATAAGCTCGCCACGTAATACACACTTATGTGCTTCCCAGAGGGACACAGTAGAGACATCTAGGGTAGTGTTTTCCTTGAAATAAAGGTCTATACAGGTTTTCAAGTGTTCTACCGTCATTGGGTCATTGAGTAAAGAGGGGTTCAGTCTCCATGTTTTGGTTCTTGCGCTAGATTCAGGGTAGGAAAGGGTGATTGTGATAGGATGATGATCGGATAGGAACATTGGTTCTATGGTTGTTTGTTGGAGTAGGGCTAGGTCCTTTTGAGAGAGAAAGAAATAATCAATTCTCGAATATTTGCTGTGGGGCGCCGAGTAAAAAGTGTAGTCCCTCACAGAAGGGTACATGGTGCGCCAAGCGTCATGGAGTGTAAGGTTTTGGAGTTGCATTTTGATTTGCCGAAGGGCTCGATATGGTAGGGTAGAGGCTCCCGACGAAGAGTCCAGGATAGGGTTCAGCGGGGCGTTAAAATCACCTCCCAGCAGAACCAAACCTGACTGAAAAGTCGAAAGTAGGTCGCAAATTTTTCTGAAGAAGGAAACATGATGTTCATTGGGGCAGTAGATGTTAGCTAATGTAATTGGGTTCGAGGCATATGTACCTTTGATAAAAATGTACCTGCCTTCTGGGTCGATAAGTGAGTCAGTCTGGTGGAAGTTGGCATGTCTGGAGATTAAGATCGAAACCCCCTTTGTTTTTGCTACTGGGTTGGTGGAGTGCAGTGCTGTTCGATAGATATGGTTAGATAGTTTAGGCACCGCATCAGAGCGGAAATGTGTTTCTTGAAGGAAAATGAATTGCGCTTTGTGTTTGGTCAGTGAGTTCAGAATCTGAGATCTTTTTTCTGGGAGATTAAGGCCCTTAACATTCAATGATACACACTTCATCGTTAGGGATGAAGTGGGCGCCATGGTCTTTTCCCTAAAAGTGATTAGGAAGAGCAAGTTAATAGTAAGCCCTCAGGGAATCAGTGTGGGTGGAACTCGGTCAGCCGGGGGGGGCGGGGGAATACCCAGAGTAGGGGGGAGCGGGCCCCCTTCCACAATAGGGGTAAGCACGGAGAGGAAACACCAAGCAGTTGAGGCACAGGAAAGTGGAAGATACAGAGAGAGAAGAGAGAAAAAAGAAAAAAAAAAAAAAAAAAGGGAAAATACACAAAAAACAAAAAAACAAAAAAACAGAAAAAGGAAAAAAGCAGAGGAGAGAGGAGGAAAGACTAGGGAGGAACGGTAGGGGACAACAAGCAGAAGGGGTAGGGTATGGGAGATACGGGATTTAGTGATTTACCAGAGGTGGAAATAGATTTGCTATTCCACCTATAGATGGGGAAGCTGGTAGGTCAGCGGGAATCCAGTGGAAACCGCTGTGTGGGAGCGTAGGTACGAACGGAAAAACCCACAGGTGGTTCCGCAAACTGGGGACCATGGGAAAGGGATCGTGTATGAAGTGTATGATAATGGCCTTGGGGAGCCATAACAGTTTTGCAATTTAAGCATATCAACCAGAAACATTAACTTAACAAGTAAAAAAGTTAGCATATAGTTAACCTATAGTATGTAACATATAACCTGAAATAGTATGTACGGCTGTCGAGGCCAAGGGCTGACCTCTCCTATATCTGAGCAACGTTTAACGCCTTCAAGAGCCTCTGGAGAAAGAAAAACAATGTCTACTTGACCTAAGATCTATTAAAACTCGAGGACTCCTTATCTGATTGGGTGGAGCTTGCCCCCATAAGTCACCATGCCGGAAAAAAAAAAAAAAAAAAAAAAAAAAAAAAGGGGGGGGGGGAGGGGGGGGGTTGGGAACATTAAGATAAATGCTCAATATATATATGCTCGATGTAGTTCTGCAGGTTGGCTCCCAAAAAAAAAAAAAAAAAAAAAAAAAAAAAAAAATTATTCATTAAATGTTAAATGTCAAATATTTATTGTTATTTATTATTGCTACTATCGAAAGTGATCTAGCAGTAAGGGGGTTGCGTATGTAGTCCCCGAGAGTCTGGAGTGCTTAAAAGGGTCTAAAAGGAAAAGACCCCTAGTTGGTCCTGAAACGGAACCGGTCTAAGTAGGCACACAAAGTAAAGAAGGGCAGTCACAGAGACTCGGAGTACTTCACGTGTCAATCGCTAATGTGGGTGTATGGTGTACCCTCTGGCAGTCGTTTGCAAACATTTAGAACATAAAATATAGAATGTGGGTTACAGCCTGGGGATATATTAGGGGTGTATGGGATCCCATGCATATTCTCCCCTCACGAAGCCAATACTAGTAAAAAAAAAAAAAAAAAAAAGGGAAAAAGGGGGGGGGGATTTTTATGCAAATCAGGATCAAATTTTTTTTAGGGGGACAGTTTTTGCCACACACCACAGGGGATTCCCTGTGGTGTTTAGAAATCCAGGTGGAATAGACTAAGTATGGGGCCATGGTACTGTGGGTGATTCAACCAGAAAGGGTCAGGGATTCAGTCCCAGTCCTCCTCCCCCCCAATTCAGACTGATTAAGTGCCCCGGAGAGTATGCATGTAATTCCGTGGATAAGACTTTGTGCATGAGGGGGTTACAAACATTGCATATAGGGAGGCATTATCACGTAACTTCATAGCTGTATGCATTTCCTCCCATTCTACCCAATGCTGGTTATCCCAGGACAGGCTGCTTAAATTAAGTCCAAGGACCTTAACTCAACATAAGGTGGAATTCAGAGTCACTTGGATGTGGATGGGTGATGGTTAAGCCAACTGGAGGCATATTGGAGATCACAAGGTAAGGATCTAGCGTATTGGAGAGGGGAGGTCCACGTTCTTGTAATCGGAGGTACGGTATGTCCGGTAATGCAGCAGCAAGATGTCAAGCCAACAGGCCTCCTGCCCGCGCTCCAGGGTGAAGTGTAAGGATCTAAGTTAGCCAATGAGAGGCACTGTGGTGGTCTAGGTATGGTCTCCTTAGGATCTGTTGCACAGGGCGGAGGAAGGGGGAATGGCAAAGGACAAGGCCCAGCAGGGCGTAGGGACTAGACGGTCATGTACACACAGTTCCCCTTATCTTACCTTCCCAGTAAGGTTGTCCTGAGTGGGGGTATACCTGATCTTGCCTGCATAAGCCGCTTGTCCCATGGCCAAACGACCATAGTTGAGGCCAGGAGGTTGGTGGACAGGAGGAATTGCGTGCCTGTGAGTCATTCACATCATCTGGTGAGGATTTTTGATGGCAGGTCAGGCGTGTCATCTATACTGTAACAAAAATAAAGATAAGCACAGGGAGAGGGGAAGAGAGAAAAAAAAAAAAAAAAAAAAAACTAGGGGGGTAAAAAACCCATAAAAAAAAAAAAAAAAACACAGGCGTGAGAACAGATGGCAAGGGGCAGTCACATGGCGTAGGCGAATCAGATTTTGCTGAAAAAGTGTTGCTTGTTAGGCTTCCATGCGGTCTCTTCTAGCTGGAGGTGAAGACGGAGATCCAGGGTTTTGTTGGTATATATCTCGTCGTGAAGATCGGTTGTTAGGAGAGGAAGGCCCGTCTCGATGTCTTCTCGATCTTTGTCGCTGTGCTTTTGGCGACGGGTTAAGAGAGACAGGAAGCCACGGTTCCGTCGGATAGTAGAAAGAATACCATTCTGGAAGATCTATGCGGGGGAGATCGAGCTGGTCACAGAAAGCCTGAAGGTCTTCCGGGGTGCGGAGCAGGGCCGAGCGCCCCCTTGCGGCTGCAGATAACCCGAAGGGGAATTTCCAGCGATATTGTATGTTCCGAGACCGCAGAGCTTCCAGCAGGGGGCGCAATGCCCTTCTATTCTGTAAGGTTATCTGCGATAAATCCTGAAACAGTTTAATCTCGGTGCCATTATGAATGATCCGGCCTTTTTCCCTCGCCTTCCTAAGGATTTCCTCCTTTAGGGGGAAATTCACTATACAACAAATTACATCCCTGGGCGGCTCATTATCTCGGGGCTGAGGGCGCAATGCTCTATGTATTCTTTCCATCTCTATTGGAGAATCAGCCGGTCGGTCTATTAGTTCATTAAAGATGTTACTTACAGTTTGCTGTAGAAGGCCAGGGTCATTATTTTCAGGCACGCCACGCACCCTGATATTGTGTCTGCGTCCGCGGTTGTCTAAATCTTCGATATGTCTGTGAAGATCTAGAAGGTGTGTAAGCTGTGCATCGTAAGTTCCCTGAACTTGGCGAATGGCTGCAGCATGATGTTGAGTGGTTTCTTCTACATCGCTGATGCGCCGAGTCACTGTTTGGAAGTCTGAGCGGAGGTCGGCAATGGCTCCCATCACTGTGTTCTTGATGTCAGCTGCAAACTTCTCCAGGTCCAGCAGGCTGGGCGGCTGGGTCTGCAGGAGGGGGGGTGTCCCCGTCCCTGTCATCTGAGAAGCGGATGCTCTTTCAGGGGAGTCCGGTGCTTGGGCCTGCAAGGGCGCCTGTGAGGCCGCGTGCGTCGACTGGCGCTGAGTCCGGAATATCTCCGGTATATTGCGGCTCAGCTGTGTCCCGGTCTCGGCGGGTGTGCGGGAAGTGGAGGAGCTCCTGGTTGCTCTATTCATGGCGTTTTTAGTGCTGAATTCTCCCCAAGTATCAAGCCACGGTCCCCAGTCTACAGGAGCTCAGGTCTCAAGCAGCCATTTAGGTCTCCGTCCAGGCCACGCCCCCAGAATGGACATTTTAATCGCCTGGATCCTACCTAAAAAGGTGATATGGTATGAATTCCACGCGATCAAAAGTTGTCTGATTCTGGTAAACGCTGGTGGATAGTTAGCTAAATATAACCTGTAGAGAGAGGGTGCCAATTTCATCCCTAAATAACATAGACACTGACCATCCATGGCAAAACCAAAGTTGGATTGAATTATAGAGATAGTATGTTGGGGGAAGTTTATAGGAAGGGCTGAGCATTTAGAAACGTTAACCCTTAAACCCGAAAGGCCTTGGAAGGTATGGAGGGTAGAAATCAGGTTGGGGATTGAGACTATATTAGATCAGGAAGAAATAGGAGAACATCATCTGCGTAAAGACTTAACTTGAACTCCTGGTCCCCTTTTATATAACCTTTGATATTAGGGTCCAAGCTAATGGACGGGGTTCAATGGCGAAGGCGAAGAAAAGTGGTGACAGGGGGCATCCCTGCCGTGTCCCCCTGCCTAACATGAAATATTCAGAGTTACAGCCCGGTAATCTAAACCGAGTGCGGGGCTGATGATATAATGCTCAAAAGCCATGAACAAATGCTCCCAGGAAGCCAAATTTTGCTAAGGTAAGTTCGAGGTATGGCCAGAGCACACTATCGAAGGCCTTATGAATGTCCAGGCTTAGAAATAGTATTTAACGGGAGTGAAGGTCAGCGTCCTGTATAATATTAGAAGCCAGTCTGATATTGTCAGTGATTTGTCTAGTTGGGATGAATCCTGTTTGATTAGGTGAGACTAAGGAAGTAATGATAGTCGAAAGTCTGTCTGCCAAAATACGTCCAAATATCTTCAGATCTGTATTGATGACAGAAATTGGCCTGTAATTTTGTGGCAGGGAGTGGTTTTTGTTGGGTTTAGGGATTAATGACATGTTCACATGAAGCATATCATCTGGGAAAACATTACCTTTTAATATATGATTAAAGTTAGACTGTAGATATGGGGTCAGAAGTTGGGAGAATTTCTTGTAATAAGGGGCAGAATACCCATCTGGGCCTGGAGTTTTAGAAGGTTTCAAGGATTTAATGATTGTAGTAATTTCCAGGTCTGAGCAAGAGGCATAAAGCACTAGGAGCTGGTCTTGTATTAGTTTGGGGAGAGGGATGTTATCCAGCCATGTATTAAGGGCAGGGTCAGGAGAGGAGGTGGGAGGGGAAAGCAGATTTTCATAAAATTTATAAAAGATCTGAAGGACCTCAGTTGGGTGGAAGACCAAACTCCCCTTAGGATTTCTTAAGTTAAGTATGTGGGGATTGGATGGATTGATTGAGCTTTCTCGCAAACATAGCTGATGCCGCGTTACTGTGTAACAGAAACTTAGCCTTCGACCATCTAAGAGCCTTTTCCATCTGTTCTGAGAGGATTTTATTTAGTTAAAATCTAGTGTTGTTAATTTGCTGTAAGAGATCGGTGGAGTGGTTCTGTGTATGCAAGTGGTATAACCTATCTAGCTCTTAAGTTAGTTTGGTAATATCAATCAGTTTTTGTTTTTTCCTTTCCGCAGCTATCTGGATTAAATGGCCTCTGATTACAACCTTATGGGCTGCCCAGAGGATGGAGGGCGAAACGTCTTCTACATTATTGGTGGAAAAATAGTCTTCTAAGTGTTTTGAGACCTGTGAGACTATGATAGGGTCTGTGAGGAGAGACTCATTCAGTCTCCACCCAGCAACAGAGGGTTTGAGGCCTATGTGGGAAATATTAAGGGATACCAACTGGTGATCCGACCATGGGCAGGAGTGAATGGCAGCAGCGGAAGAATTGGCCAGTAAAATAGGAGCACAAAACAGATAATCCAATCTGGAGTAGCTGTCATGAGGGTGGGAGTAAAAAATGTACTCTCTAGCTCCAACATTATGTGCTCTCCATGAGTCTACTAAATTATGAGAGTGTAATAGTGATTTTAGAGCTTTGGGAAAGGCATTACAGGTGCTGCCTATTCTGCTCAGATCCATGGCCGAATGCGCCACCAAATTACAATCCCCTCCCAAGAGTAGATGAGGGGAGTTATATTTGTCCAACACATGGAAAAAGGCCTTAAAGAGAGATGCTTGAGAATCATTAGGTGCATATACGTTGGCTATTGTAACCCTCTTACCCTGTAAGGAACCCTGTAGGATGATGAACCTGCTGGAGGGATCTTTATATATATTATAAGCTTCAAAAAATAGGCCTTTTTTGATAAATATTGTAACCCCTCTGGATCTAGAACCGAAAGTCGTGTAATACCCCTGCCCAAACACTCTATCGAAATATGTGGGGTGATTGTTTTTGGAGAAGTGGGTATCCTGGAGGAGAACAATATCCGCCTGAAGGCGCTTATACATAGTAAACGCCTTCTTCCGTTTATGTGGGGAGTTGAAACCCCTGACATTGTGGGATATTAATTTAAGACCCATTGTAAATGTAGAAGGGTATAAGGGCACAGATCAGTTTTAGGTGATCCCAAGGGGTTGGTAGCCACCGTCCTCTGCCCCAAAAGGAGGGGGATGTCTAGCAGGCATACAATTGTAAATACATTACAGAGTAAGACAAACTTAGTGACATCCATAGACAGGGTTCGACAACCCAAAAACCATAAACAAAAAAACATAAAAACAATAGTGCAAAGCACTGGGGTCAGGAGGGGATAGCCCATCCTGACAAGAGGATACTATGCTTAACTGTAAAAGTAAAAACTTTTTAAACAGTAGGACACTAATGTCCCACACTCTTGTTTGCCTGTATGAGAGAACTATCCTGATCTCTTAGACTGTGTAGTTCAGCAAGAGGGGGGGAACAACCAAGCGGGTACCACTGTACTTCGGCATTGCAGGGAACACACTGGTAGATAAAATGTGCACGGAGGCGCATACATATTGTGGGAGGGTGAGGGATTCTACTGTTAATAGAGTAGGCAGTTCTCTCTCACCCCTCCGGAGGAAGTTCAGGTTGCACCTCAGCAGATCAAAAAAAGTCCCATATTCTATGCGTGAAATAATATAAAGAATGAAAAACAACCAGCGGAAAAAAACAATAAAAAGGAAGACATACATCTTAGGGAAGAGAGCCAGTAGTGGATGCTAGAGTTAAACCACTAGAATCTGTGATCTCTGCCTTCTTGCCTCTGTCATCTACAATCCCTCTGAGGAGATGGGGTGGCCCAGATGGCAGTGGGGGGTGGATGGCATCCTAGGCAGATCTTCTTTGGCCATGAGACCTATTTTCACTAGGAGTTCCTTTCCTTCCTGGATGGTGATGACAGTGTACGAGGATCCATTATGGAAGACCTGGAGTTTAAAGGGAAACCCCCATCTGTACCTAATACTTGCTTCTTGAAGAGGAGTAGTGATTTCCTTAAACTTACGGCGTTTGTCCAAGGTGGCTGGTAATATATCCGGGTATATTTGAATTTTGGTGCCATCCAGCAAGATGTTAGGGGTGTTACGTGAGGCCCTAAGAATCTCCTCTTTCACCAGATAATCTTTGAGACATGAAATTATGTCTCTTGGAGGCCTGTCTTCTGGGGGTTTAGGACAGAGGGCTCTGTGTAGCCTGTCACATGCAAAGGCAGTCAGGGGTGATTCTGGCAGCAAGGACTGGAAAAGCTTGTAAACGGCTGGGGTTAACTCAGTGACCATTCAGGGACCCCTCTGATTCTTAAGTTGTTTCTCCAATTTCTGTTGTCCAGGTCCTCCAAATGGGCCTGGAGTTGGGTAACAGAATCTGTGAGGACCTCATGATCTCTCCGAAGGTCAGTGTATGCGAGTTGCAGCTCATCATGTTTAGTCTCTAAAAGATCCGTTCTCCCACCCAGAACCGCTATCTCATGCTGTAATGTGTTAGTAGATTTGTGCAGCTCAGTCATGAATTTCTCAGCAATTTTGTTATACAAAATAGCTGTGAGGCTGTCATCCAGGTCTATCTTTGTGAGTTGCAGCGTGTACTCACCTTCCCCAAACGAATGAGCAGGCGAGGCCATCAGACTGTGTGCAGGAACTGAAGCACGCTGAGTGGCGGTGTCATCTTGGGAATTCTCGGCCATCTCGCTGGCTCTGAGGAGATAGTTAGAAACCTTTGTGCTGGTTCCCCGCGATAGGACTTGTAGGATGGAATGCACCGCTTGTTCCCCTGGGGGTGCAGGTAAGTTTGGGAGCAATTAGAAGCGTAATTGGCCCTGGGGAAGGCGTAATGGTTCCTGCTGTGACGGAGCTCTGTTCAGAAGCGACCTTCCAGTTCCGCGTCGCACATGCACCCCTGTTCTCCTATTATCTTGATAGGTAATTGCAGGATGTAAAGAATGTACTTAATTTTGTACAGTGTGTATTTATACTTTAGTATTCTGACACTTCTTACCTGTCCAGTGGGCTTCCAATAGTGTAAGGAGGAGGGGCTGACCAAAGTAACACACATTATTTCTGCATTCAGCTCTCAATTTAGTGGAGAGAGTTACCTGTCCAAAACATCTCCCCCCTAAAATTTTTACAATGGGCCATCAGAGGGGGAGGAAGAATCTGATAAATGTACCTTATACTTTTGTCTTTAGACCCCTTTCACACTGGGTCATTTTGAAGGCGCTATTGCGCTAAAAATAGCGCCTGCAAACCGACCTGAAACAGTCGCTCCTGCCTCTCCAATGTGAAAGCCCGAGGGCCCAGCCATCGGCATAGCGTGGCTGCAGCGGCACTTTGCGGGTGGTTTTAACCCCTTTTTGGCCGAATAGCGCCGCTAAAACGTTGGTAAAGTGCTGCTACAAATAGCGTTGTTTTACCACCGATGCACCCACCACCCCAGTGTGAAATCGGCCTTAAATACCCCTTAAAATAAAAGTTATACTGATTTTGGCCAAGAATGTTTGTGTCTAATCTGCTTGCAATGTTATGTGCAAAATTACTCATTTTGTTTTTTCTGTTTTGACTCCACAGTTTCCTTTAACGTCACAGGAATGGCAGACTGTGGTTTCCCACTTGGCTGACCGTTGGGACTTTCCCAACTGTGGAGGGGAAATTGATGGGAAACACGTCCACATAGTCCCACCACCCCATTCGTGATCATACTATTTTAACTATAAGGGGTTTCATAGTATCGTGTTGATGGCGGTGGTGTCAGCGACATATGAGTTCCTTTATGTGGACATGGGGAAGAATGGCCGGATGTCGGATAGTGGAGTCTTTGCCCAGACGGAGTTCTATGGACGTCTCCAGAGTGGTGGCTTGGGATTGCCACCTGTGGAAGAGAACATTGAAGGACTCCTGTTTGTTTTTATTGCTGATGAAGCATTTGGTCTGGGCGATCACCTGATGAGGCCTGAAGAGTCATGGAAAATACCTTTTGGGATAATGGCCAGCCGGTTCTGCCTGTTTCTAATGGCTATAAATATGGTATAATATAGTACAAACTAAACCACATAGTATTATTCTGCTGCATACTGCACAACTTTTTAAAAAGAAATGCTCCAAATTATGTTGCCTCAGTTGGGCCTGAGGCCAGACTTCAAGAAACAATTACAATGACGGCCCTGGAAGCTGGCCATCCTGGCTTGCCCCCCAAAGCGCCCGTGAAGTGCGGGAAAAATATGTTGAATATTTTACGGATAGGGGGGCCATTGCTTTTAAATTTTTAAATATTTTCTAAATAAAATAAAAAAATGATCTGATAAAATCTTGATTTTGATTTACTGCTTGTGTTTGTTTTAAGCTGTCTCCTAGGTTCTCCTAGTGCACTTGTAGTGCCAAGTGGTTTTTAATACAAAAAGTGGTATTGAGCATTGAAAGAAGAAGCCACACATTGTTGAGTCAAAAACCTTTTACTCCATGCACATTCACATGTGCGTTATAAAACATTTTGTGTTAAAAAAAACACATCTTGTTTTTTAAAGCTTTACCTTGAAAATTTTAGAAAAGTACATAAACAGGTATGTTGGCAAACATAACATACACAACTCTGGAACTTACAAAGTTCAACATTGAAAAACTGAAGGCAATATCAGACATTGTAGTGTCAAAAATGTCTTGATCTTGCCTTCATCAGATGGGGTGATGTCACCCCTGTAAAAGCCAAATTTAGAAGATGCACACAAATTGGGATTAAAACTGGGGATTTCCTTTCTGATCCCATACCTAATGTCAACATGTGCTATCTCCCATCATGGGGGATCAATGGATGTGTTTTGGGGGTGCAACCCCTTCCTCTCACCTACTTGAGTTATGAGGAAAGGGTTGCACCCACAAAATGCGCACATTGATATCCCCTGATGGCAGATAGCACATGTTGACACACTGTGTGCATCTTCCAAATTTCCAAAAAAATTTAAAAACCTGGTCCCCAAAAATATAAACTGGTGTCATTTGGTAGTTCTTTATATTCTTCCTAGTACATCAATCATGTTCTTCAGTTTTTGTTCAACCTCATTTGTCTTTTGCTTGATGATGTCTAAATCCTGACTACAATACATGATGTCCTGGATTTGTTTTTGTGCACTGTCAGTAGTGAAAAGAGTAGATTGTTCTTCTACAACATGCACATCACCTAGAATAAAAAATACACACCATGTATTATAAATATGCAGGCATACATCTATTGCCTGAATCTGTGGTGTCAGACACTCACCTGTTGTGGTGACAATTTCCACCACCTCTCCTTCCTCCACATCCTCTGGTTTGGTCCTCTGTTCCCCTTCTTCAGGAGGTGGGGGGGTCCCTGCTATCGTCAGATGTCCCGAGTCTTTTCTCCCCTATGAGAATGAAACAAAAGGTATACTTAGCACACAGATATTTGTGGCCAGAAATAGGAATATGAAACATTGCTTCAAAGTGGGGTACAATTGTCTGTTTGGGCAGAGTTCCAAGTTGAAGACATTAATAACAAAGCTGGAATACTTACCTTTTTTGGACAAGTTTCATACATGTAGACACCCCAAGTATCCACTGGAGTACCTGTGTGTGACACCCTAAAAAGTTTGTTCTAGTGTCCCACACTAGTGCTCCTGAGTCCAGATGTGTAAACAGTGTCCTCTCCTTACATTACACTGAATCAAGTTTGCAATTCATGCTAGTTACAAACACATCTAGACAACAATGTCCTAAACTTCTTTTTATACAAATTAGCATGACCACATGTAATTAACTCTGTATCTGCCAAAAACATCATATTTAGTTGACAAACAAACAATTTTAACCACCTAACGCAGATATACTGCGGCAGAATGGCACGGACAGGCAAAATCACGTACCTGGTACGTGATTTGTCTCCCGCGGGCGAGGGGCGCATCGCGCCCCCCCCCAGTGCCAGAGGCAGTCAGTATCGTTAGGGGAGTGATCCGTGCTGAGGGGGAGGCCACTCATTTGTGGCCACCCCCTCACGATCGCTCCCAACGAATGACAATCTTCCTCTGCCTCTGTAATGTAAACAGCGGCAATGGAAGTGATGTCATCTCTCCTCACTTCGGTCTTTTCGTTCCGGTGCCGAGGAGAGAAGACATCCAAGTAAGTGCACCAACACTACACTAACAGTAGAACACTCTAGGGACACATTTCACCCCCCAGTCACCCCCCAGTCACCCCCCGATCACCCCCGATCACCCTCCTGCACCCCCTGTCACAGTGACACCAATAGCGTTTTTTTTCTGATTATTGCATTGGTGTCATTTGTAACAGTTATAAGTGGTAGGGCAGTTAGTGGTAGGCCCCTTTAGGTCTAGGGTACCCCCCTGACCCCCCCTAATAAAGTTTTAACCCCTTGATCACCCCCCCGTCGCCAGTGTCACTAAGCGATCGTTTTTCTGATCGCTGTATTGGTGTCACAGGTGACGCTAGTTAGGGAGGTAAGTATTTAGGTTCACCATCAGCGTTTTATAGCTTCAGGGACCCCCATATACTACCTAATAAATAAATGATTTTAGCCCCCCGATTGCCCCCTAGTTAACCCTATCACCAGTGATCACCGTATAACTGTTACGAGTGATGCTGGTTAGTTAGTTTGTTTTTTATAGTTTCAGGGCACCCACCGTTTATTACCTAATAAAGGTTTAACCCCCTAATCGCCCGGCGGTGATATAAGTTAAGTTTTAGGGTCAGATAGGGTCTGCGTCGCCTCAGGCAGCGTCAGGTTAGTGCCAGTACCGCTAACACCCACGCACACAGCATACACCACCCTTAGTGGTATAGTATCTGAACGGATCAGCCCAGCCCACCCAAGTGCAGTATCAAGCGATCACTATCACTTACTGCCCCATAAGTGCAGTTCAAGCTGGTGAGGTGGCAAGCACAAGTAGTTTCCCGCTGCCACCAAGAAGACGAACACAGGCCCATCGTGCCCATAGTGCCCTTCCTGCTGCATTCGCCAATCCGAATTGGGTACCCACCACTTCTGCAGCACCCGTACTTCCCCCTTTCACTGGCCAACCCGGAATTCAGGTGGAAACAATTGACTTTACGTCACTTGATTTTTATTCGCTGTTTTTCACCGAAGATCTCTATAGATCTATTGTGGACCAAAGCAATTTGTACACTGGTCAACACATCACCACTATTCCCCAGTCCTCCCTTGCCAGAGATTGGAGACCAATTACGGTTCCTGAATTGAAGCTCTTTCTGGGCCTTTCCCTCAACATGGGCATAACTAAAAAGAGTGAGTTGCAGTCATATTGGTCTACTAACCCAATTCACCATATGCCCTTGTTCTCTGCCTCCGTGACCAGGGCATGATACGAGCATATCTTGCGGTTCATGTGCACTTCAATGACAATGAACTCTGTCATCCTCGTGGAGACCCTGGATACGATCGGCTCTACAAAATTCGGCCCCTCATAAACCACTTCAACCAACGTTTTGCAGACTTGTTTACTCCACGTCAAGTTGTCTGTGTTGATGAGTCCCTGATTAAGTTTTCTGGCCGCTTGTCATTCAAACAGTACCTTCCCAGCAAGCGTGCCAGATACGGGGTCAAGATGTATAAGCTCTGTGACAGGGCCACAGGCTATACATGTAGTTTTATGGTTTACGAGGGAAACATAGAGCCGACAAACTGTCCTGACTACATAGGAAGCGCTGGCAAGATTGTGTGGGACTTGGTGTCACCCTTATTCGGAAAGGGGTACCATTTATATGTGGACAATTATTACACAAGCGTGCCACTTTTTAGTCACTTGTTTGATCAGCAGATTGGAGCATGTGGCACCGTGTGACCTAATCGCCGGGGCTTTCCCCAGCGGCTTGTAGATTCCCGTCTTAGGCTGGGGGAGAGAGCCTGCTTCAAGTGTAATAACTTGCTCGCTATGAAGTAGAGGGATAATAAGAATGTTTTGGTTCTTACCTCGCTTCATGCAGACACGGCGGTCCAAATTACTACGGCGACTGGTGTTGTGGAGAAACCCCTCTGTGTCCACGAATATAACCAAAATATGGGTGGGGTGGACCTCAATGGTCAGTTGTTGGTGCCGTACCTAATTGCCCCTAAGGCCAGATGCTGGTACAAGAAAGTGTCTGTTTATTTATTTCTATTGGCTTTGCTGAACGCTCATGTGCTATACAGAGCTTCAGGACGGACTGGATCCTTCCTTAAATTCCAGGAAGAGATCGCCAGAGCCCTTCTGTTTCCAGATGGTGCTCCACCTCACCTTCCCCAACCAAATGCAGTAAGCTGGTTGCATGAGAGGAATTTTCTTTTTGTCCTCCCGAGTACCCCTACCCAACGAGCCACCCAAAAAAGATGTTGTGTCTGCAGCAAGCGCGGATATAGGCGTGACACCCACTATTATTGTCCCTCCTGTCCTGACAATCCTAGTCTTTGCATTGGTGAATGTTTTGAACGCTACCATACACTAGTTGAGTAGGCACACTTTCACAGGGTCTCCCAAGATGCCATCGCATTTTGAGAGACCCAAACCTAGAACCGGATAGTTACAAAAGTTACAGTTACAAAAAAGTGTAAAAAAAAAGAAAGTAAAAAAAAAAATATATAGAATAAAAAAAACAAAAATAGTTGTCGTTTTATTGTTCTCTCTCTATTCTCTCTCTATTGTTCTGCTCTTTTTTACTGTATTCTATTCTAAAATGTTTTATTGTTATTATGTTTTATCATGTTTGCTTTATAGGTATGCAATTTTGTTATACTTTACTGTTTACTGTGTTTAATTGTTAACCATTTTTTTGTTTTCAGGTACGCCATTCAGCTGCAGAGCGGATTTATTTATCCTGACAGCAACAGCGTTTGCTCCCACAATACATAAAGCCGTGACTCCAGCGCTGTCGGAGGTGATTTCACCACCACAGTTAAAAAAAAAAGAGCATATATGCCGAATCATGGGGGCAGCAGGGGCGGAGGAGCAATTTGCTCTTACCTTATGCGGGTGGATGCCCCCATGCTTCGACATATATATATTTTAGGCACAGGCTGCATTAAAAAAAGTTTTATTTTTTACTATTTTTTTTTTATTTGCTTTGCAGGTATGGTCTTACTGTTATACTGTTATACTGTAATGTTAATTTGTTTTATTGTTAACCATCATTTGCTTAGCAGGTACGCCATACAGTTGCAGTGCGGATTTATTTATCTTGACAGCTACAGCGTTTGCTCCCACGATACATAAAGCCGTGACTCCAGCGCTGTAGGAGGTGATTTCACCACTACAGTTGAAAAAAAGAGCATATATGCCGAAGCAAGGGGGCAGCAGGGGCGGAGGTGCGATTTGCTCCTACCTTTTGGGGCGGATGCCCCCATGCTTCGGCATATATAAACGGTACATGTATGCCCATCATTAGAAGTGGGTGGATGAAGGGAGGTATTCTAATGGTGGGCATACCCACCGATTAATCTCTTTTTTTCGTTCAGCCCACAGAATGCATGAAAAAAAAGTTTACAATATATGCCCAACAAGGACCAGCAACGTACTGGAATGGTTATACCAGAATGATGCCTGCAGGTTTAGGTATCATCTTGGTATCATTCTTTTCAGGCAGCGGTCGGCTTTCATGTAAAAGCAATCCTAGTGGCTAATTAGCCTCTAGACTGCTTTTACAAGCAGTGGGAGGGAATGCCCCCCCACCGTCTTCCCGTCTTCCATGTTTTTCTTTGGATCTCCTGTCCCAACAGGAAACCTAAGAATGCAGCCGGTGATTCAGTCAGCTGACCATAGAGCTGATCAGAGACCAGAATGGCTCCAAACATCTCTATGGCCTAAGAAACCGGAAGCTACAAGCATTTTATGACTTAGATTTCGTTGGATGTAGACAGCGCCATTGGGAAATTGGGAAAGCATTTTATAACACCGATCTTGTGTGGTCAGATGCTTTGAGGGCAGAGGAGAGATCTAGGGTCTAATAGACCCCATTTTTTTAAAAAAGTGTACCTGTCACGACCTATTGCTATCATAGGTGATATTTACATTCCCTGAGATAACAATAAAAATGATTAAAAAAATGAAAGGAACAGTTTAAAAATAAGATAAAAAAGTAAAAAATAAATAAATAAATAAATAAAAAAGCACCCCTGTCCCCCCTGCTCTCGCGCAAAGGCGAACACAAGCGTCGGTCTGGTGTCAAATGTAAACAACAATTGCACCATGCATGTGAGGTATCGCCGCAAAGGTCAGATCAAGGGCAGTCATTTTAACAGTAGACCTCCTCTCTAAATCTAAAGTGGTAACCTGCAAAGGCTTTTAAAGGCTTTAAAAAATGTATTTAGTTTGTCACCACTGCACGTTTGTGCGCAATTTTAAAGCATGTCGTGTTTGGTATCCATGTACTTGGCCTAAGATCAACTTTTTTATTTCATCAAACATTTTGGCAATATAGTGTGTTTTAGTGCATTAAAATTTTAAAAAAGCGTGTTTTTTCCCCAAAAAATGCGTTTGAAAAATCGCTGCGCAAATACTGTGTGAAAAAAAACAAAAAAACACCCACCATTTTAATCTGTAGGGCATTTGCTTTAAAAAAATATATAATGTTTGGGGGTTTAAAGTAATTTTCTTGCAAAAAAAAAAAAATTTTCATGTAAACAAAAATTGTCAGAAAGGGCTTTGTCTTCAAGTGGTTAGAAGAGTGGGTGATGTGTGACATAAGCTTCTAAATGTTGTACATAAAATGCTAGGACAGTTCAAACCCCCCCAAATGACCTCATTTACTAAGTAGACACCCCAAGCTGAGAGGCATGTCGAGTACATGGAATATTTTATATTGTGACACAAGTTGCGGGAAAAAGATAAATCAAAAAATTACGCCCTTAGAAATCCTGACTGTGGTGATTGGTTTTTGGGGCCCTGTATGCAGCTAGGCTCCCAAAAAGGCCCACACATGTGGTATCACCGTACTCAGGAGAAGCAGCAGAATGTATTTTGGGGTGTAATTCCACATATGCCCATGGCATGTTTGAGCAATATATCATTTAGTGACAACTTTGTGCAAAAAAAAAAATGTCACTTTCCCGCAACTTGTGTCAATATATAAAAATTTCCATTGACTCAACATGCCTCAACATGCCTCTCAGCAAATAGCTTGGGGTGTCTACTTTCCAAAATGGGGTCATTTGGGGGGTTTTGTGCCATCTTGGCATTTTATGGCCTTCAAAACTGTGATAGGTAGTGAGGGGTGAAATCAAAAATTTACGCCCTTAGAAATCCTGAAGGCGGTGCTTGGTTTCGGGGATTGTAAAAAGTGCTCTGGTCAGGAAGGGGGTAAATCCTTCCGGGGCTGAAGTGGTTAAACTGTACAACAGTAAAGAAAAGCACATGGTACAGCATGCAAGTAATAATCATAATAGGAACACACGACAAGTACTTACTTCTTAGAAGCACTTTCTTGATCCTTCTGTACTGATCCTGCTCCCTCAATTTAAGGTCTGACCAGCGTTTCCTCAATTGCTCCTTGGATCATCGTACCCCAAAATTCCTGTACAGACTCTTCACAACTTTAGTCATGATTGTGGCCTTTCTCACATTTGGGTTTAGGTACGGTCCATGCTTCCCATCATAGTCGTTCCTCCTCAAGATCTCCACCATCTCCACCATCTCTAGGGCCATATTTTAGGCCTTAAATCTTCTCCTCCGGGATCGGAACCTTTCGGGCTCCGGGCTTAAATCCTCCTTGTTACTGCTCTTATCACGCACCTGCTGTGTCTCCACCATGTTCATCTCCCACTGCGCAGAAAGAGAAGGGGCGGAAATATTCTAGAAAGAACGTCAGGGGCAGGCGACGCGGGCAGAGTTTCACGCATGCGCAGTGTATATAAAGCTAACACGCGTGTGTCATACATACGTTCTGTGTGCGGAGGTAGGAGAGCCGGAAGCGATGAACGTTATAACGAAGGTAACAATTTAACATGGGACATCAGTGGCCTATACTGATTATAGATTGAGACCTATATTGGGATAAGATTAGGAGAGTTTAGCCTGATATTTTGTGTTTTTGTCTTGTGTTTGGTCTTTCAGCAAAGATGAAACAATTCAAAGATTTCATGGGCCAGTTCATTGACAAATACAGGGATATGCGTAATTTGTGGGAGGTTTAAAACCCCTTATATCGCAACAAACCAGCAAGGAAGGCATCACTGGAGAAACTGCTGCAATTTGTGAAGATGCAGGTCCCCAATGCAGACATCGATTTTGTGGAGAGGAAAATTGGTAGCTTGAGAAGCACGTATAGGAAGGAGCTTAATAAGATCCAGGCTTCCATCAGATCAGGAGCAGCAGCAGAGGATGTGTATGTACCCAGTCTGTAGTACTACACCAGGATGCGGTTTCTGGAAGACCAGATGGAAGTCAGGGAATCACTTTCCACACTTCCATCCAGCCTTCCTTTCACCCTTCCCTCAACCCCAGCTGAGGCTTCCGGGGACCAACCTGGGCCTTCTATCCTGGAAGAAGTGGAGGAGCCCAGCTGGAGCCAGGTATAGTATTTTTTTTACTTATTTAATGTCTGGAAATTATTGTTGTTAACTATATGTAATTATTGATAAAAAATTAATGATTGAACAAAAAGTGTTTTACATATCAATAGACAGTAGGGGCCAAAAATGATTGTGACAAGAATGAAAAATGCTGGTTACAGAATGATAGTCTTTTCTATTTGTTAACATTCAATTTGCAAAAGTCATGAGCTGAAAATTGTGTGTGGTTGATGAACCAAAAACTAAAACTATGTCCCTTTTTCATACACAGGAAGACCTCAGCCAGGACGAGGCTCTGGAATGTGCCACACAGGAGGAGGCGGGGCTAAGTGTCAGCCAGGAAGTGGCCGGGCCCAGTAGGAGCCTCACCCAATCCCAGGTGCCTCCCCTCTGCCTTCTAACAAAAAGGACCAGGAAGGGCAGTAACGTGGAGGAGGCAGCACTGGGCCTCATTAAGGAGGCTAATGCGGCCCTGAAACACCCCCCCGATGCTGAAGAGGCCTATGGCTACTATATAGCTTCCAAATTGCTGCAAATGGAGGAGGGCCAACGCCACAACTGTGAAAAACTTTTTGTTGAGGCCATTCACAAGGGGTTGAGGGGCCAAATGACCAATGACGTACACTTATGTGCGCTCGCCCATCCTCCTCCTTCTCCTCCTGCCACAAGTCCACCTCCAGAGCCACAGCCTCCAAGGAAGACTGCAGGGAAGGCTGCAGGGAAACATGGAGGGAAGACTGCAAGGAAGACAAGAAAGTGATGGCCTGAGTTCAGGCTGGTCTGACAGAAGACGCAGCCTGTTGTAGTACCACAGCCTGGGGACATATGTGTCATCTGCTGCTGTTCGTGATCTCTAGGAGTCCTGGACCAGATTGTGGTCCCCATTATATGGACTTCTCAGGCTACCAATTTTAATTTACAAAGAGTTGATATCTGCCCTGGGGGTCAAAGGCTTCGCAAATTCAAGCAGTTTCTCCAGTGTTGCCTTCCTCTTTATTTTGTTATTTTGAGCCAGAATAAATGTTTTTTATTTATATGAAAATACTTGCCTATGTGTTTTTCTTCAACAGTTTGTGAGTAGGCAGGTACATTTCAAAAATACAATGTCTAATTAACAAATGACACCAACACCAACCTCCTTGAGCTTTTTAAAAATACAAGATAATAATGTTGTTGTGGAAACTTGACACACCAAAAAAAATTATGGAGATCACTAGAAAATAATTTAAAAATAATCCCAAAAAAGGAGTTCTTGATTAAAAAAATAAATAAAAAAAAGATGACTATAAAAAATAATTCTAAACATTATTATTGAGATCTGGCTTTAAAAACAAAAAATATTATTCAGGAGATCACGAGAAATAATAAAGAAATAAGTTTGTGAGAACTCTGTGTGAATATCAGCAGCAAAACAACTTAATTCTTCTAGCATTATAAAGAACAAAAGAATGCACTGAATTAAAAGATCCATAAATTTACAGCGTAACGAATGTGCTAGCTCCATTACGAACGCTAGTTTTACCGGACCTAACGCTTCCGTATCATACTTTATTCTGAGCATGCGTCATTTTTGGCGCATCAGAATTGCATACAGAAGATTGCATTTTCAGCTAGGAACTTTTTCCAACCGAAAAATTGAGAACCTGCTCTCAATCTTTTGCTGGCTGGAATTCCGCCTGCAAAAGTCTGATGGAGCATACACACAGTCTCATTTTCCGACCAAAAGCTCTCATCGGAGTTTTGCTTGCGGCATTTCCGATCGCGTATCTCACAAATTTTAAAGGCTAAATCCACTTTTTTGAAAAAAAAAAAAATAATAATAATAAATGCACATATACAGTATTTGCAGAAAAAAAAATGTATGTGTAATTATTATTTTTTTTCCAACTGAGCCTGCAAAGCATTGCAAGTGCAATCAGTGGATGGCTGGTGCGACGCCAGGCTCCTGAAAATCCTTCCTCCAGCTCCGTGTCCCTACCAAAGTAACTATTTTCAGTTGTAGAGCTGAAGGAAGTGTTAAATAAATATGAGTGGGGGGCACATGCATGACTTCCCCCAGACCGGCTGCATGTCTGCGTAGCTCTGTACTACTCGCTCCGATTTGCCTGCTTCCTGGGGCCAGTCAGCTGCAAAACCCACCACAATCACACCTAACAGCCCCAGGACTTCGATGTGCATGCCGCCAAAGAAGAAAAAAATCAAGGGGACCACGCAGAGGTCTCTAACCAACTATCTGCTGTAGACACAGAAAAAAATTCGGCATGTCTCAAGATGGCGCCAGCAGCCCTGCCTCTCCTTCATCACAGCTCGTACAGGGTGTCTCCGCTCCACTACAGGACAGTGAGTACTCTGCCCCCCTCACAAAGGAGGACTTAGATAAGAGTCTGGAATCTATATACAGCAAAATAGCCACCAAATTCCAGACAGAACTGCACAAAAGCACAAATACCCTGACACAAGAGATTGCTGCTCAGGGAACCTGTACTGACCGTTTGGAAACTAAACAGGATGAACTTAGTATAGCTCACAATGAGCTCTCCAGGGAATATAAATCCCTTACTGCGACGGTCACACAACTGCAATCTCATGTCGAAGATCTCGACAACCGTAATCGCAGGAACAACCTCAGGATTAGAGGAGTCCCTGAATCTAACACAGACCTGATTCCTGCCATGTATAAACTGTTCCAATCTCTGCTACCAGATCACGCATCTGAGTCCTTTACTTGTGACCGCATTCACCTGGCTCTGCGCCCAAAACCACCCTCTGACAAACCCCCTAGAAATATTGTACTCTGCCTAAAAGACTTCCTTATCAAAGAGGAGATCCTTAGGGCTGCTCGAAACTCTCATTCAATCACCCTGGATGGCACCCCTGTGCAAATTTATCCTGACATCTCTCCAGCAACCCTGGATAGATGCCGCAAGATGAAGGAGGTCACCACGATGTTAGCTACTGCACACATCCATTACAAATGGGGCTTCCCCTTTAAACTTTCAATCCCCCATAATGGTACCATATATACAGCAAGCACACTTTTGGAAGGGCAAGAAATTGTAGTGAAGTTGGGCCTTTTGGATGCGGAATCCCTCACTCGCCAACCTTCCACTCCCAGATCAACCCCTATCTGGTGCACACCTTCTCCAAGACGCGATATAAGACACGTCAGACATGACAATGGTCACAACCTCTACTGATTATTCTGTTTCGGGCTGGCTCTATCATGGAGCTGATTCTATTTCCACACTCTGTGCCTGTTTAACATTTTCTGAAGATCTCTATGGCTGGAACGCCACCTAATGGCCATTTTTGGAAATTCCTTTGCACAACATCTTTCAACCTGTTCACCATATTCTACATCCTGGTTCGGTAAACATTCAGACTCTTCAAATACCAAACTGTACCCACTCCTGATGACATCTGGATCTTTTCAGATGATTCCAGGACGCCTGAATATCCCACCTTATCACCACATAAGATCTTATCGACATCATGCCGAACATCCCTTGTTTTTTTTTTGTTTTTTTGTTTCCCTTTTCTTCTTTGTTAGGTGGACACAACTCTCTACCAACAACCGTGCAGACAGATATCCAAGGACGCCCTCCATTCTTATTTATTTTATTTATTTATATAAGAAACTTATATAGCGCCATCAATTTACATAGCTCTTTACATATACATTGTACATTCACATCGGTCCCTACTCTCAAGAAGCTTACAATCTAAGGTCCCTAACTCACATTGATATACTAGGGCCAATTTAGATAGAAGCCAATTAACCTAGCAGCATGTCTTTAGAGTGTGGGAGGAAACCGGAGTACCAGGAAGAAACCCATGCAGGCACAGGGAGAACATGCAAACTCCAGGCAGGTAGTGTCGTGGTTGGGATTTGAACCAGCAACCCTTTTTACTGCTAGGCAAGAGTGCTACCCACTACACCACTGTGCTGCCCACTGTTACTTTTCTTGCTGAAGTAACTGGCCCCTGGGCCCCTGGTATGGACACAGACTGCAATACATATGTGTCGATATTCTTCGACACATATGTATGTCGGAGGTGATTTCCACCTTGTGGCCCATCCCCAGTTAGACACAAGCACTACCTTCCATTCCTCTATGGCTTTTCCCAAATCAATGTCCAAAACACTACAGTCCTTCCAATTAGCAGATGCAAGGAGCAAGGGATTACTCCTTTTACTCTCACCCCCGCAACTCTTTTGCAAGGTTTAGACTACACCCATTATCCTGGCCAACTCCACAAACTTTGCTATCCATATGTGTCCATGGTCTGACCATAATATAGTGACCCTAGCTACTACCCTCATTGACCTGTCAGACACCCCTTAAACATGGCGTTGAAATGAATCCCTGCTTGCAGACCCTATCACACGACAAGAAATCTCTACTGCCATCTAGGAGTACTTTACTTTGAATGCCACACCTGACATATCCCCTAGCATTCTATGGGTGGCTAACAAGGCTGTTTTAAGGGGCCGTCTCATTAGCATAGCCTCAAGAAAAAATAGAGAATGCTGGCAACAAATTCATGCATTAACCGTAGAATTAGACAAACTAAACAAGATACAAATAGGGAATCTGACATTGTCCAACGCACAACTGGTAGCCCAGAAAAGGCTGGAGTTAGGTACCCTCTTATCCACTAAAACCAAAAAGTCTCTCCGTTGGTCCAAAGCCAGATTCCTTATGCATAAAAATTCGGCATCCTCCATGTTTGCCCATAAACTGAATCAGACTATACACCCCCCTCATCTATATAAACTCCGTAATACCTCCAGTCATATGGTCTTGCGCACTAAAGAAGTCCTGACTATTTTTGAACATTTCTACTCCAACTTACATTCCCGCCCACTCATCTACCCTTCCCACACTTCGCACGACTGGCTATCCTCCCTCCTTCTACCCTCTTTAACAACCTCTCAAGTAGATTCTCTTAATGCATCCTTTACAGAGGAAGAACTGCTTACTGTAATCAAATCCCTGAAACGATTGGTCGCCCCAGATCCTGATGGGTTCCCAGCCAGTTATTATAAACACTTTGCTTCTGTCTTGATCCCACGGTTAACCACCAAGTTAAATAACATCCTTACAATAACAATAACATCCCAAGTGAACTGACCTTGGCCAACATGTCCCTGTTACCCAAGCCCCTAAGGATCACTCACTCTCACAGAACTATAGATCGATATCGGTCATTAACAATGACCTTCAAATTTTTAGCCGCGCTCTGGCAGATAGACTAGCCAACATTATTGAGACTCTGACCTCTTCCGACCAATCTGGATTAATTCCAAAAAGATTTATCACAGACAATATTCGCCTAGCCCTGAATGTGCTTCAAGACGCTAATCTACACAAAAAACAGGCCCTCCTGTTGAGCCTTGATATCAATAAGGCCTTTGATAGTGTACTCTGGCCTTACCTGTTTTCGGTCCTACAACAGATGGGCTATAGGGACGAATTTCTAAGGGGTGTACAGGCCCTCTACTACCATCCTAAAACAATAAATAAATTACTGAGATGCAATTCTGACTTCTTCACACTGGGCAGAAGCACACATCAGGGATACCCCTAACTCCCTTATTATTCGCCCTAGCACTAGAACCCCTTGCAATCGCCATTAAACAACACCCAGACATATCCGGTTATCCCCTGGAATGTTCCCACTTTAAACTCTCCATGTATGCAGATGATGTCATGCTCTTTTTGACCCAACCCCAACTCTCCCTTCCAACTTATTCGCCACAAATAAATTTGCCTCTATCTCTGGGCTTATGGTAAACATATTCAAATCCACAGCACTTCCCATTAATTTACCCTCTTCCCAGTGTGAGACACTCCGAGGAGCCTTCCCATTGTAATGGTCAAATGACTGAAAGGAAATAGTAAATATTCTGGAGGACCACCCATCTATTAGGTACACTAACAGGACCCTCAGATATCTGGAGACACAATGAAACGAGAAGCAAATTATGCATTTGTAAAATGTCTGCCTTTATTAGGTGTGTTACAGCTTATATATGGTTCAACACACCAATAGAAAGAGGGGAGAGGGGATACTGAAATAGCAGAGCATATCAAAGCATATCAGTCACAATAGTTTGGGCAGATTACTAAAATCCTCTCTTTTGTCACGAACGTGACAAACACAAACCCAATATGCTCCTGACATTCACCTGGACTACTTTCCCACAAATTTACCACCACACTAAGCATGTAAGAATAGAAAACAATAAACACATAATCTCAGCTGCATAGCAATTGTCCATGAAGTATAAAGGGGGAATGGGCGTGACAGTCCATAAAAGCAAGTGGGAGGGGCATGACAGCCTTTAGGCCAAATAAAAATAATCCCAAAGAAAAGCCTAAAAAAAGTCTCTTGCATGGCTTCTGAATGTCCATTAAATTTATACAAAGGAAGGAAAAGGAAATGTCCACAGTATAATTCTTATTCTTCTAAACTTTTCCCCAAATTTTTGGTTTGATTCTGTGCTCACCCATATTTTACAGAAATCCTCCACCCCAAAAAACCCTGCCTCTCTTTGTAAGGATATAATTCAATATCCACAGACAGGCTGGAACTGATGCATTGGGCTAGACTTGAGTCTTTGGGCTGGTGTATCTGGATCTCTCCCTTGTGACGCTCACTGGAATTCCGCAGACCTTGGGCGTGCATCATTGTCTAACCCTCAAGGTGTCATTCCCAGGAACATTTTCCAGCAGGAGTCCGCCTTTACTCATCTCAGCACCTCTTATGGTATTTGAACAACAAAGATGAACAATGAACATTTCCATGTAAAAGCTGTAGTCACCTCTTCATCCGGATAGGGTATAGGGTAGGGTATGAATGGGGTATAGGGTATGAATGGGGTGGGCATTTCTTCATGGGCATGGGGCTAGGGGTGAATGCTGGCTGGCTGGGGTGGATACTCCTCATCCAACATGAATAATTACAGAATTTACCTGATCAATTCAGACCTTAACCCTTGAAGGTATTAAAAATAATATTCCTCATTGACTCAAACATAAGTAAAGCATGCAGAAATAAAAATGTTTCTCAGCAAGAGTTTTCATTATATAGATTCAATATATTTAACCACTTGACGACCGCCTCACGCCGATGTACGTCGGCAAAGTGGCACGGACAGGCAAAATCACGTACATGGTACGATCGGACCCCCCCCCCGGTGCCGTCGGTCGTCTTTTGTCCAGCGGCGATTGGTGGTGAGGGGGAGACCATCCGTTCGTGGCCCCCCCCTCGCGATCGCCGCCGGCCAATCGAATCATTCCTTTGCTGCTGTATGCTAAACAGCAGCAAAGGAAATGATGTCATCTCTCCTCGGCTCGGTAATTTCCGTTCCGGCCCGAGGAGAGAAGACATCAATGTGAGTGCACCAACACACACACACAGTAGAACATGCCAGGCACACAAAACACCCCGATCGCCCCCCGATCCCCCCCCAATCACCCCCCCCCCCTGTCACAAACTGACACCAGCAGTTTTTTTTTTTTTTTCTGATTACTGCATAGTGTCAGTTTGTGACAGTTACTGTGTTGGGACAGTTACTGTTACCCCCCTTTAGGTCTAGGGTACCCCCCTAACCCCCCCTAATAAAGTTTTAACCCCTTGATCACCCCCTGTCACCAGTGTCACTAAGCGATCATTTTTCTGATCGCTGTATTAGTGTCGCTGGTGACGCTAGTTAGGGACATAAATATTTAGGTTCGCCGTCAGCGTTTTATAGCGTCAGGGACCCCCATATACTACCGAATAAATGTTTTAACCCCTTGCTTGCCCCCTAGTTAACCCTTTCACCACTGATCACCGTATAACCGTTACGGTTGACGCTGGTTAGTTTGTTTATTTTTTATAGTGTCAGGGCACCCGCCGTTTATTACCGAATAAAGGTTTAGCCCCCTGATCGCCCGGCGGTGATATGCGTCGCCCCAGGCAGCGTCAGATTAGCGCCAGTACCGCTAACACCCACGCACGCAGCATACACCTCCCTTAGTGGTATAGTATCTGAACGCATCAATATCTGATCCGATCAGATCTATACTGGCGTCCCCAGCAGTTTAGGGTTCCCAAAAATGCAGTGTGAGCGGGATCAGCCCAGATACCTGCTAGCACCTGCGTTTTGCCCCTCCGCCCAGCCCACCCAAGTGCAATATCGATCGATCACTGTCACTTACAAAAGACTAAACGCATAACTGCAGCGTTCGCAGAGTCAGGCCTGATCCCTGCGATCGCTAACAGTTTTTTTGGTAGTATTTTGGTGAACTGGCAAGCACCAGCCCCAGGCAGGGTCAGGTTAGCGCCAGTAGCGATAACACGCACGCACCGTACACCTCCCTTAGTGGTATAGTATCTGAACGGATCAATATCTGATCCGATCAGATTTACACTAGCGTCCCCAGCAGTTTAGGGTTCCCAAAAACACAGTGTTAGCGGGATCAGCCCAGATACCTGCTAGCACCTGCGTTTTGCCCCAGCCCAGCCCACCCAAGTACAGTATCGATCGATCACTCTCACTTACAAAACACTAAACGCTTAACTGCAGCATTCGCAGGCCTGATCCCTGCAATCGCTAACAGTTTTTTTGGTAGCGTTTTGGTGAACTGGCAAGCACCAGCAGCCTAGTACACCCCGGTTGTAGTCAAACCAGCACTGCAGTAACACTTGGTGACGTGGCGAGTCCCATAAGTGCAGTTCAAGCTGGTGAGGTGGCAAGCACAAGTAGTGTCCCGCTGCCACCAAGAAGAAGACAAACACAGGCACGTCGTGCCCATAATGCCCTTCCTGCTGCATTCGCCAATCCTAATTGGCCACCCACCACTTCTGCAGCACCCGGACTTCCCCCATTCACATCCCCAACCAAATGCAGTTGGCTGCATGAGAGGCATTTTCTTTATGTCCTCCCGAGTACCCCTACCCAACGAACCCCCCAAAAAAGATGTTGTGTCTGCAGCAAGCGCGGATATAGGCGTGACACCCGTTATTATTGTCCCCCCTGTCCTGACAATCCTGGTCTTTGCATTGGTGAATGTTTTGAACACTACCATACACTAGTTGAGTGTTAGCGTAGGGTACAACCATTTTTTTATTGTTAACCATTTTTTTGTTTTCAGGTACGCCATTCAGCTGCAGTGCAGATTTATTTATCTTGACAGCAACAGTATTTGCTCCCACAATATATAAAGCCGTGACTCCAGCGGAGGTGATATATGCCGTAGCATGGGGGCAGCAGTGGGCGGAGGAGCAATTTGCTCCTAACTTTTGTGGCGGATGCCCCCATGCTTCGGCATATATAAATGGTGCATGTATGCCCATCATTAGAAGTGGGTGGATGAAGGGAGGTATTCTAATGGTGGGCATACCCACCAATCAATCTCTTTTATTTTGTTCAGCCCACAGGCTGCATGAAAAAAAAAATTACAATATATGCCCAACAAGGACCAGCAACGTACTGGTATGTTGCTGGACTTTGAGTGGTTATACCAGAATAATGCCTGCAGGTTTAGGTATCATCTTGGTATCATTCTTTTCAGCCAGCAGTCGGCTTTCATGCAAAAGCAATCCTAGTGGCTAATTAGCCTCTAGACTGCTTTTACAAGCAGTGGGAGGGAATGTCCCCCCCCTCCCACCGTCTTCCATGTTTTTCTCTGGCTCTCCTGTCCCAACAGAGAACCTGAGAATGCAGCCGGTGATTCCGTAAGCTGACCATAGAGCTGATCAGGGACCAGAATGGCTCCAATCATCTCTATGGCCTAAGAAACCAGAAGCTACGAGCAATTCATGACTTCGCCGGATGTAAACAGCGTCATTGGGAAATTGGGAAAGCATTTTATCACACTGATCTTGGTGTGGTCAGATGCTTTGAGGGCAGAGGAGAGATCTAGGGTCTAATAGACCCCATTTTTTTTAAAAAAAAGAGTACCTGTCACTACCTATCCCCATACTCAGGAGAAGCAGAAGAATGTATTTTGGGGTGTAATTCCACATATGTCCATGGCATGTTTGAGCAATATATCATTTAGTGACAACTTTGTGCAAAAAAAAAAAAAGGTTGTCATTTTCCCGCAACTTGGCAAAAGCTAAAATATTCCATGGACCCGACATGCCTCTCAGCAAATAGCTTGGGGTGTCTACTTTCCAAAATGGGGTCATTTGGGGGGGGTTGAACTGTCCTGGCATTTTATGGCCTTCAAAACTGTGATAGGTAGTGAGGAGTGAAATTAAAAATTTATGCCCTTAGAAATCCTGAAGGCGGTGCTTGGTTTTCAGGGCCTCGTACGCGGCTAGGCTTCCAAAATGTTCCACACATGTGGTTTCCCCATACTCAGGAGAAGCAGCTAAATGTATTTTGGGGTGCAATTCCACATATGCCCATGGCCCGTGTGAGCAATATATCATTTAGTGACAACTTTTTGTAAATTTTTTTTTTGTTGTCATTATTCAATCACTTGGGACAAAAAAAATAAATATTCAATGGGCTCAACATGTCTCTCAGCAATTTCCTTGGGGTGTTTACTTTCTAAAATGGGGTAATTTGGGGGGGGGGTTTGTACTGCCCTGCCATTTTAGCACCTCAAGAAATGAGATAGGCAGTCATAAACTAAAAGCTGTGTAAATTCCAGAAAATGTACCCTAGTTTGTAGACGCTATAACTTTTCCGCAAACCAATAAATATACGCTTATTGACATTTTTATTACTAAAGACATGTGGCTGAATACATTTGGCCTAAATGTATGACTAAAATTCAGTTCATTGTATTTTTTGATAACAAAAAGTAGAAAATATAGTTTTTTTTCAAAATTTTCTGTCTTTTTCCGTTTATAGCGCAAAAAATAAAAACCGCAGAGGTGATCAAATAGCATCAAAACAAAGCTCTATTTATAGGAGCAAAAAGACACAAATTTTGTTTGGGTACAGCATTGCATGACCACGCA
Source organism: Lithobates clamitans (assembly GCA_037952925.1). Taxonomy (NCBI): domain Eukaryota; kingdom Metazoa; phylum Chordata; class Amphibia; order Anura; family Ranidae; genus Lithobates; species Lithobates clamitans. The sequence continues at coordinate 8,732,699 of JBBGZY010000821.1, read as the reverse complement.
ATTAGCAGTTAAAGCGACGCAGTGAAAAATTGTAAAAAGTGCTCTGGTCAGGAAGGGGGTAAATCCTTCCTGGGCTGAAGTGGTTAAACTTGTATTTAACCATAAAATCCCCAATCCTTGTTAATATAGCCCAAACACAATTAAAACCATTTGCACAAATATAGTACATTTGTTGCCGTTGAAAAAACACCTTATAATTCTGTTCTAACCTTTATTATTGAATTATCAGAAGAAAGATGGCAATGTTATATGTGATGGCAATGTTATATATACAAAATTCTGTATCTTGGCATCTACATCACACCACAATTCTCGTTCATTTTTGCAGGTAGCTATCCATCATGTGTGTCCCGACTCCGGAGTCTGCTTAAAAGTTGGAGCTCATATCATATATTATTCTTGGGGAGAGTCATGGCAGTCAAAATGACCCTGCTACCGAAACTCTTATACCTATGCAGATCCCTCCCTATCACTATCCCTAAATCCTTTATTGACAAACTACAACAGGATATTAATAGATTCATCTGGCAAGACAGACGGCCCAGGTTTTCCAAACACATTCTATATAAATCTCAATCCACCAGAGGTTTGGGTCTTCCTAACCTTTGGTTTTACTTCTTAGCTGCCCGTTTTTCACAAATAGCTCAGTGGAACATCCCGGATTCAAGAGTACCCTGGGTCTCCATTAGACCTTATTGCCTACCGTACATATTATGGTCACCCTCCAACTCCACACATAAGCTTACTCCCCTTAACTCCATAGTTTCCCAATCACTCACCCTCTAGCACCGGTATAAAAGCAAACTTGGACAAATTTCACCTACACCTCCAGGCTCATCCTTCCTAGGAGAACCATTATTTACCATAGGCGTGCGCAGCCTATTGCATTAGGGTGTGCACCCCAAAGCTCAAACACGCATGGGTATATATATATCTATATATATATATATATATATATATATATACACACATATACACTGTATTACCAGAAGTATTGGGATGCCTGCCTTTACACGCACATGAACTTTAATGGCATCCCGGTCTTAGTCTGTAGAGTTCAATATTGAGTTGGCCCACCCTTTACAGCTATAACAGCTTCAACTCTTCCGGAAAGGCTGTCCACAAGGTTTAGTAGTGTGTCTATGGGAATGTTTGACCAATCTTCCAGAAGAGCATTTGTGAGGCCAGGCACTGATGTTGGATGAGAAGTCTCTCCACTTTAATGTGAAGGCCAGTCAAGTTCCTCCACCCCAAACTCGCTCATCCATGTCTTTATGGAACTTGCTTTGTGCACTGGTCCAAATCATTTGGTGGAGGGGGGGATTATGGTGTGGGGTTTTTTTTTATCAGAGGTTGGGCTTGGCCCCTTAGTTTCAGTGAAGGGAACTCTTAAGACGTCAGCATTCCAAGACATTTTGGACAATTTCATGTTCCCAACGTTGTGGGAACAGTTTGGGGATGGCCCCTTCCTGTTCTAACATGACTGCGCACCAGTGCACAAAGCAAGGTCCATAAAGACATGGACTGAGCAAGGGTGGTGGAAAATTAACTTCAAGCGCAAAAATTCACATTTTAATAGTAACTACAACATATAAAATTAAGTGTAACAATCTAAACGATAAAAATTCCAAAGTGGTGTGAACTTCCCAACTAAAAAGTTGTTGCACTTGAAGTTAATTTGTATTTCAATTATCTGTAGAGGGGTTTCCACCATCCCTGCTAAGTAAAAAAAAAAGATGTCTTATTAACATTTTGATGGGTATTACATGTGGAATCACATATCACTGGAATTATTGCACTTGAAGTTAATCTGTATGGCAAATATCTATAGGAGGGGTTTCCACCATCCCTGCTAAGTTTCATTTTTTATTTATTTTTTCAGTTTGATGTGTATTATATGTGACGTTACATATCACCGGTATTGTGGTAATATTGGCGTTTATTGAGGTTTCCATACATTAGAGGGTTTCACAATTATTGTTAAGTTACTGATTAGTAAGTTAGCGCTGCACTTTTTTTTTGTCGTGTGGGAACACATAACAGTGCTTAGTGGCAGGCCTTTTACTGACACTTTTTTAATTTACCTCCAGTAGTTTATTGTAAATAGTAGTGTGGTGATTACGTATTATACTAAAGATCAGCATGTGGCATTAATAAACAGACGGATTTCAGTTGTGCCCCACCAGGCCAGCCCCCATAGACACTGTGCCTAGCTTCTGAGTTCAACTGCCCATCCCTGCACTCAGTGCCCTGATGGGCACTGATTAGAAGCACTGATTGGCAGCGCTGATGGACACTGATAGGCGGTACGGCAGCACTGATTGTCAACACTGATAGGTGGCACTGATTGGCACTAATTGGCAGCACTGATTGGCACTGATAGGCAGCACTGATGGGCGCTGATATGCAGCACTGATGGGTGGCACTGATGGGCATAGATAGGCAGCACTGATGGATACTGATAGGCTGCACTGATAGGCAGCACTGATGCGCACTGATTGTCACTGATAGATGCCACTGCTAGGCAATACTGATTGGCAGCACTGATAGGCAACACTGATGGGCACTGATAGGTGCCACTGATTGGAAGCACTGATAGGCAGCACTGATTGGTGGCATTGGTTGGCACTAATAGGCTTCACTGATTGGCAGCACAGGTGGGCACTGACAGGCAGCACTGATGGGCACTGATTTATGGCATTGGTTGGCACTGATAGGCAGCACTGATGGGCACTCATTGACAGCACTGATGGGCACTGATTGGCACTGATAGGCAAAACTGATGGTTACTGATAGGCAGCACTGATGGGCACTAGACAGCACTGATGAGCACTGATAGGTGGCACTGATTGGAAGCACTGTTGGGCACTAATAGGTGGCATTGGTTGGCACTGACTGGCAGCACTGATTGGCACTGACAGGTGGCACAGACTGTCTCTGATAGGTGGCATTGGTTGGCACTGACAGGTGGCACTGATGGGCACTGACAGGTGGCACTGGTGGGCGCTGATTGGCACTGACAGGTGGCACTGATAAGCAATGATTGACACTGACAGGTGGTACTGGTGGGCACTGATGGGCACTGACATGTGGCACTGGTGGGTACTGACAGGTGGCACTTGTGGGCACTGGTTGACACTGACAGGTGGCACTGGTGGGCACTAATTGGCACTGACATGTGGCACTGTTGGGCACTGACAGGTGGCACTGATTGGCACTGACAGGTGGCACTGAAGGGCACTGACAGGTGGCACTGACAGGTGGCACGGATTGTCTGATAGGTGGCATTGGTTGGCACTGTCAGGTGGCACTGGTGGGCACTGACAGGTGAGCACTGATTGGCACTGACGGGTGGCACTGATGAGCAATCATTGGCACTGACAGGTGGCACTGGTGGGCACTGACATGTGGCACTCGTGGGCACTGATTGACACTGACAGGTGCCACTGATGGGCACTGACAGGTGACACTGGTGGGCACTGATTGGCACTGACAGGTGGCACTGATTGGCGGCACTGATAGGTGGCATTGGTTGGCAATGATAGGTGGCACTGATGGGCATTGATAGGCAGCACTGATTGGCACTGATCTAGGAGAGGGGAAATTTCCCATTGAGCAGTCAGCTAGGCATGTACTCAGAGCTGATGTCGGGGTGGGTGGAACTGAACAGCTAGCCTATCAAACACAAGCCAACAGGATAGGGGCTGGGCGGGCGGCTCTGTGTATATGGCTCCGCCCCCTTTCTTAAGCAGCCCAATCATTGACTGGTGTTTAATAGTTGATAGGGGGTGGAGCCACATACACGGAGCGGCCCGCCCAGCCCTCGACATCAGCGTGTTTGATAGGCTAGCTATTTGGTTCCACCCACCCCCGACATCAGCCCCGAGTTCTGACAGCAGTGACATTACTTTGCAGTTTAAAGTACTAAGCGGCTCTTACATGCCTCCCTGGCTGCTCAATGGGAAACTGTCTCACAGGCAGCTCCCTATACAGTCTCTTGCAGCATCTTACAGCAGACCTCCGGACACACATTAGGGTGTGCCCAGGCACACCCGGCACACCCCGTGTGCACGCCTATGTTATTTGCCTTAGAATTTCATAACCCCGAAAGTTTTGCATGGTGGAAATCTCAGTTCCTGGTCACCTTACCTGCTCTTCAGCTTGGAGATACATTCGTCAAATTTGATCTCCTCCACGCACAACATCAAATCCCACTTCGGGAACACAATCATTTCATACAAATAAGACACTTTTTTATCTCCCATTATAATCTTACCCTGTCCTCTCCCTCCACATCCTTTTGAACAGATCTGCCATGACTCTCTCAGAGGCAAAGGCCTCAATTCAACTCTCTACAAAACAGCGTTGATTTCATATTTTTCAGATGAACCTCCAAATAGATGTAAATGGGACCGACTGTAATGAAAAGTTCAATCCGGAGGTTTGGGATATCATGCTGGAAAACCTACGTAAGGCCAAATCTTTGGCGGTTAGGGAAACAGCCTGTAATGTATTGACCAGATGGTATTAAACTCCTTTGTGCCTCCAGGTGATGTTCCCAGGAACATCTAGGCTGTGCTTTAGGGGCTGTCAACTTCCAGGCACCTTTAGACACATATTTAGGGATTGAGGACTACTATCTCTGGTGTGTAGAGGAGTAACTGCTGTTGCCTTTGCAATATCTGGAACTCCTCTAAAGCTCACTATCTTCACTATCTTCATGTGTTTACTTGGAGCGACAATCCCAGGTATCCTCTGCAAAGAGGAATGTCTTATACATAATATTTGTATATCCACTTTGTGGGTCCACTGAAAGATCCCCGTAGTACCCCAATCCTCCAGTCTAGACAGAATGGATATGGTTATGATAATGGAGAGGATTTTGTATACTCTGCAAGATAAAATGCACCTATTTGAGCATAGATGGGGAGCTTAGAAAGCCCATAGACATGGTTGTTAATGCAAGACTAAATACCAATCAATGTTGTTATGTTTTAACTAAACAGTACCTTTATGTATACCTTTTTCATACTTCTTTTTCTGTATACTTTGGAATTATTCTGGATTTCTATTATTGATGATATGCTTTTGATGTCAATTTTATGATGAACACTGTTACATGATTGTATAATTTCTTTTTTTTTTTACTTTGATAAAAAAAAGTTTGTAAACAAAAAAAATGAATATGAGTGTGGAGATCTGCCACTCTGGCAGTCAAGACTTATAGTTTACTCATTCACAGATTTCTGTGAATGAAAGATGCAGCTGTGTGGGCCAAGCCACTCAGAGGCATGCTAGTTGCTGCTGGGAAGAAGAACCCATACATGCTATCAGGGGGGGGGGGGCGTTTTGGGGGTAGGGGGTTCTTTTGGCACAATGTTGCATTTTACACATTAAATATGGCTGTAACATGTAACATGGTCTTAAAGGTGGCGTTACCTTTTAAAACATTAAAAGATATGCAATTTTAATGTTCTAATTTATCTGTGGTGATTGTTCATACCAAAACACTGTCCAATTGTTTAATTAATAAACCAAAATAACTGATTAAACCTTTTTCACAACAGATATGTTTCTTTATACAATGTATAGTCCATGTAAATATTACAATATGCAAGTCCAGTGTAGTGACATTCACTTACACTATCTTAATCAAATTAGCCCTGACTACGGATGATCTACATAATTATAATTTTCCAAACAAATTTAATGAGATACAGTGATATGCAACAATAGCTAACATAAAGACTTGGCTGGCTGGAACAAATAATTGCTATAAAATAACAATCTTTCCAAAATTACTGTTTTTGAATACTTGACTGTATGCCAGCATCTGTGTTAATATCTTGATTATACAGTGAAGTAAATTAAATTTCAAAAACTAACCAGGGGCCTTATTTTTACTACATGTCTTAAGGGTGGGTGTTTAAAGAGAGTATTTGTTGTCTTCGGTCTGAACTCACAAATAATAGCGAACTGGTAAGTGTTCCTTTGAACAGCTTTTTATCAGATAACTAGTGTTGCAAAATGAATTGAATATTCACCCAGAATAGCATGTACTGGAGTCCCCTACTCCAAATCATGGATGGAACAGATTTCCTCTACCCATTCAAAAAAGATGTACCACATTTCAAGCTATAACATCTTAACCACTAAAACAAGCATGGAGCTACACAGGGCTAAAAGGGGCTTAAACGTGAACTGAGTTCAAGCACAGCAAGGCAAGCATGGGCTGTTGGAGAAGAGAAATGAACATGAACCTGTTAATTTGCCCTTCATGAACAAAGCATGGATATAATTTGAAGGGAATCTGTCAGTATAGAAATATGGGACTACTATAAGTGAATAAATAACCTGGGGCAAACATGTGTTTATTATTAGTTGTCCCAAAACTTAATACTGAATGAAATATTTAATTCAAACCAGTGATCCTGGGTGATGTCATTGACTGACAGATGAACATCATCTGGTGGTGGACCGTCATGTTCAACATTGTTCTGTCATTGTTATGTTACATGGATCTACATTAGTGGTTTTAATGGAAAAAAAGGGGACCCTAAGGTCAACGCTGCGCTAAATAAATAGCAAATAAATATTATAAGTGTAAAGCAGCCAGCATCCAAAGTTCAATACCAAAAAACTTTCAAATAGAATAAACAACACGGTAAGTGCAGCGCTAAAAAATATGAAATATAATATCAATTAAGATAAATAAAATTATGAAATACTCAAACAATAGTGTATAATAATAAGTGAAATTAAAAAAATACACAAATTTAAACCACATAAAAAAGTAAAAATTATCAAGAACAAGAAAAAAAGAAGAAACGAAAACTAAAGCAATGTCCCATAGTGATCAGTGAGAAAATCCATAAATGAATATGCCTCCACAGGGGAAGAGGTGAATTGCAGGAAAAAAAAGCTGTGACACTAATCTTCCAAATTAAAAACCAGAGTGTATTCAGTAGGGATGAGCCGAACACTCCCCTGTTCGGTTCGCACCAGAACATGCGAACAGGAAAAAAGTTTGTTCGAACACGCGAACACCGTTAAAGTCTATGGGACACGAACATGAATAATCAAAAGTGCTCATGTTAAAGGCTTATATGCAAGTTATTGTCATAAAAAGTGTTTGGGGACCTGGGTCCTGCCCAGGGGACATGGATCAATGCAAAAAAAAGTTTTAAAAACGGCCTTTAATGCTTAAAGTCAAACAATAAAAGTGTAATATCCCTTTAAATTTCGTAGCTGGGGGGTGTCTAAAGTATGCCTGTAAAGGGGCGCATGTTTCCCGTGTTTAGAACAGTCTGACAGCAAAATGACATTTCAAAGGAAAAAAGCCATTTAAAACTACTCGCGGCTATTGCATTGCCGGTCCGACAATACACACAGAAGTTCATTGATAAAAACGGCATGGGAATTCCCCACAGGGGAACCCCGAACCAAAATTTTTAAAAAAATGACGTGGGGGTCCCCCTAAATTCCATACCAGGCCCTTGAGGTCTGGTATGGATATTAAGGGGAACCCTGGTCAAAATTTAAAAAAAATGACGTGGGGGTCCCTCTAAATTCCATACCAGACCCTTCAGGTCTGGTATGGATTTTAAGGGGAACCCCGTGCCAAAAAAAACGGCGTGGGGCCCCCCAAAAATCCATACCAGACCCTTATCCGAGCACGCAACCTGGCAGGCCGCAGGAAAAGAGGGGGGGACGAGAGAGCGCCCCCCCCTCCTGAACCGTACCAGGCCACATGCCCTCAACATTGGGAGGGTGCTTTGGGGTAGCCCCCCAAAACACCTTGTCCCCATGTTGATGAGGACAAGGGCCTCATCCTCACAACCCTGGCCAGTGGTTGTGGGGGTCTGCGGGCGGGGGGCTTATCGGAATCTGGAAGCCCCCTTTAACAAGGGGACCCCCAGATCCTGCGCCCCCTGTGTGAAATGGTAAGGGGGTACTTTTGTACCCCTACCATTTCACGGTTCAGGAGGGGGGGGCGCTCTCTCGTCCCCCCCTCTTTTCCTGCGGCCTGCCAGATTGCGTGCTCGGATAAGGGTCTGGTATGGATTTTTGGGGGACCCCACGCCGTTTTTTTTTTGTCACGGGGTTCCCCTTAATATCCATACCAGACCTGAAGGGCCTGGTATGGAATTTAGGGGGGCCCCCACGTCATTTTTTTTTTTTAATTTTGGTTTGGGGTTCCCCTGTGGGGAATTCCCATGCCGTTTTTATCAATGAACTTCTATGTGTATTGTCGGACCGGCAATGCAACAGCCGCGGGTAGTTTTAAATGGCTTTTTTCCTTTGAAATGTCATTTTGCTGTCAGACTGTTCTAAACACGGGAAACATGCGCCCCTTTACAGGCATACCATAGACACCCCCAGCTACGAAATTTAAAGGGATATTACACTTTTATTGTTTGACTTTAAGCATTATTAAAATCACTGCTCCTGAAAAAACGGCTGTTTTTAAAACTTTTTTTGCATTGATCCATGTCCCCTGGGGCAGGAACCAGGTCCCCAAACACTTTTTATGACAATAACTTGCATATAAGCCTTTAAAATTAGCACTTTTGATTTCTCCCACAGACTTTTAAAGGGTGTTCACCGGCATTCGAATTTGCCGCGAACACCCCAAATTGTTCGCTGTTCGGCAGACTTACGAACAGCCAATGTTCGAGTCGAACATGTGTTCGACTCGAACTCAAAGCTCATCCCTAGTATTCAGGTCAACACACAAAAGTGAGGTAGCTTGCTTACCAAAAAACCATGACTGCTGCTAGCAGTCTCTCCCAGCACAGGGAATTTGGAAGTCTCCCCAGAACTTATAATCCTCCACATCAGCCGTTCTTTCTATTATTCATGTAAAGATTGAAGCTTCCAGCCCAAAGGAGGGTCAGAGTCCCCTGTATACAGGATGTCACAGCAGATGCAGGAGGAGTACAGCCAGGGTCCACACACAGCATGGGAGTGCAGCCTGAACATGAAAGCCGGTGAATATTCATTCATTCATTGACCAAATTTGGTGCTATCACCACTAAATGACATATCCCTTGATTTGTTTACAGACAAAAGCCAGCTCTGGATCTTTGATTTAGCAACAGTAGGGCTACCACAGGAACACAGATCTTTGCCTTCCACTAGTACAAGCACCTCCCCCACAGTAGGAAAACACTGGTCAGGCAAACATTTAACCCTTTGATTGTCCCTTATGTTAACCCCTTCCCAGTCAGTGTCATTAGTACAGCGAGAGTGCATATTTTTAGCACTGATCACTGTATTGGTGTCACTGGTTCCCAAAAAAGTGTCAAAAGTGTCAGTTAGGTGTCTGATTTGTCCGCCGTAATATCGCAGTCCCGTTATAAATCACTGATCGCCACCACTGCTAATAAAATATAATAAACAAATAAAAATTCCATAAATATATCTGATAGTTTGTAGCCACTATAACTTTTGTGCAAACCAATCAATATATGCTTATTGGGATTTTTTCCCCAAAACATGTAGCAGAATACATATTGGCCTAAATTGATGAAGAAATTAGATTTTTTTTTTTTTTTTATTGGATAGGTTTTATAGCAGAAAGTAAAAAATATTGTTTTTTTTTTCAAAATTGTCGGTCTTTTTTTGTTTATAGCGAAAAAAAAAAAAAAAACCACAGAGGTGATCAAATACCACCAAAAGAAAGCTCTATTTGTAGGGGAAAAATTACATATATTTTATTTAGGTACAGTGTCACATGACCACGCAATTGTCATATAAAGTTTCCGTATCTCAAAAAATAGCCTGGTCAGGAAGGGAGGTAAATCTTCCTGGAGGCAAGTGGTTAATCCACATAAAAGACCCTCTGAATTCATTTTTTCTTTGCATTGGTACATAATACCCATGGAATAGCCCAACTACCTATGCACTTTTTTAAACAAAAGCTTTCAAATTAGTTTAGAAATACCATAAAAAAATAACATAAATCAACTACCATAAACTTTGATGGGTTTCAGCACATGTAAGATGACAAGATCGTTGAACGTCAAACTTAAAGGTTAAAATATTAGCTTTTCAAAGATTGTGCTCTTTTAGTGTAATCTCCACCTTTCCAGCAGGTGCCAATTTAAAAATGGAAGAGGTTTTTTTTAAAATGTGCAGGAGAACAAATGATGCACACATGCTGGAGACCTGAAAGCTCATTGACTATATCTTTTAACCCTTATGCAAATAGATTATTGTCAGCAATGTTTTATTCAAATGCCAGCCAAAACTAGAAAAAGTACAGCCAGCAAAACACTATTTGAGTTCTTTGTTGATCAGAGGTGTTTATTAAAAACCGGGTTTCTTCTATATTTAGCTGAAAAAAGAAGTTAAGATGTAACAGTTAAAATGCAAATCATGTCAGGTTATACATTCAACATATCTCTCAGGATTTCCAGAATAAAATAAAACCATCTCTGATTCATGGATCTCTCTCTCTCTCTTTGAGGAAAGTTGAAGGTGTTTTTGAAATGATACCGCATAGCTTGCTAAGCGTTTGCTTTTCAAATCTGCAAGTGATCATGTCCCCTGTGTAATGTGACCTTTAAGTTTCATTGAATCTGTCCATCTTAAACATTTTTCTTTGGACAAACTGATTCAAAAGCTTTATTTTGTTCGCTGACTGGAAGTCTCCTGAGGGCTGCTGGCTGGCAATAATATGAAGTACTAGTTATTTAAGAAAAATGAATGCCTTTTTGAGGCCTTCTGTGACAAGCTCCATTCAATACAAACTGGCTCAAATGTGTTCCGTTACTTTAATGTTTATGCCGCATGCAATTGATGAACGGAATAAGTCAATTATGCCCTAAGGAATATAGTTATCAAAAATCCAAAAATTACGCTCTTTGCGCTTTGTTCTCTATACTTTACAACTTCTGCCATATTTATGTACCGGTATATTATAGGTGTACTTTGTAGCATAAACAGCTAAAATTTAACTCAGGTGAAAACGTTTATTTATTTGCATAGTATGAAGTCCTAAACCACTTTTACTACTGCCAATCATAGAGATTTCCCTGCACTTTCAAAAGACACACAGGATACAAGAGGAAATCCATCTGAAAAGCATCTGACAATTGTCTCCAAAACAAGCACCCCTATTGGAAAGTTTCTTCCAACTTCCTGTTCTAGTGATTACTGTAAAATGTAATTAATTAGGATAAAGATATAAGTCAAATAGATGTGTTATATCTTCCTCACTTCACTACTAGAGAAAAAGGATTGGGCTGAATGTATAATCTTTGTATTATATTTTGCATCATTTTATGCAGAGAGCCAGCAGAGGAGGTGATTAGTGTAATGTCAAAAAATGTGAAGTGACTTTGAATTCTTTGACTTCTCTTTTCATTCAAGTTAACGAAAAACTTCCTGGATTCCAAAAATCCCTAAGCATCATGCATTTTCGGCAACGTTCCACCAACTTACAAAAAAAAAATACAATTGTACGGATCAAGGCAGTTAACTATAACCATCAACAATTTATATAATTACATCTTCTTGGCAGACATGGTAGGTAGTATCGCTCAATTTGTTTTTGCAATTGAAAAGTGGTTAAATGTGGTTGAAATTGCTAAAAATTGTCACATGGCCACAAAAGTAGCTGCAAAAACCCTGTATCATGTGATCACTGTGACCAATCACAGTCAGCAGTAGTAAACAAAGGCTGCCATTCATACAGATGTTGTTTACTAATGCGATCACTATGGTTAGTCACAGCTATCACATGGCACAGGGCCAATGAAATAAAAAAAAAATTGCAAAAAATATTATTTTTTACATACTGTCACCAGAGCAAGTTCAATTGTGATGACATTGTACTGCTGTGGCGATCATCATGTACAGCAATGATACTAGAAAGCATGGCTCCCGCTCCGGTCCTGGGACTGGAAATAAAGCTGCTTAGGGAGTGGAGTACCTACATGGCCTGTACATGAAATCTCTTAGATTTTCTTACAGCATACATCACACTGACACACTGCATTTACCATCATTGCCAGCACATATCCAGACAATGTAAGCATATTGGCTTGGGAAGCCATAAATGGGGTAATTTTGTAAGTGTTTAGGCATGTAATTTATGCTCCTCGAAAGCCCAAAGGTGCCCTCTGGATTTTTGCCCATTCTATGCATCTCACACATGTAGTATCCCTATACTTGGAAGGCACAGTAGAATGTGTTTTGTTGTATAATTCTAAGTATCTCTGTGCTACGTGTAAGAAATAACTTGTAAAAATGACAACTTTTTGGGGAAAATAAATAAATGTATTTAATATCTTCATTTACCAAGAAATTTTGACAAAAAATGATAACTTCAAAAAACTTATTAAATATAATGGACTGTCTACTTTTCATAAATGAGTCATTTGTTGATTGGGTGTCTCCGTATTTTGGAGCCTGCCTGGGTTGGCTTGGCCATTCAGGGGGTGGGTGGTAGGACCAGTGATGCAATGTTTTTACTTGTATTACTTTTTGATTCCTAATAAACTTTTTGAGAAGGTAGTTGTGTGGGTATGTGTTCCACCCCCCCCCCCTCTTTTTGTTATCCACATTTTATATTATGATTGTGCAGAAAAAACTAGTAGAATAATTAATAGTGGGGTTTTTTTTGAGTGATCTGAATCTATATGTAGAGCTTGGATTTGTATGCAATAACATAGACATCTAAATTCCAAAGTTTTAGATCAGTGAATGTGTTGCATTAGTCTCCTACTATATCTTTCATACTTTTCATTATAACATTGCTGGGAATAAGCTTCACAGTTTTTCAGTCATTTACCAAAGCATTTTCAAGAGTTCATAATAATAAAAGACATTTTACAAAAAAAATGCTGGAGTGTCAATGAGGCCATAGATAAGCTTTATAAACACCTTACATACTATGATTTGTGACGTACACTACCTGACTGTGCTGCTGGCATGTCAGAGGAGTTCATTGATCATTTCCAGTACATTTGCGCATGAAGTCGTTTCATTTGACTTGTTATGCCGCATAAGATATGAACTGTAGAATAGGCTCAGTCAGGAGTGATCAATGGGCTAATGAGCCTTGCCAGTGGAGTAGACAGAAGATAAGAGTAGCATATCTTCTAAACTATTGATTTAAGCTTGTAGTGGAAAACAGTATACTAACATCTAGACAACATATAGCTGGCATGAAAGTTTTCTTTGAATTTTTGTTGTGCAAAAGGAGTGATAACTAATGTTAAGTGCAGTGGTATACACCTTTACTTTAGTGCATGCTAATGTTTTGATGGGTCAGTCCACAGCTCCAGCTGTTGATGCAGCTATAAGTGTGACTGGCTCCCTAACACATGTACAGCTCCGTGGCAACAGGGAATGCTGCGCTAAACCTAATTTGCAACCCAACAGCCAATCTAGCACTAGATTGGTTGTCAGGCTTTTGTATAAAATCCTATTGGCAACTTTTTTTTTGTATGCATAATGATTTTATGGAACATTTAATGCAAAATTACAGAAAATAGTTGCAAGTATATTACATCATGTAAATGGGTTCAGACAATTACAAAGCAAAATAAGTCAAGATGTAACAATTCCATCTAATGAAGATTATTGTATTAAATTAAAAAGGAAACGTTCCTGAATAAGAAGCAAATGAGCAGCAAATATTGGTGATATCCCACCTATCTGGAATTGTCTCAGGGATAACCCTGTAGTAACTAATCACAAAGAACAGGCAAAAAGAGGGGAAAAAAAACAGCATTTATGGCAAGGTCTATAAGTAGATCGTGGAGGGCGTGGAAGTGGGGGCTTGTTATCATCTCCAGTCTCCAGTCCCACCACCCCTCTCTGTTAGAACTAAGCTACCATGGGTGGGGGGGAGGAAGGGGGTAGGGAAGTAGCATACAAAAGGTAAGGAAAAGAAAGGGGGTAGGAAAACCACCAGTTACCCACTCTGTCTATTTCTTGTAAACAGCTATTTGTGTCAGGCCAAAGGAGAGCTCACAATTCAACTTCTAATAAATCATTGTCCCATAGGAACAACTTTGTTGCAATTAGACATGTGCGATTCGGTTCATAACGAATAGATTTTCATATGAATTTGTTAGTATTCATACATTCGGATCAATTCAAACATCTGAATAGCTGAAAGAACCAAAATACGAAAATTACAAAATTACAAATGAGCAAAATAACGAACACACGAAAATACGAACTTAGGAACGGACAAACTTACAAAAATACAAAACTCTGAAACAGTAAAAGAAAGAAAATGACATCTATAACGAATGATTTACATTTCGTATTTTCAATCCTTTGTTTGTAATTTTGTATGTTCGTATTTTCATTCGTGTGTTCATAATTTTGTTTCTTCGTCTGTTAGTAATTTAGTTTCTTCATGTTCTCGAATCGTTCTTTTGAATGGACAGTGTAAGTGTATCTTAATATGTATGTTTGTAATTTCGTGTTCTTGAATCGTTCTTTCGAATGGGCAGTGTATTAGTGAGTGATAGGGATGGGCTTTATGTTCGGGTCGAACATGAGTTTGACTCGAACATTGGCTGTTTGCCCGTTTGCCGAATAGCGAACAATTTTGGGTGTTCGTCACAAATTCAAAAGCCGCGGAACACCCTTTAAAAGTCTATGGGAGAAATCAAATGTGCTAATTTTAAAAGCTTGAAATGAAATGAAAGTGAAATATTCCTTTAACCACTTCAGCCCCGGAAGGATTTACCCTATTCCTGACCAGAGCACTTTTTACAATTTGGCACTGCATCGCTTTAACTGCTGATTGCACAGTCATGGAATGCTGTACCCAAACGAAATTTGCATCCTTTTCTTCCCACAAATAGAGCTTTCTTTTGATGGTATTTGATCACCTCTGTGGTTTTTATTGTTTGCGCTATAAATGGAAAAAGACCGAAAATTTTGAAAAAAAATTATATTTTCAACTTTTTGTTATAAAAAAAATCCAATAAACTCAATTTTAGTCATACATTTAGGCCAAAATGTATTCAGCCACATGTCCTTGGTAAAACAAAATGTCAATACGCGTATATTTATTGGTTTGCGCAAAAGTTATAGCATCTACAAACTAGGGTACATTTTCCGGAATTTACACAGCTTTTAGTTTATGACTGCCTATCTAATTTCTTGAGGTGCTAAAATGGCAGGGCAGTACAAAACCCCCCTAAATGACCCCATTTTGGAAAAAGGACACCCCAAGAAAATTGCTGAGTGGCATGTTAAGCCCATTGAATATTACATTTTTTTGTCCAAAGTGATTGAATAATGATAAAAAAATAAAAATAAATTTTTTTTTACAAAAAGTTGTCACTAAATGATATATTGCTCACACATGCCATGGTTATATGTGGAATTGCTCCCCAAAATACATTTAGCTGCTTCTCCTGAGTACAGGGATACCACATGTGTGGGACTTTTTGGGAGCCTAGCCGCGTACGGGCACCAAAAACCAAGCACGGCCTTCAGGATTTTGAAGGGCGTAAATTTTTGATTTCACTCCTCACTACCTATCACAGTTTTGAAGGCCATAAAATGCCAAAATGGCACAACCCCCCCCAAATGACCCCATTTTGGAAAGTAGACACCCCAAGCTATTTGCTGAGAGGCATGTTGAGTCCATGGAATATTTTATCTTTTGACATAAGTTGCGGGAAAAAGACAAACTTTTTTTTGCACAAAGTTGTCACTAAATGATATATTGCTCAAACATGCCATGTGCCATCTGGGCATTCCATGGCCTCCAAAACTGTGATAGGCAGTGAAGAGTGAAATAAAAAATGTACGCCCTTAGAAAGCCTGAAGGCGGTGCTTGGTTTTCGGGGTCCCATACGCAGCTAGGCTCCCAAAAAGTTTCACACATGTGGTATCCCCGAACTCAGGAGAAGCAACAGAATGTATTTTGGGGTGTAATTTCACATATTCCCATGGCATGTTTGAGCAATATATCATTTAATGACAACTTTGTGCAAAAAAAAAAAAATGTTGTCTTTTTCCCGCAACTTGTGTCACAATATAAATATTCCATGGACTCGACATACCTCTCAGCAAATAGCTTGGGGTGTCTACTTTCCAAAATGGGGTCATTTGGGGGGGTTTGAACTGTCCTGGTATTTTATACACAACATTTAGAAGCTTATGTCACACATCACACAATCTTCTAACCACTTGAAGACAAAGCCCTTTCTGACACTTTTTGTTTACATGAAATAATTTTTTTTTTTTGCAAGAAAATTACTTTGAACCCCCACACATTATATATTTTTTTTAAAGCAAAGGCCCTACAGATTAAAATGGTGGGTGTTTCATTTTTTTTTTCACACAGTATTTGCGCAGCGATTTTTCAAACACATTTTTTGGGGAAAAAAAACACACTTTTTAAAATTTTAATGCACTAAAACACACTATATTGCCCAAATGTTTGATGAAATAAAAAAGATGATCTTAGGCCGAGTACATGGATACCAAACACGACATGCTTTAAAATTGCGCACAAACGTGCAGTGGCGACAAACTAAATACATTTTTAAAAGCTTTAAAAGCCTTTACAGGTTACCACTTTAGATTTACAGAGGAGGTCTACTGCTAAAATTACTGCCCTCGATCTGACCTTCGCGGTGATACCTCACATGCATGATGCAATTGCTGTTTACATTTGACGCCAGACCAACGCTTGCGTTCGCCTTTGCGCGAGAGCGGGGGGGGGACAGGGGTGCTTTTTTTTTTTTTCTTTCTTATTTTTCTTGTTATCTCAGGGAATGTAAATATCCCCTATGGTAGCAATAGGTAGTGACAGGTACTCTTTTTTGAAAAAATTGGGGTCTATTAGACCCTAGATCTCTCCTCTGCCCTCAAAGCATCTGACCACACCAAGATCAGTGTGATAAAATGCTTTCCCAATTTCCCAATGGCACTGTTTACATCCGGTGAAATCTAAGTCATAAAATGCTCGTAGCTTCAGGTTTCTTAGGCCATAGAGATGATTGGAGCCATTCTGGTCTCTGATCAGCTCTATGGTCAGCTGGCCGAATTGCATTCTCAGGTTCCCTGTTGGGACAGGAGAGCCAGAGAAAAACATGGAAGATGGTGGGAGGGGGGCATTCCCTCCCACTGCTTGTAAAAGCAGTCTAGAGGCTAATTAGCCACTAGGATTGCTTTTACATGAAAGCCGACCGCTGGCTGAAAAGAATGATACCAAGATGATACCTAAACCTGCAGTCATCATTCTGGTATAACCACTTAAAGTCCAGCAACATACCAGTACCTTGCTGGTCCTTGTTGGGCATATATTGTAAACTTTTTTTTCATGCAGCCTGTGGGCTGAACGAAAAAAAGAGATTGATCGGTGGGTTTGCCCACCATTAGAATACCTCCCTTCATCCACCCACTTCTAATGATGGGCATATATGCACCGTTTATATATGCCGAAGCAACTGCAACTGAATGGCGTACCTGCTAAGCAAATGATGGTTAACAATAAAAATTAATATTACAGTATAACAGTAAGGCTTACCATACCTGCAAAGCAAATACATAAAAAACATAGTAAAAAATCAAACATTTAACGCAACCTGTGCCTAAAATATATATATGCCGAAGCATGGGGGCATCCTCCCGCAAAAGGTAGGAACAAATCGCTCCTCCGCCCACTGCTGCCCCCACGCTTCGGCATATATGCTGAAGTATGTAACTGTGGTGGTGAAATCACCTCCGACAGCGCTGGAGTCACGGCTTTATGTATCAGGGGAGCAAACGCTGTTGCTGTCAAGATAAATAAATCCGCCCTGCAGCTGAATGGCGTACCTGAAAACAAAATAATGGTTAACAATAAAACACAGTAAACTATAAAAAAATTACATACCTGAAAAGCAAACATGATAAAACATAACAACAATAAAACATTGCAGAATAGAATACAGTAAAAAAGAGCAGAACAATAGAGAGCGAATAAAGAGAGAGAGAACAATAAAACAAAAACTATTTTTGTTTTTTTATTTTATATTTATATTTTGTGTATTTTTATTTTTTTTACTTTTTTTTTTTTTACATTTTTTTATAACTGTAACTTTTTTAACTGTAACTGGACCCAGGTTCGGGTCTCTCAAAATGTGATGGCATCTTGGGAGACCCTGTGAAAGTGTGTCCTAGTCTGTGCAATGCTGTACCCTACACTAAAACTCAACTAGTGTATGGTAGCGCTCAAAACATTCACCAATGCATAGACCAGGATTGTCAGGACAGGAGGGACAATAATACCGGGTGTCACGCCCCGCGCTTTCTGCAGACACAACATTTTCTTTGGGTGGCTTGTTGGGTAGGGGTACTCGGGAGGACATAAGGAAAGTGCCTCTCATGCAGCCGGCTTACTGCATTTGGTTGGGGAAGGTGAGGTGGAGCACCGTCTGGATACAGAAGGGCTCTGACGATCTCTTCCTGGAATTTAAGGAAGGATCCATTCTGTCCTGAAGCTCTGTATAGCACATGAGCATTCAGCAAAGCCAATTGAAATAAGTATACAGACACTTTTTTATACCAGCGTCTGGCCTTACAGGCAACTAGGTACGGCGCCAACAACTGGTCGTTGAGGTCCACCCCTCCCATATTTTGGCTATAGTCATGGACACAGAGGGGTTTCTCCACAACACCAGTCGCCGTAGTAATTTGGTCCGTCGTGTCTGCATGAAGGGAGGTAAGAACGAAAACATTCTTATTGTCCCTCCACTTCATAGCGAGCAAATTATTACACTGCAAGCAAGCTCTCTCCCCCAGCCTAAGACGGGAATCTACAAGCCGCTGGGGAAAGACCCGGCGATTAGGTCGCACAGTGCCACATGCTCCAATTTGATGATCAAAAAGGTGACTAAAAAGTGGCAAACTCGTGTAATAATTGTCCACATATAAATGGTACCCCTTTCCGAATAAGGGTCACACCAAGTCCCACACAATCTTGCCAGCGCTTCCTATGTAGTCAGGGCAGTTTGTCGGCTCTACGTGACTATCTTTGCCCTCGTAAACCATAAATCTACATGTATAGCCTGTGGCCCTGTCACAGAGCTTATACATCTTGACCCCGTATCTGGCACCCTTGCTGGGAAGGTACTGTTTGAATGACAAGCAGCCAGAAAACGTAATCAGGGACTCATCAACGCAGACAACTTGATTGGGAGTAAACAAGTCTGCAAAATGTTGGTTGAAGTGGTTTACGAGGGACCGAATTTTGTAGAGCCAATCGTATCCAGGGTCACCCCGAGGATGACAGAGTTCATTGTCATTGAAGTGCATAAACCGCAAGATCTGCTCATATTGTGTCCTGGTCATGGAGGCAGAGAACAAGGGCATATGGTGAATTGGGTCAGTGGACCAATATGACCGCAACTCACTCTTTTTAGTTATGCCCATGTTGAGGGAAAAGCCCAGAAAGATCTTAAATTCAGAGACCGTAATTGGTCTCCAATCTCTGGCAAGGGAGGACTGGGGAATAGTGGCGATGTGTTGACCAGCGTATAAATTGCTTTGGTCCACAATAGATCTATAGAGATCTTCGGTGAAAAACAGCGAATAAAAATCCAGTGGCGTAAAATCAACTGTTTCCACCTGAATTCCGGGTTGGCCAATGAATGGGGGAAGTATGGGTGCTGCAGAAGTAGTGGGCTCCCAATTCGGATTGGCGAATGCAGCAGGAAGGGCACTATGGGCACGACGGGCCTGTGTTCGTCTTCTTGGTGGCAGCGGGACACTACTTGTGCTTGCCACCTCGCCAGCTTGAACTGCACTTATGGGACTCGCCACGTCACCACGTGATACTGCAGTGCTGGATGTACGACCAGGGTGTACTAGGCCACTGGTGCTTGCCAGTTCACCAGAAGGAATAGCGGCGCTAGTACTGCTCTGCTCCATAAGAGAGCCCTGCGGTTCTTGCACTTCAAGGACAGAAGAAGAAGTTTGGGGTCTGGTACGCCTGACCTTGGCAGGGAGCACAACTCCATCGTAAGAGCTATCTGTCATGGAGCCGCTGTCGTCTACAGGATCGTATTCTGAGCCTGAATCTGACAGATGAGTGACTTCCTCTTCACTACCTGTCATGCTCAGAAACGTGTAGGCCTCTTCACTAGTGTACCTTCGATTTGCCATTTTGGGCTCTAAATTTAGGGGTACACTATTGAGACTCACAGGCAAAAAAGCTCCTG
Source organism: Lithobates clamitans (assembly GCA_037952925.1). Lineage (NCBI taxonomy): Eukaryota > Metazoa > Chordata > Amphibia > Anura > Ranidae > Lithobates > Lithobates clamitans. Next base: position 8,712,507 of record JBBGZY010000821.1, on the reverse strand, counting down.
ACTGTCAGCGACTGTATCAAAATGCTACCAAAAAACTGTTAGCGATCGCAGGGATCAGGCCTGACTCTGCGAACTCTACAGTTAGGTGTGCTTAGTGTTTTGTAAGTGTCAGTAATCAATCCATAATGCACTTGGGTGGGCTGGGCTGGGCTGGGCCGAGGGGCAAAATGCAGGTGCTAGCAGGTATCTGGGCTGATCCCGCTAACACTGCGTTTTTGGGGACCCTAAACTGCTAGGGACGCTAGTATAGATCTGATCAGATCAGATATTGATCCGTTCAGATACTATAGCACTAAGGGAGGATATGCTGCGTGTGTGTGTGCTAAAGGTACTGGCACTAACCTAAAGCTGCCTGGGGTGACGCAGACCTTATCTGACCCTAAAAACTTAACTTATATCACCGCCGGGCAATTAGAGGGTTAAACCTTTATAAGGTAATAAACGGCGGGTGCCCTAAAACTATAATAAACTATAATAAACAAACTAACTAACCAGCGTCACCCGTAACACTTATACGGTGATCGCTGGTGAAATGGTTAACTAGGGGGCAATCAAGGGGTTAAAACCTTTATTAGGAAGTATATGGGGGTCCCTGTCGCTATAAAACTCTGACGGCGAACCTATATACTTACCTCCCTAACTAGCGTCACCAGTGACACTAATACAGCGATCAGAAAAACTATCGCTTAGTGACACTGGCGATGGGGGGTGATCAAGGGGTTACCCTTTATTAGGGGGGTTAGGGGAGTACCCTAGACCTAAAGCGGGGTACCCTAGACCTAAAGGGGGCTAACCCTAACTGCCCTAACACTTATAACTGTCACAAACTGACACCAATGCAAAAAAACAAACTGCTATTGGTGTCACTGTGACAGGGGGTACAGGGGGGTGATCGGGGGGTGACTGGGGGGTGAAAAGTGTGCCTGCGTGTTCTACTATAAGTGTAGAGTTGTGCAAACTCACATTGATGTCTTCTCTCCTCGGCGTCGGAACGAAAAGACCGCCTCGAGGAGAGATGACATCACTTACTCCGCTTCTGTTTACATTAAAGAAGCTGGGGAAGCTTGTTATTCGCCAGGAGCGATCGCTAGGGGGGATCCACGAATGAGTGGCCTCTCCCTCACCTCTGATCACCCCTGATGATAATCCAACCGCCGCAGGCACCAGGGGGGGGGGTCCGAACTTTGTGTGACCGTGTGTATGCAAGACAAGTTTGAGCCAACATCCGTCAGAAAAAATCCATGGATTTTGTTGTTGGAATGTCCGATCAATGTCCAACCGTGTGTACAGGGCATAAAGGGAAAAAAAAGTAATGAAGTAATAGCGGCTATAGTGAATTGTCGGCTATAGTGTATTGTCTGGAAGAAATCAAAAGTGCTAATTTTAAGGGTTAATATGCAAGTTATTGTCATAAAAAGTGTTTGGGGACCCGGGTCCTGCCTCTGGGGACATGTATCAATGCAGGGATCTGTGGGGATCTGCGGGTGTTGGGCTTGTCGGAATCTGTAAGCCCCCTTTAACAAGGGGACCCCCAGATCCCGGCCCCCCTGTGTGAATTGGTAATGGGGTACAAATGTACCCCTACCATTTCACAAAAAAGTGTCAAAAAGGTTAAAAATAATGAACACACGAAAATACGAACTTACGAACGGACAAACGAAAATACAAATCTCCGAATCAGTAAAAGAAAGAAAATGACATTTATAATGAATGATTTACATTTTGTATTTTCAATCCTTTGTCTGTTTGTAATTTTGTATGTTCGTATTTTCATTCGTGTGTTCGTAATTTAGTTTTTTTGTGTTCGCGAATTGTTCTTTTGAATGGACAGCGTAAGTGTATCTTAATATGTATGTTTGCAATTTTGTGTTCTCGAATCGTTCTTTCGAATGGGCAGTGTATTAGTGAGTGATAGGGATAGGCTTTATGTTCGGGTCGAACATGAGTTCAACTCGAACATTGGCTGTTCGCCCGTTCGCCGAATAGCAAACAATTTTGGGTGTTCGCGGCAAATTCGAAAGCCACGGAACACCCTTTAAAAGTCTATGGGAGAAATCAAAAGTGCTCATTTTAAAAGCTTATATGCAAGTTATTGTGATAAAAAGTGTTTGGGGACCTGTGTCCTGCCCCAGGGGACATGTATCAATGCAAAAAAAGTTTTAAAAACGGACGATTTTCAGGAGCAGTGATTTTAATAAAGCTTAAAGTGAAACAATGAAAGTGAAATATTCCTTTAAATTTCGTACCTGTCTGCGGTGTCTATAGTATGCCTGTAAAGTGGCACTTTTTTCCCGCGTTTAGAATAGTCTGACAGCAAAATGACATTTCTAAAGGGAAAAAAAAGTCATAAAGTAATAGCGGCTATAGTGAATTGTTAGCTATAGTGAATTGTCTATGGGAGAAATCAAAAGTGCTAATTTTAAGGGTTAATATGCAAGTTATTGTCATAAAAAGTATTTGGGGACCCGGGTCCTGCCTCAGGGGACATGTATCAATGCAAAAAAAGTTTTAAAAACAGCCGTTTTTCCGGGAGCAAAATAACATTTCTAAAGGGAAAAAAAAGTCATGAAGTAATAGCGGCTATAGTGAATTGTCGGCTATAGTAAATTGTCTATGGGAGAAATCAAAAGTGCTCATTTTAACGGTTAATATGCAAGTTATTGTCATAAAAAGTGTCTGGGGACCTGGGTCCTGCCCCAGTGGACATGTATCAGTGCAAACATTTTTTTTAAAAATGGCCATTTTTTTGGGAGCAGTGATTTTAATAATGCTTAACGTGAAACAATAAAAGTGTAATATTCCTTTAAATTTTGTACCTGGAGGGTGTCTATAGTATGCCTGTAAAGGGACGCATGTTTCCCGTGTTTAGAACAGTCCGAGTGCAAAATGACATTTCTAAAGGAAAAGAAGCCATTTAAAAGTACTAGCGCTAGCGCCGGCTATAATGAATTGTCGGTCCGGCAATACACATAAAAGTTCATAAAAACGGCATGGGATTTCCCCACGGGGGAACCCCGAACCAAAATTTTAAAAAATTGCATGGGGTCCCCCAAAAATTTATACCAGGTCCTTCAGGTCTGGTATGGATATTAAGGGGAACCCCGCGCCAATTTTTTTTAAAAAAATGGCCTGGGGGTCCCCCTCAAAATCTATACCAGACCTTTATCCAAGTATGCAACCTGGCAGGCCGTAGGAAAAGAGGGGGACGAGAAAGCGGCCCCCCTCTCCTGAACCATACCAGGCCACATGCCCTCAACATTGGGAGGGTGCTTTGGGGTAGCCCCCCAAAAGCACCTTGTGCCCATGTTGATGGAGAGAAGGGCCTCATCCCCACAACCCTTACCCAATGGTTGTGGGGGTCTGCGGGCGGGGGGGCTTATCGAAATCTGGAACCCCTTAAACAAGGGGACCCCCAGATCCTGCCCCCCCTGTGTGAATTGGTAATGGGGTACAAATGTACCCCTATCATTTCACAAAAAATTTTTTAAAAAGGTTCAAAAACACAAGAGACGGCTCCGGCTTCTGCTCCGCTCCGTCTGCACGATCCGCCTCAGTGGGAGTCTTCCACCATGTGACGCTTCGGTTCTTCTGACACTTCTTATATAATGGAGGGCGGGGCCACCCGGTGACCCCGCCCTCCTCTGATGCACGGGGACTTCCCTATGGTATTCCGACGGGAGCTTTTCGTCATCTATTCTGATTGTATGTATGCCTAATTGGACTTTTTTTTTCGAAAATTCTGATGGACCTAGAAGAGGAACCTGTTCCAAATATTTCCAACGGAACCTATCCCTATCAGGAAAACCACTCGTCTGTATGCTGTACCAAAAACGATGTATGCTCTGAAGCAAGTTCGAGACGGAAGCTATTGGCTACTGGCTATTGCACTTCCTTTTTCTAGTCCTGTCATACGTGTTGAACGGTCAGACTTTGGTGTGACCATGTGTAGGCAAGACCGCTTGAGCGGAATTCCGTTATAGTTCCGTCAAGAAACCTTCGGAGTTTATTCTGAGTTTATAACGGCAAAACCAGACACGTGTACAGGGCATTAGATTGCACACAGGTGGACAACATTTTGCTAATTATGTGACTTCTGAAGGTAATTGGTTGCACCAGAGCTTTTTATGGGCTTCATAACAAAGGGGGTGAATACATACGCACATGCCAATTATCAGTTTTTTATTTCTGAAAAATAGTTTTATGTATATATTTTTCTAATTTTACTTCACCAACTCAGACTATTGTGTTCTGATCCATCACATATAATTCAGATTAAAAAAAACCCATTGAACTAAAGGTGGTAATGTAACAAAATAGGTAAAAATTCAAGGGGGTGAATACTTTTGCAAGGCACTGTATCTCTGTGTCAAGTACATATTCCCAAAATGCATGATCAGAGCGCAAAAAAAGCATAAGGTTCCCCAAACATTGAAGCATAGAGCGCCAAAATCACATGATTTTGGGGGGATGATCGAGAGCAGAGTTATTCAAAGACCGTAGGAGCCTTGGTAAACCTTTCTCTATGGGCTGGGTTGTCTAAGTAATGCTTAAGTTGAAGGTAAGACCAAAAGGGAAACTAATTAGTATTGGATAGTTCTGCAAGTTCCCTATGTCCCATAAATGTTCCTCTGTGAAAGATATGTCTTGCCTGCATCTCTAAGTGCGGGAATTCTGCTGCTAAGTAGGTCTTTGACAGACCTGTCAGGGTTGCATCTAACTGGTGTAATTGAACACGCCTTGGCAGAGAGTGCATGTACTGTGCATGCTCTGTCAAAGGCGTAAAGGGTAGCCCCAATAAGGGGTTGGAGTATAGGGTAGGCGACACATGTTCTTTAGGGAACCATGACATTGAGCGTAGGTCAGAGTCTGAAACGAAATGTTCGAGGGTTAACAAACCTTTGCAATAAGAATGGACCTTCCAATCTACCACCCGTGCAAGGTGAACTGCCCAATAGTAGCGTTGAAGATCAGGAAGACCAATTGAATCCATTGGATTTTGGTACCACCCGTTTAGCCCATCCTATTTGAGTGGATTTGTTACCCCATAGAAAAGTTCTACACGTGGCCTTATAGGACACAAAGAAAGAAGGCAGTAGGTAAATTGGGTGAGTTTGCAATGTATAGAGCAAGGGTGGAAGGATCGTCATTTTTATTATGGAAGCCCAACCAAACCAGGAGATGGTGGGTACATCCCAACGATGGAGGTCCTGGTGTATACTTTTCAGTTCTGCTAAGTATTTCCTGGTGTAGAGATCTGATAGCTCCATAGAGAGTTGTATTCCCTAATAAGTGATGGCCCTATTGGCAAATTTTGATGGGACCCAGCAGTACATACTTACTAGAACTGGCTGGGGGTTTTTAGGGGGTGGGGATAGTAGGCAGAGAGGTTTAAAAATACCAATACACTGTTCCAGCTATACAGAGTACCCCAAGAATATCTTATAGAATCTATATTAAAGAGTGAAAAACAAGATGGTAAGAGGTGAGCAGAAGAGACTGAAGCTGATATGAAACAAAGTATTCTAGGGTCACTATGAAGTGACATTGGTACCAGGGCCAAGGCTGTTCATAGGGACATTGATTATCTCCAAAGAGAGATTTAGCTTAGTAAGTAAAGGGACTCTAACACTTGACAGTTAAAGGACTGGGGTGGTGCCTAGCACTGAAAAAATTGAAGCTTAAAGCGTTACTAAACCCAGGACCCTGCATTCACTATATCTGGTCTCCCACAGTACACAGAACATTGAAACTCAATTATTTTAGTACATGTAAACTGCTATATACCCTTTTTCATCAGCAGTATATAGCAGTCTTGTCACTTCTATCAGTGTCCAGCCAAGCACTGGTTAAAGCTTGTAGGAGGAGTTTTCTGACTGTCCTATGAGACTGCAAGACCCCTGACCCTCTGTCTGGACAGTGCTGATTGGCCCTGTGCTGATCATATACATCCTCCAAAGATGCAATACACACCAAACTGAGCATGTGCAGCCTGACACCATAGACTCTGTGTTATCAAGACATTATTAGGGTACTGTGGAAGGAGGGAAGGATCAGAGGAGCCAGGTTCAAACAGACTTTTTAGACAATGCAGAGGATTGTCCCCTTAGGTTCCACAGCAAATATAACAAGCATACTTTGCTACATATACAAACTGATTTTACTGTTGTGGGTTTAGTAATGCTTTAATCTCTACTTAGAAAGACATCCAAGCCCTTCAACCTAGGAACCAAGGGATTCTTTATATACACAATGTTTGATATTAAAATGTAATGACCCACACAGGTGCTTGCAGGCCCCAGGTTAAATCTTTAGCACTGTGGTTTACTTTGAGGTTAGGTTAGATTCACTTGGATTGTAAAACGTAAAAAAGTGAGGTTGAATGTAGGTATCGGATATGTGGGGTCGGAATTGTAATCAAGAAAGCCATGTACATTTAGGGCTGGCACAAGTAGCAAAATACTGTCAAGCTACACAAAGCATAATCTATTGCCGTAAATTATTCACAGAAAGGTTTTACCCCTTCATGACCAGAGCATTTTTTGCTATTCAGCACCGCACTACTTTAGCTGGCAATTGCATGTATGCAAATTCAATTTATATAATTTTTTTCACACAAATAGAGCTTTCTTTTGGTGGTATTTGATTACCACTGTTTTTTTTTTATTTTGCATTATATAAATGAAAAAGAGAACATTTTGAAAAAAACAATATTTTCTACTTTCTGATATAAAATATATCCAATAAGATCAAATTTATTCATAAATTTAGGCCAAAATGTATTCTGCTACATGTCTTTTTAAAAGCAAAATCCCAATAATTGTATATTAATTGGTTTGTGTGAAAGTTATAGCTTCTACAAACGGTGGTATATATATTTAAAAATTGATCAATTCTGATGTAGTGACAGCCTGATCTAATTTCTTGAGGCCCCAAAATTCCAGCACAGTACACATACCTCTAAAATGACCCCTTTTTTCTAAAGTAGACAGTCCAAGGTATTTAGTAGAAGGCATGGCAAGTTTTTGAAAATTAAGAAATTAAATAAAATAAGTATTTTTTTTTACATTTTTTTTACATTTTTAATTTTTTTTTACATACTGTCACCAGTGCAGTACAGCGTCATCATATGTGGTGATCAGGGATACTGACTGGTGACGGTATGTAAAAAATAAATACATAAATAATTTTTATAACATTTTTAAACATTTCTTAAACTTTTTTTTTACAATTTTTACTATTTACTATTTGTTTTTTACATCCTGCCATCACAGTGGCTCATTGTCACCATAGTGAAACAGTAGCTCATTGTCAGCATTTTTTTTACACTGTTATCTGGGTTAACCATTTATGAACAGCTAGCTTATGGTTGTGATTGTCTACAGTTAATCACATGGTCCAGGTAGCCAGGCACCATATTATAACAGTAAGCAAGCTGTTTATGAATGGAAAGCGATTCATGACAGGTTGTATACATAGATATTATGTGATCGCTATGACCAATTATAGCGATCACATGATGCCCAGTTACTGTTAACAGTGATCCGCTGTCTCTGGCCACAGGAGGAGTGACCAAGTGGGCGCAAACACAAAAGTGCCCAACCAGGGACCCTTATATTAGTATCACCAGCTATTGAAGTTTATATAAGATTTTAGGTGTTGGGTTTACATTTACTTACAATATATGTTTGAGTTCTTTGAATTGCAGTGCTGCAGTCCATTTACTTATGTGCCCTGCACTGCGCACAGATCTGAACGCCCAAAAATCCTTTTGAGGACCGATATCTGTTTGCAACATTTGATTAATAGCTAGGTCTTCTGTTGACAGCTAAGCTACTTTTTATAATAAATGGTGTTTCTTCCCTTAATTTTTTTTAAAATTATAACTTTAGGCTTAGTGTAATTAGAGCACATCGGACAGTTGTTGCTGACAGTTCGTTGCTGACAGTTCGTTCAAGAGCAAATGTTTTTGTTTAATAGTTTGAAAGAAAAACAAAACTAATCTAAGAACAGTATGTAGCCAATCCACCTCAGATTACATCACTCACATTCACTGCTCCTCCTCCCTTTCCCATAGATGTTGTGATTTTAGTTGGTACAACAGTAATGGCCTATTATCCCTGATTAAATTATTCCGCTGCTGAACATTTTTACACTGCTATATCCTTTGTGGTACCCTAAGTTGTTTTGTTTCCTTTAGAAACTCTTTAGGACATTACTATAGAAATGAAAATGATAAGTACTTAACAGAAAAATATGAAAAATTATATAACTATTTATAAACTATTCAACAAATAGTACGTTTTTCGGTAGCTGCCTAAACACACTTAGCCATTACACAATGAGATGCATATGCAGATAAAATATATTTTTTCTTTCATTTTCCGCAGCCAAAAAGGGTGATTCTGCAACAAGCATTTATTCTAATCAAGCTCCTCAACTTTGTCAGGCAGGGGAGTAATGTCTGCTTTGGCAATCAGAAAATATTCATAAGCTTTGATCTTCTTTGACTCCATCCCCTCATCACAACATCCCCATGCTTTTTAGAAGCTTAACTCCTTGCCATTATTTCCCATTGTGTTTGCTAAAACAGGGCAGTGACAGTTTTACAAGAAAACAAATAGACGGAATAAATACGAAAAAAAAGGCTAACCTGTAAATAATATATTCATTGATCTGCTTTACAATTATCACTTACCTGATCCAAAGCCAATATGCAGAGAGGGGCACCCCTTGCGGCTAGGTGCGGTATACCTCTGAAAGTGCCACAGAAGGTATACGGCCCAAAGGAGCACGGGTTGCTGGCAGGATCTGGATGGGTCCAGAAGAGCATCACCTTGTGAAGACTGCCAGGGCGTGGTGGTGCACAGGTGGTCAGGAACTCCCTGTTGTGCTTGGAATAAACCATGCTTCAGAGGACAGCAGTGGACATCTGGCTGAGGGCCAAACACAGGATGACCAGTGGGCACACGGTGGAGGGTCAAACACAGGATGACAAGAAGCAAGAACGAATCTGTGAAGTAAGCTGTGGTCATAAACTGGTAATCAAGCAGGAGCAAAGTCCATATAGCAGACCGAGGTCATGCACAGGTAATCAGGCAGAGGCAAAGTCCATATAGCAATCTGGGTCATTCACAGGTAATCAGGCAGAGGCAAAGCCCATATAGCAAGCCGGGGTCATTCACAAGTAATCAGGCAGAAGCAAAGTCTATATAGCAAGCCCAGGTCATGCACTTATAATTAGCAGAAGGAAGGTCAAGGAGGAAGCCAGGGGATGAGCTTGGAGAGGAGGTCAACTGGTCTGGAACAAGCCAGGTCAAGAACAGGAGATCCAAGGAATAACACAGAGGTTCAGGAATACAGGAAGCGGACGACAATCCAGCAACTTGGGTCAGACAGAGGCAGTCTTTTATAGGCCAGCAGGGAGATACATCTGTCACATGATGCACCTATGGCGACCATTTCTTCTACTGGCAAGATTGACAATACTTCCACGGCCATTTGCCTGACAACAACTCTGTTTTATGTGTTAGGTATTATTTTCTGTTCACATTCATTGGGTTCTTTGTATGAAACTTCCACATTTTCCATTATGCTATCAATACCCTTCATATTGTCCGAAGAGATCAGAGATGCAGTTGAGGCCATATCAAAAAACTATTTTACATAAAAAAACATGGGAAGATAACACTAATGCCCCGTACACACGGTCAGATTTTTCGATGGAAAATGTCCGATCGGAGCGTGTTGTCGGAAATTCCGACCGTGTGTGGGCTCCATCGGACATTTTCCATCGGATTTTCCGACACACAAAGTTGGAGAGCAGGAGATAAAATTTTCCGACAACAAAATCCGATCACGTCAATTCCGACCGTGTGTGGCCTGTTCGGACGCACAAAGTGCCACGCATGCTCAGAAGAAATTCCGGCACGGAACAGCTCGTTCTGGTAAACTTAGCGTTCGCAATGGATACAGCACTTTCGTCACGCTGCAATGTCAAAAATGGTTTAATACAGCGCACTCTCTTCTTCTTTATAATGTGAGAAGAATTAAGTAGTTTTGCTGCTCATATTCACACACACTTCTCACAAAGTTTTATTTTTGCTTTTTTATTGGGATTGCCTGAATATATTGTTATTAGTTGTCACATCTGACAGAATGTTTTCTTTTTTATTTTATTTTTTGGGGGATTTTAAGCCTTTTTTTTTTAGATTTAATGTTTGTATTTTTTCCAAGGCTGATCTTTGTTCAATGTTATTTTTATTTTTACTCCGGAATATTTTTGTGTGTGTTTTGTGTGTCAAGTTACCCCAACACCATTGATATCTTGTATTATTTAATCTCAAGGAGATTGTTTGTTGTTGGTGTCCCTTGTTAATTTCACATTGTATATTTGAAATGTACCTGAATCCTCACAAACAAACTGTTCTTTTTGAAGTAAAACACATAGGAGAGTATAATTCAAAACAAAAATCCTTTATTAAGGGATCAGAACCAAACAAAGAGGAAGGCAACACTGGATCAACAGGAGAAATTAGCGAAGCCTGGGACCCCCACGGCAGACATCAATTCTTGAACATCAAAATTGGTGCCCTGAGGAGTCCATATGTAAGGGAGGGCAGTCTGGTCCAGAATTTGCAGAGATCCAGAAAGCAGCAGATGACATCTGTGTCCCCAGGCTGTTGTACCACAAGAGGCTGCATTTTTTGGCCGACCGGACTGGATCCAGGGTCCTCACTTTATGGTCTTCCTTCCACGCTTCCTTCCGGGCTGTGCTGTTGGAGATGTGGCAGGAGGAGGAGTTGGACCTGGAGGAGGAGGAGGACTGGGAGGACCTGGAGGAGAAGGAGGAGGAGGACCTGCAGGAGGAGGACTATCGCAAAGGTGTGTCTGAGCTGTAATTTGGCCTCTCATACCTTTCTTAAGAGCCTCCAATATGAGCGACTCACACATGGCTTGTTGGCCCTCCTCCATCCTCTGCATTTTATAGGCAATGGTGGCAGCAATGTCCTCCTCCAGGGTGGGTGGTGCTCCCAGGACCTCTGTAGCCCTCCAAAAGAGTCCTCTGCCAGCCTCCTCTAGGGCACTCCTCCTCCTGCCACTTTCTCTTTCCAGGTGTAGGGGAGGGACCTGCAGATCAGCCAGCCGGCTTGGCCCGGCCACCTCCTGGCTGCGACTTCCCTGTGTATGAAAAAGGGACATGGTTTTAGTTTTTGCTTCATCAATCACAATCATAAATTAGTACTCCAAACTAACATCTAGTTAACATCATTGATTGGACAAGCAGAAATATTTAGAGGAATGCTATACCTGGCTCAATCTGGGCTCCTCCACATGCGGCCTGGAAGGCCCAGGTTGGGCTTCAGAAGCCTCAGCCGGGGGGGAAGGAAGCGTGGAAGGAAGACTGGAAAGGGATGGCCTGGGTTCAGTCTGGCCTGCCAGAAAATGCAGCCTGTCGTAGTACAACATCCTGGGGACATAGATGTCATCTGCTGCTCCGGATCTCTGCGAATCCAGGACTTTCTTGCGCTCCCTTAGATATGTACTCCTCAGGCCTCCAATTAAGATCTTTAAATAGGTGATGTCTGCTGTGGGGATCACCTGCTTCACAATTTCACACAATTGCTCCAGTGCTGCCTTCCTCTTTGCTAGGTTCTTGTAATGGGGATGTTTAATCTCCCACAGACATGGCAGCTCCATTAACATATCTAGAAATACTGACATGAAGTCACTGTCTTTCAGTAGCATATCCATGTTCACTGCAAGACACAACACAAGACAAAGCCTAATGTCAGATAAAACTCTCCTAATCTTGTTACAATATAGGCCTCAATGTAGAAGCAGTATAGGCACAAGTTTGTCTCTTACCTTTGTTCTTACGATCGGCGCGTCCAATGCTCCTTCCTCCGCTCACAGATCGTACGTAATACGCACGCGTGTTACGCTTTATATACACTGCACATGCGTGTAACTCTGCCCGCCCCTGACGTTCTTTCTATTCTATTCCCCGCCTCTTTTCGTTCAGCGCAGTGGGGGAAGAGCACATGGCGGAGTCACAGCAGGTGCATGCTAATTACAGGAACGAGGAGGAGGAGGAGGAAAGCCCGGATCCAGACACCTCCCGATCCAGAAGGAGACATTTTAAGGCCACAAATATGTCCTTTGGGGAGATGTTGGAGATGGTCGACATCCTGAAGAAGGCCGACTATGATGGAAAGTATGGGCCTTACCCCAACCCCAATATCAGAAAGGCCAAGATCATGGCGAAAGTGGTCAAAAGTCTGCACAGGAATTCCGGGGTACGACGATCGAAAGATCAGCTCAGGAAGCGGTGGTCGGACCTGAAATTAAGAGAGCCAGAGCAGTACCGAAAGATCCAGAGAGTGCTGCAAAAAAGTAAGTAGTTGTGCTGTGTTCCTATTCTTTCTGTCTTTATTCCGTTCGTGCTGCTCCATATGCTTTTCTTAATTGTACAGTTTAAAAGGGCAACTTTAATATTCATGGGCCCATTATTCGTTCGTATCAAACATTTTTCTTTCGGCCTCTAAAACACCATTGTTTAGACCATATGCATTTTCCCACATTTTTTAGGGCCTACTTGGATGCCAAATATTTGTTTGTCTAGATGGGTTTGTTACTAGAATGAAATGCAAACTAGATTCTGTGTAAGGAGAGGACACTGAGCAGCTGTTTTCACATCTGGACACTGGAGCACTAGTGTGGGACACAAGAACACCATTTTTATTACGGGGGCCACACGTGCTCCAGTGTATACTATAGGGGGGTCTCCATCTGTGAAGCTTGTACTAAACAGGTAAAGTATTGCAGCTTGACAAAGGCCAATAAAAAAAATACATCTCGGAACTCGGCTAAAATAGACAATTGTACCCCACTTCCAAGCAATGTTTCCTATTTATAGTTCTGCCATCAAATATCTGTGTGCTAATTATACCATTTTTGTTTTACATAGGGGAGAAAAGACTCGGAGGACACCCCTCATCCGAGGAGACCACAGACCCCCCACCTATGGAAGAAGGTGAAATACCCCCAACCAAAGCTGAGCAGGAGGAAGAAGAAGATGTGGTGGAAATTGACACCACAACAGGTGAGTGTCTGCGACAATAGACTCAGGTAAAAGAGATGGATGGTGGCAGATTTTTGATACCTGTTTTTGTTTGGTTTCTCTCTTTTTAGGTGATCGTGATGTGAGGGATCGAGATCCTTTCACATCTGAAAGTGCCCAGATCCTGATCGGGGAGATCATGGGGTGTAATGTAGAATTGCAAAACATCCAGAAAAAAATAAATGATGTGATTCAAAAAAGTAATAACATCATTGATGTTTTGGGGCGAATTTAAAACCCCACAAAATCACTTGTTTTATTGTGGTCCAATGTTTTAAATATTTTTGCAATGTTTTGAAAAGCCAAATTTGGAGGATGCACACAGTGTGCCAACATGTGCTATCTGCCATCACGGGAGATCAATGGACGCGTTTTGGGGGTGCAACCCCTTCCTCAATTATAAAGTAGCGGTGAGGAAGGGCTTGCTCCCCAAAAACACGTCCCTAGATCCCCCGTGATGGCAGCTAGCACATGTTGACATTCGTAAATTGGTGTGCATCTTCCAAATTTGGCTTTTCCAGGGGTGATTTCCCCCCATCTGAATGCAATATCAAACACAGTTCCTAAATACTGATGTCTGATATTGCCTTCAGGTTTTACCTAATGTGAACTTTGTAAGTTCAAGTTTTTTGTCTTTCTTGTTGGTTTTACACAGGCCTGTTTTACCATAAATGGACATTTCTATTTTTGATAATGCCACCCCAAAAATTGTTATACAACAAACATGTTGGTTTGTTTTAAAAACCTTTGGTAAATGCACATGTGATTGTGCAGGTATAAAAAAGTTGGTAATCAAGAATGTGTGGATTATTGTCTCAACACTACAACACTTTTGTGGTGATGTAATTGCTGTTTTCAGCGAAAATTGGGGTTATTTCCTAAGGGCAAAACCACATTGCACTACAAATGCAGGTTCAGTGCAGTTGCAAGTGCACTTGTAGTGAAATGTTTTTTTGTATTTAGTACCGTAAATAACAGCCAACAGTGCTTTGTATAAGGTTACACAATCACGACATTTTCTGCACTCAAAACATTTCTGTCAGGGTCAGCTAAAACAAACACAAGCAGTAAATGTCCACAAAGAATTTCTTTTTGTTTTTTATTATAAAAAGGCTTCACATATTTGCTGGCATATTGATGGCCCCCCTACCCGCAAAGAACTCCAGGTAGCGTAACTGGACATCACGGGCACTCAGGGAGGGCAAGCCAGGACGGCCGCTTTCAAGCGCCGTCAGTGTGGTTTGATGTATCATTCCGGCCTCAGGCCCAACTGAGCCAGCATAGTTGGCCGAATGTTTCCTTAAAAAGTTATGGAGAACACAGCACGCAAGTATAATATGGTTCAGTTTATACTCCGCCATATGGATGGGTGTCAGAAATAGGCGGAACCGGCTGGCCAGGATTCCAAATGTGTTCTCCACCACTCTTTGGGCTCTGGCCAGCCGGTAATTAAAAACCCTCTGTTCCAGGGTGAGGGTCCTCATTGGGAATGGCCGCATCAGGTGGTCCCCCAGCACAAACGCTTCATCAGCAACAAACATGAATGGGAGTCCTTCCACATTGTCCTCTGGAGCTGGCAAGTCCAAGCTGCCATTCTGGAGACGCCTGTAAAACTCCGTCTGGGCGTTGACTCCACCATCGGACATCCGGCCATTCTTCCCCACGTCCACATACAGGAAGTCGCAAGTAGCCGACACCACCGCCAACATCACTATACTATTGAACCCCTTATAGTTGAAATAGTATGACCCCGAGTTGGGTGGTTGGACGATGTGGACGTGTTTCCCATCAATTGCCCATCCGCAGTTAGGAAAGTCCCACCGCTCGGCAAAGTGGGAGGCCACAGTCTGCCATTCCTGTGGCGTGGAAGGAAACTGTTGAGGAAAAAACAATAAACATTACTATTTTTGATCAGAAACATGGCAAGCAGATTAGACACAAACATTCTGGGTCAACCTCCAGATAGCATTTATTAAGGGGAATTTAACAACGCCAAAGTATAAGGTACACCTATCATATTCAACCTCCCCCCCTCTCATGGGACATTTCTAACATTATAGGGGGTGTGTGGAAATCTTGGACAGGTAACCCTCTTCACTTCATTGAGAGATGAATGCCTAAATACAGGGTATTACTTGGAACAGCCCCTCCTTAGTTACACTATTGGCAGCCCACTGGACAGGTAAGAAGTGTCATAATACAAAGATATAATTACACATTGTACACATTTGAGGACATTTGGACATTCTGGTATTACCTATCAAGATAATAATAGGATCCAAAAACTTTAAACAGTACCATTTGAAAGTATACAGGCAGGCCCTTGCACTACATGCTTTGGGGAATTCATCCATAAATATGACCACAAAAGAGATGGGTATAGTGTGTATGGGTTTGACAAAGTCAGCAAATAGATAATTGAGGATAGAGAATTGGGATCAGCTGACTTAGCAGTTGGGGGGGGGGGAGAGCTACTAAAAATTATTTGGGGACACCACCAAAAAAAGCCTCTGCCACTCTGCCTGAAGTTAAAGCAAAAATAACATTTCTAAACATTTTAGGGGGTGTTTGGGGTAAAGCACTACTATAGAGCTAAAAAAATACATTGTTAAGTGACTACATGAGGTGAATATAGGGCCAGGAGACACCATGCTGGGGAGGTTATTGAAGGGCAATCTGTATGAAGGACCTAAAATAATAATTACATAAAAATCTAGCATGCATGAGAACAAAGGGGACATTCACAGCATATTCCAATCATGGTAATTAGGGAATGAGGAAAGAAATACAATATATTAGCAAACATTCAATATAATAAAATGTGATATTAAAGGATCAAAATCTTACCTTCATATACTCCTTCTGCAGGACCTGGATGATGGCAGAACAGGTCTCTGGGATGATGATCCCCAGAGCCTGGGGGGAGATGCCTGTCGAGAACTTTAAGTCCTGCAGACTTCTCCCTGTCGCCAAATACCGCAGGGTAGCGACCAACCTCTGCTCCGGAGTGATGGAACCGTTTACAGTCATAAAAGTTAGTTACAAAAAAAGTGTAAAAAATAAAAAAAAAATATATATATATATATATATATAAAATAAAAAAAAATAGTTGTCATTTTATTGTTCTCTCTCTCTCTATTCTCTCTCTATTGTTCTCTTTTTTACTGTATTCTATTCTGCAATGTTTTATTGTTATTATGTTTTATCATGTTTGCTTTTCAGGTATGCAATTTTTTATACTTTACCGTTTACTGTGTTTTATTGTTAACAATTTTTTGTCTTCAGGTACGCCATTCACGACTTTGAGTGGTTATACCAGAATGATGCCTGCAGGTTTAGGTTTTATCAGGGTATCATTCTTTTCAGCCAGCGGTCGGCTTTCATGTAAAAGCAATCCTAGCAGCTAATTAGCCTCTAGACTGCTTTTACAAGCAGTGGGAGGGAATGACCCCCCCCCATCGTCTTCCGTGTTTTTCTCTGGCTCTCCAGTCTCAACAGGGAATCTGAGAATGCGCCATTGGGAAATTGGGAAAGCATTTTATCACACCGATCTTGGTGTGGTCAGATGTTTTGAGGGCGGAGGAGAGATCTAAGGTCTAATAGACCCCAATTTTTTCAAAAAAGAGTACCTGTCGCTATCATAGGGGATATTTACATTCCCTGAGATAACAATAAAAATGATTACAAAAAAAAAAAAATGAAAGGAAAAGTTTAAAAATAAGATAAAAAAGCAAAAAAATAATAAAGAAAAAAAAAAAGCACCCCCGTCCCCCCCTGCTCTCGCGCTAAGGCGAACGCAAGCGTTGGTTTGGCGTCAAATGTAAACAGCAATTGCACCATGCATGTGAGGTATCACCGCGAAGGTCAGATCACGGGCAGTAATTTTAGCAGTAGACCTCCTCTGTAAATCTAAAGTGGTAACCTGTAAAGGCTTTTAAAGGCTTTAAAAAATGTATTTATTTTGTTGCCACTGCACGTTTGTGCGCAATTTTAAAGCATGTCATGTTTGGTATCCATGTACTCGGCCTAAGATCATATTTTTTATTTCATCAAACATTTGGGCAATATAGTGTGTTTTAGTGCATTAAAATTTAAAAAAGTGTGTTTTTTCCCCAAAAAATGCATTTGAAAAATCGCTGCGCAAATACAGTTTGAAAAAAAAAAATGAAACACCCACCATTTTAATCTGTAGGGCATTTGCTTTAAAAAAATATATAATGTTTGGGTGTTCAAAGTAATTTTCTTGCAAAAAAAATTATTTTTTTCATGTAAACAAAAAGTGTCAGAAAGGGCTTTGTCTTCAAGTGGTTAGAAGAGTGGGTGATGTGTGACATAAGCTTCTAAATGTTGTGCATAAAATGCCAGGACAGTTCAAAACCCCCCCCAAATGACCCCATTTTGGAAAGTAGAGCTATTTGCTGAGAGACATGTCGAGTCCATGGAATATTTTATATTGTGACACAAGTTGTGGGGAAGAGACAATTTTTTTTTTTCACAAAGTTGTCACTAAATGATATATTGCTCAAACATGCCATGGGAATATGTAAAATTACACCCTTAAAATACATTCTGTTGCTTCTCCTGAGTACGGGGATACCACATGTTTGAGACTTTTTGGGAGCCTAGCCGCGTACGGGACCCCGAAAACCAAGCACCGCCTTCAGGCTTTCTAAGGGCGTAAATTTTTGATTTCACTCTTCACTGCCTATCACAGTTTTGGAGGCCATGGAATGCCCAGGTGGCACAATCCCCCCCAAATGACCCTATTTTGGAAAGTAGACACCCCAAGCTATTTGCTGAGAGGTATAGTGAGTATTTTGCAAACCTCACTTTTTGTCACAAAGTTTTAAAAAAATGGAAAAAAGAAAAAAAATGTTTTTTCTTGTCTTTCTTCATTTTCAAAAACAAGTGAGAGCTGCAAAATACTCACCATGCCTCTCAGCAAATAACTTGGGGTGTCTACTTTCCAAAATGGGGTCATTTGGGGGGGGGGGGGTTGTGCCACCTGGGCATTCCATGGCCTCTGAAACTGTGATAGGCAGTGACGAGTGAAATCAAAGATTTACACCCTTAGAAATCCTGAAGGCAGAGATTGGTTTTCGGGGCCCCGTACGTGGCTAGGCTCCCAAAAAGTCCCACACATGTGGTATCCCCATACTCAGGAGAAGCAGCTACATGTATTTTGGGGTGCAATTCCACATATGCCCATGGCCTGTGTGAGCAATATATCATTTAGTGACAACTTTTTGTAATTTTTTTTTGTCATTATTCAATTACTTGGGACAAAAAAAAATAAAATTTAATGGGCTCAACATGCCTTTCAGCAATTTCCTTGGGGTGTCTACTTTCCAAAATGGGGTCATTTGGGGGGGGGGTTTGTACTGCTCTGCCATTTTAGCACCTCAAGAAATTACATAGGCAGTCATAAACTAAAAGCTGTGTAAATTCCAGAAAATGTACCCTAGTTTGTAGACGCTATAACTTTTGCGCAAACCAATAAATATACACTTATTGACTTTTTTTTACCAAAGACATGTGGCCGAATACATTTTGGCCTAAATGTATGACTAAAATTGAGTTTATTGGATTTTTTTTATAACAAAAAGTAGAAAATATCATTTTTTTTCAAAATTTTCGGTCTTTTTCCGTTTATAGCGCAAAAAATAAAAACTGCAGAGGTGATCACATACCATCAAAAGAAAGCTCTATTTGTGGGAAGAAAAGGACGTAAATTTCGTTTGGGTACAGCATTGCATGACCGTATAAATAGCAGTTAAAGCGACGCAGTGCCAAATTGTAAAAAGTGCTCTGGTAAGGAAGGGGGTAAATCCTTCCGGGGCTGAAGTGGTTAATGTACACACAGCACCCCATATTGACAGAAAAACACAGGATTGTTGACATTTTTGCAGATTTATTAAAAAACAAAAACTGAAATATCACATGGTCCTAAGTATTCAGACCCTTTGCTCAGTATTTAGTAGAAGCACCCTTTTGATCTAATACAGCCATGAGTCTTTTTGGGAAAGATGCAACAAGTTTTTCACACTTGGATTTGAGGATCCTCTGCCATTCCTCCTTGCAGATCTTCGCCAGTTCTGTCAGGTTGGATGGTAAACATTGGTGGACAGCCATTTTTAAGCCTCTCCAGAGATGCTCAATTGGGTTTAAGTCAAGGCTCTGGCTGGGCCATTCAAGAACAGTCACGGAGTTGTTGTGAAGCCACACCTTTGTTATTTTAGCTGTGTGCTTAGGGGCATTGTCTTGTTGGAAGGTAAACCTTCGGCCCAGTCTGAGGTCCTAAGCACTCTGGAGAAGGTTGTCATCCAGGATATCCCTGTACTTGGCCGCATTCATCTTTCCCTCGATTGCAACCAGTCACCTTGTCCCTGCAGCTAAAAAACACCCCCACAGCATGATGCTGCCACCACCATGCTTCACTGTTGGGACTGTATTGGACAGGTGATGAGAAGTGCCTGGTTTTCTCCACACATACCACTTAGAATTAAGGCCAAAATGTTCTATCTTGGTCTCATCAGACCAGAGAATCTGAGAGGCTTCCGTTGGGCCACTCTGCAATAAAGCCTAGTGGAGGGCTGCAGTGATGGTTGACTTTCTACAACTTTCTCCCATCTCTCCGACTGCATCTCTGGATGTATTTTAAATTTTTTTTATTTTTCTATTTTTATTTACGTGTCAATTTTATTTTATACTATTTTGCTCTTTGAGGTATCCTTCTACATGCGTTTCTTGACGTTTGGGTTACTCCCTTTCATAGTTAACACCTGAGATCCTTTGTATTATGAACCTCAATTTAGTTTGCAAATTCGGATGATATTTTCCTTTAAATCATATGTATGTGTTTTCATTTATTGTTTCACATTTTCTACTTTTGTGTAATGTGGCCCTCTGTTTGGGCACCAGCTCTCTTAAGGCACAATAAAATACATATATATATATATATATATATATATATATATATATATATATATATATATATATATATATATATAATACACATTTTAGAACTTAAGGTACATATTTTTGCCTTATTTCTGAATATTGGGCGGTAATACAGTGGCCCATTTTCGGAAGCTAGATCATTTAACATTTATTCCTGTGTAATTCACTATTTACAGGCTTGTTATGATCTTTTTCACATTTTTCTGGATTACGCTAGAAAATACAATTTTTTAATGTGATGGAGTAATTTGAAGTTCAATCTGGCAAATTATGCTCTATTCATGGCTTCTGGATACGGCCTTAATAGTAAGGCTTGTAGCGAGTGTGCGGTTCACACACGTGGATTCCAGGCGCCATTTTGACCGGAACTAGAAGACCATTTCTTCTTCCTTCCGGCGCCATTTTTGCATCTCCCGGAAGTAGTTTTTTGCCTATTTAGAAACTTTTGACGGTCGCATTACAAGGCGACATGAGATCGCACCGCCCGCCTCAGCACCATCTTGTTCAAAACCGGAAGCGAGTAATTTTGCAAACTGATTGCTGGTAGAGCTGGTGCTCATTAGGGGGTACACAAATACTCTATATACACAGTGGCCACAGTGGACTGGCACCCCAGATGATGTCTTATTAGGCAAAATGCGTTGGTGTTGGGCTCTGCTGATGCCACTGCGTCATCTTTTACAAAAACATTGCAAAGTGCTTTTTATCCTCATTAAATGTGAGTGTTCCTTTTTTTATATACAAACAAATGCTTTTATCCATAATGGAATTACACTATCCATTTGAAAAGTGTGGCGAAGGACCATAAAAGTCTCTCCCTTTCATTGGATATCATTTTTTCCCGAAAGATCCCCCTGGGTGTATCACACCACAAGCCTTACTTACTCATTAGGCGTATGCCTATTTGGGTTCAACTTTTCTGGTAAGCCTTATATACAGTATATCAGTGGTGGAATGTCTACTGACAAATTGTCTGCACCAAGTTTTTTCAAGTCACCATGTCATCATATATGGACTTTGATGTTTTTTTCATGAATGCACAATTTTTTGCTTTACTCATTTTGTTTCACTATATAGTTATCAATTTCAACTAATTGATAGTTTATTGTGACCTATTATTGTATGGGGTTTTCTAGATTTCATTACATATATTGTATCAATATTTCAAGTCACTATACCGGCGATTTAACCATATTATTTTGCCGTACAGTATTTTTGATATCACTGAGTTCTTTTATACGTGTGGCACCATTAGTAACATTAATTGTTGTTCAGTATACCCCAAATTAGCGCTACACTTTCTTTCTACATAGATATCACCTTACAGACTGCAGCCAATATGTGCTCATGCCTGACAAGCAGGAAAAATAATTGGCTGAGCCATGTGCGAGGGACGTCAAGCTATCTATATATCTGTTGGGGCGGCTCCAACTCCACCTCCTGCCCCCCACACCCAACGGGGCAATCGCTGGCAAAGGGCCACAACTTGCTCACGTCTGGATGTTCCCCCATTGTAGTGACCTACTTCTGGAAATACATATATATAATACATGAGGTACTACAGTTAATTCAGAATCTTTAATGTTAACTAGGGAAAGGCTCAGTATTCGTTAGAACCAAACATCGGAAGTTGAGATATTCATCTGAACTTTGAAAGTTTAGGGCATTCAGCGTGGATGTGGTAGCTTTTGGCTGTCAATGGTTGCTAAGGAAGCTTACAACTGGCCTATTCACCTACATGACCAGGAACCACGTAAGAAAATGGCTGGGGATCAGATGGGTTACAAAATTGCCTACATATAGCCGTATTTGGGCAATAACATATATGGGCAAAAATGTCACCACTATCCCCACCCTTTCCTTTATATAGCTGATGATAGCTTGCGTAGTTGTCATTCAGTTAACAACACCATCAGGATTGGTCATGTGTGCCGAGCCATCAGTTTTTTTTCACAGGCAGCAAACATCATGATTGATTATGGATTTACAACAAGGAACTTTTTGGGGGATTTTAATTTTTTTAATAAAGGACTTGTAAAATATGACATTTTCTTTTTATGAATGAGTAGGGGTTATATGTACCTCATACTCATTCAAGTGGTGGGAGTTGGTACCTTGGGGTCACCTTATTTTGAAAGGGGGCTTCTAGATTCCAATAAGCATGCCAATTACGGACCCCCACAAGCAACAGACAGGGTTGTGGGGAAGAGGCCCTTGTACTCATCATCAAGGTGATTTGCCAGTGTGGTCCTCCATGGCAATGCACCCCCCCACAATGATGAGGGCATGTGACCTGGAATAGAGGGGACAACACACTGCATGCAGAGATTATGTGTCTGATATAGATTTTTAGGGTGATCTCATGCATTTTATTTTTGTATGAGGTACCTCCTTAAAATCTATATCAGACTTGCTATAGGATGTGCTACAAAGAAAAAAACAGCACATAGACCCGTCCAAACATCCCCCAAAATACCTACAGTGGAAGATTATTGGAGGGGTCTGCCTGCTGAAAGAAAACAAAAAGAAACAAGAAATTCAATTTCTGGCAATTTGAAACACTTTTTTCTTTGAAAAGTCATTGCTGTTGCAGCACAGCTCTCCTGGGCAAATCTCCATAGCTGTACATTGGCCCTGTAAACAGCTATAGCAGGTGCCTGCTCCATGGCAGGGGACCCGATGCGTGTGGCCGGCAGGCGCGATGTCCACCGGCCATTCACAATCGTGGGCACAGGAGCCAGAATCGGGACACACATCCCAAACACATATATCCCTGTTCTGACAGCAGAGGTGAGACAGATCATCTGTTCCTACTAGCTAGGAACAGCGATCTGGCTCCTCCTATAGTCAGTCACATCCCCATACAATTAGAAAAGTGTGTCATAAGTGTCCGATCTGTCTTTCGCAATGTCACAAAACCACTAAAAATCGCAAATCGTCACCATTACTAGTAAAAAAAAAATAATAAAAATGCCATAAATCTATTCCCTATTTTGCAGACGCTATAACTTTTGCGCAAAACAATCAATATACGCTTTTTGTGATTTTTTTTTACCAAAAATATGTAGAAGAAAATATATCGACCTAAACCAAGGAAGAAATTTGTTTTTTTATATTTTTTGGTGGGATATTTATTATAGCAAAAAGTAAAAAATATTGCTTTTTTTTTCAAAATTATCGCTCCTTTTTTGTTTATAGCACAAAAAATAAAAACTGCAGAAGTGATAAAATATCACCAAAAGAAAGCTCTATTTGTGGCAAAAAAAGGACGTCAATTTTGTTTGGGTACAGCATCACACAACCGCAATTGTCAGTTAAAGCGACACCGTGCCGTATTGCAAATATTGGCCTGGTCATTAAGGGGGCAAATCCTTCCGGGGCTGAAGTGGTTAATGTTTCAATTCAAGCATTTCCCGCTGGCTGGAATTTTTTATTTTTACATTGGTACATCTTCCCGGGATAGTCCCCAGCCCTCCCCCTCGCTATTTTTTTACATCTTCTTGCCTGTTACTCCAGAAAATTTACATTTTTAACCAGTTGAGCTTCGGAAAGTTTTACCCTCTTCATGACCAGGACATTTTTGCTATTTAACATTGCACTACTTTAATTGGTAATTGCATAGTAATGCAATGCTGTACCCAATTGAAATTTACGTCATTTTTTTGCACACAAATTGAGCTTTCTTTTGGTGGTATTTGATCACTGAAACTTGATATATGAAACTTCTGGGGGGCCCCATACCGTACCTTAAGGGGTTATTCTATATGGTCCTTGCACTGTTAGCATTATAGGCACAGGATACAGATAATCCTGTTCCCCTGCAGCTAATCAATTATATCCCCAGTAGACCTTTTTGAAATTGTTCAATATACCTTGTTCAATATACCTTACCTTATACCTTACAAATATACCCCAGTGGGCGTCATATGAAATTTCCTTTTGTGCCTGACCATTCATGGTCACTAGCATTTTTTACAATTGATTTTTACTAGTATGATTCATAGGTTTCCCGTCTTTATTTCAGCACGGGTTATCAGCATATAGTGCCCTGAATGTGTGGTCCAGGCCTCCTACTGGTATTGTCTGTCTGGGATCTGGCACCCAGAGACAGTCCGTATTGGTTGGTTCAGCGGCTGGTGTCCAATGAATGGCGGTTTTAGTCTTATTTTTTGAAATTGTCATAGTAGGTAAGCTATAATTTAAAATAATTGATGTTCGTTAAGATTTGATGTTGTGTATAACCATTGTACAATCTAAGACTGTCTATTACTTACACAGTGTAAATGAATCAATTGCATCGTGTCTAGCCCTGATGAAGCGAGATTTCTTTTGCGAAACATGTTGGCTTTAGTCACACACGAATTCTGGATTCAACTACTGGATGTCTATATGTTTGTATATGTATTGACGATACTATTTTTTATTATATTTCAATAAACATTGTTAATTTTATTAAGCTTGTGTGATTCTCACCTACGCAACTCAGGTTCTTTCCTTAAAAGTCCCATACATTTGAGGAGGGTGACTGCCCATTCCTTCCTCCCCCTCCCCCTCCTCTCTATCTCTATACAAGTCATACCATAATCAGGGATGGAAAAACTGTCTGAGTTGTTTCCCTAAATATAGTCCAACCAGCTCTCCTCTATTACATTATTGATATATGAAACTTGTTGACAAATCATAGTGGTAGCCGGTGGGGCAGGCTCCTGAACCCAGAAAAGGGAGCAACGTACAGGTATGTCGCTGTGCCTGTACAAGCCGCCTACCTACAGTAAAATGCAGGCGGTTGGTCCATAAGTGGTTTATCCAAAGCGGAGTTCCACTAGTTTTTCTGTTTATTAAAGGTCAGCAGCTACAAAAAGTTCTCTCCCTCACCTCTGTGCGGCACCGGCATCACTACTGTGGGCACCTGGATGTGACAGCTTGGGGGTTCACAGCTGGGTGTGCACTGCACATGTGCAAGTCGCGCTGAGTGTCCTGAATGGCCAAGCAATCTTCTGGGACCTGTGACGTGTTCCAGAAGATTGCAGGGAGGGAGGGGGAGCTGGGTAATTGTCAAAACTAGGTGCCCATCCCCCCCCAAAAAAAATGATAGGCCAAATGTGGCATGTCAGGGGGTTAGGAGTCCTTAAAGCAGAGGTTCCACTTTTGGGTGGAACTCCATTTTAACAGATTTGTCTCCAATTCATTTTAAAGGGGTTTTGTTTGTTAAGCATCTGAACTTCTTTGAAGTTTATCTAACTCTGATGGAACCAAACCCAGGGCAGTTTGGCTAATCGCTAGTGTTAACAAGTGGTCACATCCCTGGAGCATCTGTCAGAGGATTATGGGTACAGTCAGATATCATGCATTAAAAAAATAATACTAACTAAAACATTTGTGACCATAATATATTTTTTTAACCACTTAGTTACCACCCTACCTTTATAAATGGCAAAATGGTGGATGGTTATTTATCCCATGCTGTTTATAAATAGCACTTGATAAAGCATTGTTATGTGGCCAGTAATACCTCTAAATCTGGTCTGAATGGCTCTGTACTAGGGATGAGCTTCGAGTTCGAGTCGAACTCATGTTCTACTCGAACATTGGCTGTTCGCAAGTTCGCCGAACAGCGAACAATTTGGGGTGTT
Source organism: Lithobates clamitans (assembly GCA_037952925.1). Taxonomy (NCBI): domain Eukaryota; kingdom Metazoa; phylum Chordata; class Amphibia; order Anura; family Ranidae; genus Lithobates; species Lithobates clamitans. Next base: position 8,686,794 of record JBBGZY010000821.1, on the reverse strand, counting down.
CGTGGCAAATTCGAATGCCGCGGAACACCCTTTAAAAGTCTATGGGAGAAATCAAAAGTGCTAATTTTAAAGGCTTATATGCAAGTTATTGTCATAAAAAGTGTTTGGGGACCCGGGTCCTGCCCCAGGGGACATGGATCAATGCAAAAAAAAGTTTTAAAAACGGACGTTTTTTCAGGAGCAGTGATTTTATTAATGCTTAAAGTCAAACAATAAAAGTGTAATATCCCTTTAAATTTCGTACCTGGGGGGTGTCTATAGTATGCCTGTAAAGGGGCGCATGTTTCCTGTGTTTAGAACAGTCTGACAGCAAAATGACATTTGGAAGGAAAAAACTCATTTAAAACTACCCGCGGCTATTGCATTGCCGACAATACACATAGAAGTTCATTGATAAAAACGGCATGGGAATTCCCCACAGGGCAACCCCGAACCAAAATAAAAAAAAAAAATCATGTGGGGGTCCCCCTAAATTCCATACAAGGCCCTTCAGGTCTGGTATGGATATTAAGGGGAACTCCAGCCAAAATTTAAAAAAAAAATTGACGTGGGGTTCCCCCTAAATTCCATACCAGACCCTTCAGGTCTGGTATGGATTTTAAGGGGAACCCCGCGGCCAAAAAAAAAAAAAAACGGCGTGGGGTCCCCCTAAAAATCCATACCAGACCCTTATCCGAGCACGCAACCTGGCAGGCCGCAGGAAAAGAGGGGGGGACGAGAGTGCGGCCCCCCCCCTCCTGAACCATACCAGGCCACATGCCCTCAACATTGGGAGGGTGCTTTGGGGTAGCCCCCCAAAGCACCTTGTCCCCATGTTGATGAAGACAAGGGCCTTATCCCCACAACCGTGGCCGGTGGTTGTGGGGGTCTGCGGGCGGGGGGCTTATCGGAATCTGGAAGCCCCCTTTAACAAGGGGACCCCCAGATCCCGGCCCCCCCCCTGTGTGAAATGGTAAGGGGGTACTTACCCCTACCATTTCACTAAAAAACTGTCAAAAATGTTAAAAATGACAAGAGACAGTTTTTGACAATTCCTTTATTTAAATGCTTCTTCTTTCTTCCTTCATCTTCTTCTTCTTCTGGTTCTTCTGGCTCTTCTGGTTCTTCCTCCGGCGTTCTCGTCCAGCATCTCCTCCGCGGCGTCTTCTATCTTCTTCTCCTCGGGCCGCTCCGCACCCATGGCATGAGGGGGGAGGCTCCCGCTCTTCTCTTCATCTTCTTCTTCATCTTCTTCTTCATCTTCTTCTTCTTCTTCTCTTCTTCATCTCTTCTTTCTTCTTCATTTCTTCTGCGGGCCGCTCCGCATCCATGCATGGAGGGAGGCTCCCGCTGTGTGACGGCGTCTCTTCGTCTGACGGTTCTTAAATAACGGGGGGCGGGGCCACCCGGTGACCCCGCCCCCCTCTGACGCACGGGACATGACGGGACTTCCCTGTGGCATTCCCCGTGACGTCACAGGGAAGTCCCGTCAATTCACCGTCAATTCCCGTCAATTCACCTGAAGGGCCTTGTATGGAATTTAGGGGGACTCCCACATCATTTTTTTTTTTTATTTTGGTTCGGGGTTGCCCTGTGGGGAATTCCCATGCCGTTTTTATCAATGAACTTCTATGTGTATTGTCGGCAATGCAATAGCTGCGGTAGTTTTAAATGAGTTTTTTCCTTCAAAATGTCATTTTGCTGTCAGACTGTTCTAAACACGGGAAACATGCGCCCCTTTACAGGCATACTATAGACACCCCCCAGGTATGAAATTTAAAGGGATATTACACTTTTATTGTTTGACTTTAAGCATTATTAAAATCACTGCTCCTGAAAAAACGGCCGTTTTTAAAACTTTTTTTTGCATTGATCCATGTCCCCTGGGGCAGGACCCAGGTCCCCAAACACTTTTTATGACAATAACTTGCATATTAGCCTTTAAAATTAGCACTTTTGATTATTCATGTTCGTGTCCCATAGACTTTAACGGTGTTCGCGTGTTCGAACGAATTTTTTTCCTGTTCGCATGTTCTGGTGCGAACCGAACAGGGGGGTGTTCGGCTCATCCCTACTCTGTACCTTGGGATCACTCTATGAATGATCATAGTGAGACCAATCACAGTGATCACAGAGATAAACAGTGGGTTGTTTACATTCAAGAGCCTGCAACTTCCTCTAACAACAGCGGAAGAGGAAGAAAAGGGGACTTATGAACGAATGAGTCATTCATTAGTTTCTGAGCAAAACACAGATCGTAGGAGCAACAGAAAAGGATAGTTTTTGTAACCTTTTTACCTTCCTTCCCTCCTATACCTGGTGCCCACCTTGCAACTCTATGTGGCCTGTATATTAAACCTTCACCTCCCCCTCATTTACATCCTCCCACTGAATGTGACCTATACATTAACCTCTTCAACTCCTCCTACCTTTCTGCATGACCTGTATCTTTTAATAATCACACACTACCCTACCCACACCTAACAACTGTTTTTTTTAATTTTCTCCATCAGCTCACCCCAGAAGTTATTACCTTTTGTTTCTACTTGACCCTCCCTTCTAGATTGCAAGCTCTAACGAGAGCAGGGCTCTCTGATTACTCCTGTATTGATTTGTATTGTAAGTGTACTGTCTGCCCTCATGTTGTAAAGCGCTGCGTAAACTGTTGGCACTATAGAAATCCTGTTTAATAATAATAATAATAATATCTAGTGCATTATTGCCAAGCTCTACATTTGAATCCCCTCAATACCAGCATGTTTCCTCATTTCTAAAAAGAATTGTGGCAAAAACAAGATCACCTTGGACTTTCCTCTTTCCAAAAATGAGTTATTTTGGGATAGTTTTGTACTGACCTGACACTTTTATTTACACAGTAATTAGGGAAACAGTTTTTGATATTTTTTCATTGATACAGTGAAAAAAAAAAACCTAGTAGTTATTGAATACCAACAAAAGAACTCTCTATCAGTCTTAACATATAATATAACATTTTGGTACAGTGTTGCATTATTAAGTAATTGTTAATCAAACTATCACAGCACTGAAAATTGAAAAATTACCTTGTGATGAAGGTGTATAACAGGCTCAAGTGGTTAAGTTGATCCTTCTCTTCCCTTACATTTAGGCTCCTTTCACACTGAGGTGCTTTGCAGGCTCTAAAGTGCTAAAAATAGCGCCTGCAAAGCGCCCCGAAAGAGCTGCTCAATGCATTCCAATGTGAAAGCCCCGAGGTCTTTCACACTGGAGCGGTACGCTTGCAGGGCAGTCTAAAAAGTCCTGCATGCCGCATCTTAGGGGTGCTGTAGGATCGGTGTATTTACCGCTCCTAAAGCGCCCCTTCCTTTTGAAAACAATGAGGCAGCGCTGCAAACCCTGCAGATAGTAGTGGATATGAAAAAAATCAGAAATAAAAAGTATACATTAGAATATAAAAATTGCACGATTTCCTGTGTGCTAGGTAAAATTGTGCACAAATATACTGTCAGGCTGGGTGACTCCAATGTGATAGAAAACAAATCAAAAATGTATATATACACACAAATAATGGCAGAGCAGGCATTTGATAACGCCCTGGGGGAGGGGCGAAACGCATCGACATAACATCCTGCCTACGCCTGTAAACCAGTGACATCACTTCCTGGAGTTGGTGGAATGCACGCCGTTCAGCGGCTAACACCGACCAAGTATCTGAATGCCTGCTCTGCACATCGGTTCCGTGAGTAGCGCTTATATGCGCAGGTGATATCACGGTGCCATAAAGTTCTATACTATATGTCTTCTCTTTTCTTTTGGTGGAACGCGAGCTTTGTAGTCCCAAAAGTTTCTTCCTAACCATCACTAACATCAGCCTACCTTCTTGCCCAGATTTATCATATGGATGAAAAAGTTTGAAGTCTGCTGATTGTCCTTTTCTGAAGGAACACTCTGATTTAATAGTTACTCTGTCATTTGTAAATCTCTGATTTAATTAATTTTCCTGTTTCACATATAATTTGATGTTTATTCTTCATAGAGGTTCACTTCACTGTTATTTGTGATCACGAACATATGGGAATACATATATATATTTTTTTGCATCAGTATAGCGATATTTTATCACCTTATAGCCGCTTTAACGTCGCTAGCGGACAAAAAAGGGTTGAAACCGCCCATTAGTGCAATCAACAACAGCTGATTTTCGTGTGGCAATTGAATTTAAGTAATTGGGCATGTTGGAAATTTATAAAAAAAAAAACAAACAATTTTCTAATCAATGATGGGAGAAACCTGCAAGAAATGTAATAAAAAAATGCACAAGTGTGCAAGAAAAGTAAATTCCCAGAAAGAAGATTCCCAGCCACGAAAATTATTTTCTGTAGCAACATGAGGTGAAATTGAAGGCTTGGTTGGTCAAATTTCGAAAACAGTGGTGGCACCATTGGATCACAAAATGTACGAAATTTCTGATTTTCAAAAAAAAATTATTTCAAAATTCGACGATGTATGGCCAGCCTGAGCCATACCCCTTTTCACCACAGCTTGCTGGACATAGCTGCAGTTTCATTTCCTAACTTGGGCCCCAAGTGCCCCAATGCAACACTGATCACTCCTGCTGCATAAAGCAATAGCGTGGAGCTAACAGGACAGGAGGAATTAGGTACAGTGTGAGGATGAAACTCTGCCTACTCTCAGCCTCAACCTGACATCATCAACCACACCTCCAATTGCCCCCTCCTCCATCTAATTTACTAGCGAAAACACTTCTCAGTCCTACAGAGTACATTATACAGTTTTTTTTTTCTTTTTCTTTTAGAGTGCACACCCATTAAAGTTGCAACTTCCCCCTTTGGTAAGTGCCTGTAGCCACCTCTGGGTCCTAATACTGCACAGAGCCAAGTAAACTGCTGCAGAAGCCATATATGGGCACAGAGGCGTTTGCTGCTGCTCCTGGATGTAGAGACAAGAGCCACTGGCATTCATTCTGATAGCTATTCTAGGCATATATTCAGAGAGCTTTTCCCTCTCACCCCCTCCACTTTTCTCTCCCTGGGATTTCTCTCACATTAAGCAGTCTCGGAATTTGTGGATTTTGGCTTTTGGCACGCTTAAGTTGTTTTCTGAAATTTTTTTAGATTGCTTTTTGGATTTATCTCTTTATTTTTTGGCTGTGATTGTAAAAAAAAAAGGAGTCTTGCTGGAGCTGCTGGCTACTGATGCTTCCTTAACAACAAAGCCTTTATTCATTTGAAGTGAAGGTACAGCAAAATGCTTCGATTCAGCATCCTTCCAGCCTTTTATTAGGCTAAGTCAAGTATTTATGATTGCTGATCCTGGACGTGTACAAGGTAAGGCAGATGTAAGGTGCTGCTGTGCTGAATTCCTCTACAGCCTCATTGACAATGCTATAAATAACTTTTGTCTGTTCTTTGTATTTCACGGTCATTTAATTGTTTCATTACATTTAACAATTGTCCAGAGACTTGCTTTTAATGAATCAATATGCTTCAAAGTATAATAGGGATTATCACGTGCATGCTAAAGATAATTAATACACAGCATGCTAAAGTCTATGTGCTGGATGCCATTAAAACGTAGAGCTTACACATTTACATCAAAATCATTTGTGCTGAAACTCAAAGTAACATACTTAAACGCATGATCTGCTGTATAATTTTTAAAGCATTTGACTGACGTCTTTCCATATTGTGTGTATGTGGGTAGCCCTTATGCTTATGTACTGTACATTCAATAGCTGGCCAGCTAAGCACATGGAGCATAAGGCTGGTACAGTATGTCAAACATTAATGTGAAGAATTTAGACATATGTGTAAAGCAGTTGGTGCCTGCTAAGTACAAGTCAAGCGAGGGCAAGTTATGTCAGCAAATGTGCCTTTCTTATAGCAAAACCATGCTGCATGCTTGTTTATTCCCTGGTAATATACCACATGAACTAGCCTTCAGTGTCTTCTATTGTTTTGGAAAACTGCTAGATACTGCTATGTCCTTTCTGGTACGACCATCTGTTCTCTCCTTGATTCCTGAAAATGCTGGTGTATAAACGAAAACTTGAAACTCCATTAGGAGTTCCATTATTATTTGCTAGGAGTGGAAGAGTTAAATGACTTCTAATACAAAATCATACTGATGGACTATATTGGGAATTTCTTATTCAGCTCATATCTGCAGTGTTTTTGTTCTGACAGTTTGTCAGCTTAACTCTTTTCTACTCGAAATCCTTAATTTATATATATGAAATACTTGGGTATTCTGCAGGCAAGCTAGTGAAAGTGTGAAAGAGCGTATGGTGAGAGCATCAGGCATGATGTAGGAGGGAAATAATACAAAGTGTGATCTCATTAGGATATATGAATTACACAATGCTGGACATTTGCTGCTCTGACCTCTTATATGTGACACAGTGTCTGCTTGAATAGAGCTGTCCCATTAATAACCAGCAATAGCAAATTTAATTGTGATTACTGTAAGTGTTACATGCTGGAAAATATATATTTGTAGGGGTCAAAATTGAAATGACTGATATTTAATCAATATATATTTACTGTTTAGAGTTCAGTTCAGTTTAGTGTTTGAGATAGATAATGCACATGAAAATGACCTAAATGTAACAATAATGTAAAAAGATGTAAAGCATTAGAGTAAGACTTGGGTATATGCAAAGTTAAACATATAACATGACAATCCATGACCATTAACCAATTAATCATACACTGATGTATTGCACTATATTCCTGTACAACTGTACAGTACTTGTGTGTCCCAAGAGCACAAGTGTCTAAATATAATATAAAGAAATACATTTGATCACCTAGTATGTTGTTTCGCTTCTGTAATGCTAACATGAAATTTAAATGTTTTTGTGCTTTTCTGTTTTTAATATATTAATATGCCATCTACTTCTGAAATTCCATGTTGTCTCCAGTATCACTGATATCAGTGGATAATTTAATATACACTTACATTTCTTCAGCTTTTCCAGGGTATAAAGAACAGTGGTAACACAGTAATGTAACAATGGTAATGGAAATGAAAAAAAAAAACCCCTTAAGAATCAATAATAGTATGTTCAGTAGGAGCATCATACTCAACTTGTATTTGATAATTGCTATGATGTCATATTGTCATCTGTTATACACTTTTAATAAATTTTGATTGTGAAGAAAAAAAAAAAAAAAGGAGCGTTGCTAAATTAAGTTTTTATTGTTTTTTTTTAATGATGAATGAATACAATAATCCTCCCTATACAAACATACCGTAGATGATATGTACTGAACTATTTCTTGTCATTTGTATAGAACTAGGGTAATGATTTCCTGGTAAATGAATTTACTTAGCTGAATGGTGAAGGCAGTATGGCTCAGTCTGTTGAATACCTCTACTCAATACAGAACATCTTTTCACATTCACTTGCTTACTTCCAACAGGATGCAGCTGTTTGGGAAGCTGATTCTGCAGTTTGCAGTGTAATTTATCAAAGTATTTTCATTCCAAAACGAAGGCAAAAGTGGCGCATTTACCCATCTAAAGAACTATGATGCTTTTTCCATTTCTCTGCTGAAAGTGTAAAAAATGAAATGCGATGATACTGTAATAGGTAGATAAAAGCATAGCCATAAAGCCCTCTAGTATTGCTTGTGGTTTGACCTTTTCGGTAGACACTACTCACTAGTTCATCAAACTGTTGTCACGTTGTGTTTGTGGGAAGCCCAGGTTCTTCATCTCGTTCATCATTTTCTTTTTTTATTGGATTTGTAATGTGCTTACCTGAGTCATGCTTGAAAGAATATTATGCTTGAAAAGTATACTATTCTGACTGTGTACCTGCTAGTGCATACAGTAGTAAGCTTTCAATATCATTTCCCCCCCTTACTGTTTATAGGCCGTTGGCCTTTGCAGTTGACATTAGACAATAAAGTATTACTAAACCACTTCTTCTTTTTCAGTGAAGGTGTGTTCAAAGTACGGATGATTTCATCCTTATAGTCTACATACAGTTACTAATCATAACACTAGAAGTACGGCCTGCACTATTTTGGTCTAGTCCTTTTAACTTAGACTATTTTTTATAAATAATTAAAAACATGCTCAGTGTAAATGTGAATCAAATAACTTATTGACAGCCATTAAAGCAAACCTGTCAAATCCATCAAAGTGGATGGTGATGAAGTGAAGGCACTCAGTGATGCTTGCAAGTACACATGTGTGCCTTCACATGTGTTTCTTTGTGTTTCATGAAGACCATGGGTCCTAAGTTTGGGTTATACATGGGCTCATCTCTTCCTAAAAGCTCCCCACACGTGTTACAATTTGACTGTACAATCTTCTTTAGAGTTAACAAAAACTATGTAGTGCAAGGGCCTGTCTGAATAGTTATGGACTGAATACATTGATTAAGAATGCCCTCAGCTTACTTGGTTTGGTAAATCTAAAAGAGATTTTATAGAGACTGCATAAACTAATTTTAATCAGTATGGTAATTTTTTTTTAGAATGTGGTAACAGGTAGGCTTTCATTGCAGAAGACACTCTTTAGGTCTGTTCTGCAACTAAAACTTTTGCCTTACCCACTTGCAATTTTCCCATAATAATTAACATTCAGGTGCATGCAGAGGAGTTACATCAACCCAAGCCATCCAATCAACAAGGCTGTAGATACCGAACTTATAAGAAGACCAAGGGAAAATGTTATCAGTGACAACAGGGAGATCAAATAAGTCATATTGAGGGGGCATTAACCACTTGCTGACCACCCTGCTACAGGATGGCAGCTGTGCTCAGGATCACGTATATATATACGTGATTGTGCACATCTGCCAGCAGGGGGCGCTGGCGAATATTCACAGAAGAAGCCGATCTGTGGGTGTCGGGCACCCAATGTCTTCCAGCACCCACGATCATCGGTAAAGAACACAGAGCGGTAATCTGCCTATGTAAACAAGGCACATCGCTGTTCTAACGGGGAAGGGATGGATTCTGTGTTCCTGCAAAGCAAGGACTAAAATGTATTTCTTCACCTAGTAAAAGCAGCACACAGTACACACTGGTTAGGAACACATTTAACCCTTTGATTGTCCCTAGATATTTAACCCATTCCCAGCCAGTGTCATTAGTACAGTGACAGTGCATATTTTTTAGCATTGATCATTGTATTAGTGTCACTGATTTCCAAAAAGTGTCAAAAATGTCAGTTAGTGTTCAATTATCCAGCGCAATATTGCAGTCCCGTGATATTACACTGATCGGCGCCATTACTAGTAGATAAATATATATATATAAATTCTAGTTTATATACAATAGTTTGGAGACACTATAACATTTGTGTAAACCATACAATACACTGAGGATGAGCCCGATGTTCGGACATCAGGTGTTCACCTGTTCGGCGAACAATGAATATTATGCGGTGTTTGTGACAAATTCAAAAGCCACGGAACACCATTAAAGTCTCTTAACATGAAAAACCAAAAGTGCTCATTCTAAAGGCTTATAAGCAATTTAATGCCATAAAAGTGTTTGGGGACCTGGGTCCTGCCCCAGGGGACATGTGTCAATGCAAAAAAAAGTTTTAAAAATGGACATTTTTTCGGGAGCAGTGATTTTAATAATGCTTAAAGTAAAACAATAAAAATTAAATATTCCTTTAAATATTGTGCCTGGGGGTGTCTATAGTATGCCTGTAAATTGGTGCAGTTTTCCCGCGTTTAGAACAGTACCACAGCAAAATTATATTTCTAAAGGAAAAAAGTAATTTAAAACTGATCGCGGCTGTAATGAATTGTCGGATCCAGGCAATATAGATAAAACTCATTGAAAAAAATGGCATGGGCCCCCCCCCAGTCCATTACTAGGCCCTTTAGGTCTGATATGAATATCAAGGGGAACCCCAAACCAAAATTTTAAAAAAAGAATTGTGTGGGGGTCCCCCATGAATCCATACCAGGCCCTTCAAGTCTGGTATGGATATTAAGGGGAACCCTGTGCCAAATTTAAAAAAATAATGGCGTAGGGGTCTCCCCAAAATCCATACCAGACCCTTCAGGGTGACCTTGCCCCCCCTCTGATATCACGTCAGAGGAAGGCGGAGTCGCCCGTTTACATCACTGAGTGGCCCCGCACTCAGCTATACAACAGCTATCACCGAGAAGAAGCACCAATCAGCAGGAGCCTCCCAAGGAGGTGGAGCTGTTGCAGGTTTTTTTTTTTTTCAGCTCGTTGGGAGGTGTGAGGTGGATTTACATTGCAGGACATTTTTGTTTTTTTATCTTTTAAACAAGGACTTGTCCCAAAGTGTCTCCTGTCTTTTTTACTAATTTTGACACTTTTTTTGTGAAATGGTAGGGGTACAATTTACCTGTTACCAATTCACATAGGGGGGAGGCCAGGATCTAGGGGTCCCCTTGTTAAAGGGGGCTTTCATATTCCGATAAGCCCACTGCCCGCAGACCCTCACAACCACAGGGCAAGGGTCGTGGGGATGAAGCCCTTGTTACCATAAACATGGGGACAAGCTGTTTTGGAGGGGACCTCAAAACATCCTCCCCATGTTGAGGGCTGTGGCCTGGTATGGTTCAGGAGGGGGGGCGCTCTCTCATCCCCCTCTCTTTTCCTGCGGCCTGCCAGGTTGCGTGCTCGGATAAGGGTCTGGTATGGGTTTTGGGGGGACCCCTACGCCTTTTTTTTACATTTTTGGTTCGGGGTTCCCCTTAATATTCATACCAGACCCAAAGGGCCTGGTAATGGACTGGGGGGAACCCATGCCGTTTTTTTCAATGAGTTTTATCTATATTGCCAAGACTCAACATTTCATTACAGCCTCGAGCAGTTTTAAATGACTTTTTTCCTTTAGACATGTCATTTTGCTGTGGTACTGTTCTAAACACGGGAAAACTGCACCACTTTACAGGCATACTATAGACACCCCCCAGGTACGATATTTAAAGGAATATTTATTTTTTATTGTTTCACTTTAAGCATTATTGAAATCACTGCTCCCGAAAAAATGTCAATTTTTAAAACTTTTTTTTGCATTGATATCCCCTGGGGCAGGACCCAGGTCCCCAAACATTTTTTATGACAATAACTTGCATATAAGCCTTTAAAATTAGCACTTTTGATTTTTCATGTTTGTGTCCCATAAATTTTAACGGTGTTCGCGTGTTCATCCAAATTTTTTGTTTCGCAAGTTCTGGTGCAAATCGAGCGGGGAGGGGGGGCTGTTCAGCTCATCCTTACAATACACGCCCATTGGGATTTTTTTTTTACCAAAAACATGTAGCAGAATACATATTGGCCTAAATTTATGAAGAAATTTGATTTTTCAATGTTTTTTTATTGGATATGCTTTATAGCAGAAAGTAAAAAAAATATTTTTTTTTTCCAAAATTGTCTTTTTTTGTTTATAGCGCAAGAAATAAAAAATGCAGTGGTGATCAAATACCACCAAAAGAAAGCTTTATTTGTGGGGGAAAAATGACATTTTATTTGGGTACAGCATTGCATGACTGTGCAATTGTTAGTTAAAGTTATGCTGCTGTATCGCAAAAAGTGGCCTGGTCATGAAGGGTGGTAAATCTTCTGGAGGTCAAGTGGTTAAGGGGGCACTTTGGGAGGTAAGTGTGCAATAATGTGCAAGTATGCTATGCTATGTACACTTGTGCAATATGGCAAAAATCTACCCACTATGATGTCTACTCTAGTTCCAGTTTAATTTGACTCTTTTCAATCAACCGTTAAATTCCAGAAACTCAGTAGTAGCCAGTGTCATATCTGTGTGCTTGGAGTCAAGCGTGTTTTATGTATCCTAAGTGCAGTCATAAAACAAACTGAAACTGCAGCATGCAGGCATGTAGGCCATCTTTTGTATTATTCAGGGTAATTGGTAAAGGGTTTATGGGTGCCATCAACTACTAGTGCTTATGGGAAAGCTTTAATGCATTTCCAACAGGTACTCGTTCTGAGTTATTATAAACTTAACTAGAGAGCAATTTTTTAATGTAAATTTTACATTTTCACCTGTTTTTACAAAATGTGATCATTATTATAAAAAAAATGTGTGGATGTTCATTCTGGTAGCTATCTATATCTCAAGTCTTGCTGAACAAATGTTAGGGGAAAAAAAAATATTGAAAAAGCTGCCTAGACACTGTGACCTCATTTAAAGTGATTGAAAAGCCTATTTTTTCCTCTAAAATACAAAGAGAATTATACTTACCTGCTCTGTGCAATGATATTACCCTTACCTCGGCCACACCCCTCATTCCCTCCTCACAGGATTTGACTGACAACAGCACTGCTCTCAGTCTGTCCTGTAAAAGCAGGGAGAGGAGAGAAAAGACCTGCAGCTGGTCAAAAAGGTGGTGGTGGGGGGGTTACCATAGTGCAGGGAATGCATTATATTAGGGCACATATATTGGAATTGGCCAATCACCTTGTGGCTACCGCTGCAGCAGCTGAAAGGTGGAAGGTGAAGAGAAGTTGGCTGCGCTGTAGGGAAAGCCATAGGGAGATCAGTTCCAGCAATAAGGCAGTACAGCCTGCCCTCTTGCTAATCAGGTGCCCACGCCCCACTGTTGAACTGATTGAGCCCCGAGCCCCCTACAGGAGGGCTGGCTGTACTGCCTTATCAGCGGCCTTGATTAAGAATTGGTAAACTGCAAAATATCAAATTTTTGGTTTTGCATTTAATACTATTTTGAACATATCCTACAATGCCTAGGACATCTATTTTTGTGCAAATTAATACTGTATTATATTAATCCACACTTTTACCTATGCATATTTGAATGGTGGATATAAAAATCTTGCTTGTTGCAGTCTACTGGCAGTTTCCACTAAGGAATGAAGGTTAGTACACATATTGACAATAATTTATCAGAACTGGAGCAGACAGAATCTGAAGCAATTGTCCATGGCAACCACTCAGCTTCTAGCTTGCATTTCAAAGCTTACCTGAACAAGTGGAAGATATGAGCACATTGTTAGCTATGCACAGCAGTTCTAGATTCTGTCTGCTCCAGTTTTAAAAGATTTCCTCCAAATAATATCTAAGAATGGAGGATGGGTGGATGATTGATAGGTTCACCCCCTCTATTCATAGATCCTGTTTCATTAATATAAGCTGTAGTACAGGTTTGATGAAAGGAGCAGCTGAGTGGAAAGGACAGGTATAGTCAGGTTCTCTTGATGAACCACTATTGAGGAGGGGGGATAATAGGTTGGCATGGACAGTGGAGGATGTCAACTAAAAGAAGAAGCATCAGCACAAATGACACATCCCACTGCCTGTAAGTTATGTCCCTTGTGATCATTTTTCTGTTTTTTATTTTGGTATTTTATTTTGGCAAGAGAAGTATGGGAATTTTTTTTTTTAAATCATACTTACCTAGCTGGATGCAGCATCGGTCCGATGCTGCATCAGTCCCCCGCTGGCTCTAACACTAAGAACCAAGAGATCAAACACTGCTGTGAGCAGAGAGTCAGTGACTATCAGTCATCGGCTCTCTGCTCCCCCGCTCACTGAAGCACTGGGCTGTGGAGGGGGCGAGAGTGGCCAACTCACTGAGAGGCTGATCTGGGTGCCGGTCCAGGCATGTGTGGCAGATCCCGAACATATGGTCATGATCTTTCCCAAGCCTGGACCGGCACTGTGATTTAAGCCAACAGTGGGCTTCAGCCCGCTGTCTGCTGAAAATGCATCACAGGAATGCCTCTCCTTAAAACACAAATGAATACCAGACATACAGATGAAAACTGTATCTAACATATGACCAAAGATTTATATAGCTTTAAATATATACACGCTGTAAAAATCTAGACCATTTGCTTCTTGCAATATTTCCTCCCAACTCACAATGTTAGACTATGGTATGGGTCATCTGTAGAGCAAATGTAATATTATTTGGTGATAGAATATTTCTTTTTCTTGTTTTTTTTATATTCTCAGGAATGATTTCTTCTTCTTTTAAATTTTTTTATACTTGGCCCCTATTTGTACCTGCAATAAACATCAGTGTTAAAAGATGTGGAAACAGCATTGCCATGCAGTAGGAGAAAGAGCAATTTATTGCTTCTTTTTGGTTCCTCTGAGGTTCTTTGCTTGCCTGAGAATCTCAGCATTTGGAGAGATGGAAAGAGCAGACATCAGGAGCTCAGACACAAGTGAAATAGACTGAGAAAAGGATTGCCAGATGCAGCGGTTATAAAAAGAAGAAGCATAATTAGGACTAGAGGAAATGTTTCTGTTAGGAGGGGCGGGTGAAAGAAAGCAAAATGACACAAAGCTATTGAATTGAAGTCAGAGTCAGCACACACATTGTATTCAGGCGGTGACTTTCTACAGAGCTGTCTCACATGAAGCCAGTTTGATGTCATTTCATTTATGTTTCAATTAATTTTAATTAATTTATTGTGGTTGCGTTTGAAGCTCTTTTTGCCTCATTTAGCTAGAGAACAAAAAATGCAAATGTTGAAAAGACATGATCCATCCACCATTATTTATCTCTTTCTTGCTATTAGATAAGATGAAATAGTTAAATCCCAGAATGGCTTATGTTAAGGAATTGGAATGTATTGATCCTCTTCATAGCAGCATTATTATATGGGGTGGGCAAGAAGAACAAGGAGCCATTGCCAAATACCAAGGAGTTCGGGACTTCATCAAAATCTTAATCAATAATCTTTTACAGGTCTTGAATCATGGACCATTTTAAAAATATGACTCTCCTAATTAAAATTACTTCAGACATAATTCTATTTTTTTGACATTAGATTAATTTATGATAATATCCAAGCTGTGTTGCCTGTTTCTGAGTGGAAATGAAAGTGCTGGGGTAAGAATATGCAGTTGATATGAAAAGGTCTGCCATTTGATCTGTTAATCAACACATTTTTAACCACACATTGTACAATCTCACTGTACAATCTCCTCTAGATCTATCAACAACTGTATTGAACAAGGGCCTGATTAACTGCATACAAACTGAGGCTTCTCCCTCTGTTCTTCTTCCGATGTTGACTCAACGCTCTCTCCTGCTCTAATGCTGGGTGCGCGGTGTGCCACTACTTATATTGGCATGTTCTTGGAGGGGGAACCCATGATGTTTTTTTTATAATTTGGCGTGGAGCTCCCCTTCAAGATTCTCAGAGCACAAGTCGCATGCCAAAGTCGGGTCAGTTAAGACGGCAATCCGACTTTGATCCCACTTCAATGATAATCAATGGGCTGAAGTAGGATCAAAGTCAGACCAAAGTCATGCAAGGAGAATTTTCAAAGTTGGACAGACTTGTGTCAGATCAGTAGGATTGAGCCGAACACCCCCCTGTTCGGTTCGCACCAGAACATGCGAACAGGAAAAAAGTTCGCTCGAACACGCGAACACCGTTAAAGTCTATGGGACACGAACATGAATAATCAAAAGTGCTAATTTTAAAGGCTTATATGCAAGTTATTGTTTGGGGACCCGGGTCCTGCCCCAGGGGACATGGATCAATGCAAAAAAAAGTTTTAAAAACTGCCGTTTTTTCAGGAGCAGTGATTTTAATAATGCTTAAAGTCAAACAATAAAAGTGTGATATCCCTTTAAATTTCGTACCTGGGGGTGTCTATAGTATGCCTGTAAAGGGGCGCGTGTTTCCCGTGTTTAGAACAGTCTGACAGCAAAATGACATTTGGAAGGAAAAAACCCATTTAAAACTACCCGCAGCTATTGCATTGCCGACAATACACATATACATACAATACACACATTTATTTAAATGCTTCTTCTTTCTTCTATCTTCCTTCATCTTCTTCTTCTTCTGGTTCTTCTGGCTCTTCTGGTTCTTCCTCTGGTTCTTCCTCGAACATAATTTTGGTAAGACCTGAAGGGTCTGGTATGGAATTTAGGGGAAACCCCACGTCATTTTTTTTTTAAAATTTTGGCCAGGGTTCCCCTTAATATCCATACCAAACCTGAAGGGCCTGGTATGGAATTTAGGGGGGCTCCCATGTCATTTTTTTTAAAATTTTGGTTCGGGGTTTCCCTGTGGGGAATTCCCATGCCGTTTTTATCAATGAACTTCTATGTGTATTGTCGGCAATGCAATAGCCGCGGGTAGTTTTAAATGTATTTTTTCCTTCCAAATGTCATTTTGCTGTCAGACTGTTCTAAACACGGGAAACATGCGCCCCTTTACAGGCATACTATAGACACCTCCCAGCCATGAAATTTAAAGGGATATTACACTTTTATTGTTTGACTTTAAGCATTATTAAAATCACTGCTCCTGAAAAAACGGCCATTTTTAAAACTTTTTTTTGCATTGATCCATGTCCCCTGGGGCAGGACCCAGGTCCCCAAACACTTTTTATGACAATAACTTGCATATAAGCCTTTAAAATTAGCACTTTTGATTTCTCCCATAGACTTTTAAAGGGTGTTCTGTGACATTTGAATTTGTTGCGAACACCCCAAATTGTTCGCTGTTCGGCGAACTTGCGAAAAGCCAATGTTCGAGTCGAACATGAGTTCGACTCGAACTCGAAGCTCATCCCTACAGATCAGTTAAGACGGCTCCCATAGGGAAACATTGATTTTCACACGTCATGCGACATGAGCTCCCAATGTCGGAGCGTTTGTCGTACCAGTGTGAACCCGGACTGAATGGGAAGTTTTAGGTAGGTCTTCATTTTACATAATTTTGGTAAAGTTAAAAGAGATTGCGTAAACCTGAGACAAAATATGAACAAAGCAAATCATTCTGTGTCATTTCTGTCTGCTGCTTCATTCCTCTGCTATTCTAATGAATCACTTCTGACAAATTTTTCCTGACACCAAGAGAAAAATGGTGACAGTAAAGGGAGCTCCAGCTGATTGACAGCCTCAGCTCTGTTCCTGTGTGCTGTGTGAAGGGGGGTGTTTCCCTTCCCTCCAATCAACTCTCAGAGCTCTCCTCACTGAACTATGCAGAGTGTAACTTCAGCTCTCTGTCCCATTTTTCTAAACTCTCAGACAAGCTTATAATTTCAGCACCTTGAACAGATGTAGAGAAGAGAAGACTGACAACGTTTTTATTTTCTGTGTATCACCTGAGGATAGTCCATTCCCTGGGACGTTTGTAAAGGTTTACAACCAATTTAAGCTGAATTCACATCTTCAATAAAATGCGCATTATCTCAAAGCATAGTGAAGTATGGACTGCAACATGGAGCCTTTCACCCCAACGCATCACAACTCACCTTCATTTAATATGCTAGAATGCACAGATGGGAACTGATCATGACAAAAAAATGTGCTCATCCATCAAAACCTGCATTGTTGTGCGTTGAAAGCCTATTCAAAATGTATAGGCTGCCTTTTTTGCAACACGTATTATTGTGTACAGTAGAGCTCTGCAAAAGTGTGACTCTTGAGTTCATAAAGCTGAATTGTAACTATAAATTTAGAATTTTAAATGGCTGGTATTGTATGGCACAGGTTCAATAAACTCAAAAACCTCCTCAGTAGTCAACAGCACCAGAATCGCTCATGTGGCATTGCCTTTATGGTGATAATATTTTGTACAAGTAGAGATTTGTGATTAAACTGGATATGTATGATCACAAAAAGTGATTGCTCATCCTTTTAAAGCTGTGGATAAATCTGCTTATGTTTTGCCATCCCTGGTTCCTACTTCCTCATCTATTAATATGTTAATGAAAATTTTAAATAAAACTGTTTTTCATTTTTATCAAATGCCTTATTTTATACCCAATATGTCATCACCCAATACAATCCAAGCAGGTCATGGCTGGTGGGAAGTGTCGGCCGGGTGCTGTACATAAGTATTTTAAATCAATATTTCATAAATGGGTCTCTGTGTTTCTCTATACAATTTAAGCAGATCGTGGCTTAAATTGTATAGAGAAATTTTGTGGTGAATACCCATTCACCACAAAAAAAGTGTCAAAAAAAGTAAAAACAAAACAAAGAACATGAAAAATAGTGTCAAAAAGTAAAAAAAAACACAAAAAATAGAAAAAAAAGCTCTGCCTCAATGGGAGGCATCCTGCCAACTTCTGTCTTTTCGCTGTGACAGCTGTTATATAGGCAAGGGTGGGGTCATCTGGTTACATCAGTGGTTGGTCCCACCCTTTCCTTTATAACAGCAGTCACTGCAAAAAGACAGCAGTCAGCGGGATGCATCACATTGACGCGGAGCTCTTTTTTTTTCTTTTTTTTGGGGGGGTCCATCGGCGCCATGATTGAAGAAGGATGGACATCGAGGGACACTTTTTTTTTAATAAACGAATTGTCAAAAACTGTCTTTTGTGTTTTTTACATTTTGACACTTTTTTTGGTGAATGGGTAGGGGTACAATGTACCCAATACCCATTCACATGAGGGGGGTCTGGGGGCACTCGCTCGCCTCCCCCTATCCTGTCCTCCAGGCTGCATGCTCAGATAAGGGTCTGGTATGGCTTTTGGGGGGGACCCCCACGCCAATTTCTTTTTAATTTTGGCGTGGAGCTCCCCTTAAAATCCCTACCAGACTCGAGATCGCAGTACATTGACGTCTGATGATTGGCCAAAGCATGCACCTGACCTTATGTTTTGGCCAATCACAGCATGCTCCAATGTGAGAGCCATAATTGGCCAAAGGCCAAGACAATTATGTATACTCTGCATTTAGTGTAGACTAGATATTCAGTGTAGACTCTATATTCACAGTGTATTGAAGTGGTTAAGGGGAACCCCGCACCAACATTTAAAAAAAAATTGTGTGGGGGTCCCCCCAAAATCCACACCAGGCCCTTTAGGTCTGGTATGGATTTTAAGGGAAACTCCATGCCAAAATAAAAAAATGGCGTGTGGGCCTCCCCAAAATCTATACAAACCCTTATTCGAGCAAGCAACCTGGCAGGTCTGGATAGGGGGGAGGAGCGAGCGCCACACCTCCTGAACCATACCAGGCCACTTGCCCTCAACATGAGGAGGGTGCTTTGGGGTCCCCCAAAGCACCTTGTCCCCATGTTGATGGGGACAAGGGCCTCATCCCCACAACCCTTGCCGAGTGGTTGTGGGGGTCTGCGGACGGGGGCTTATCAGAATCTGGAAGCCCCCTTTGACAAAGGGGGGCCCAGATCCCGCTCCCCTATGTGAATACCCATTCACCACAAAAAAAGTGTCAAAAAAAGTAAAAAAAAACAAAGAACATGAAAAATAGTGTGAAAAAGTAAAAAAAACGAAAAAAATAGAAAAAAAAGCTCTGCCTCAATGGAAGGCATCCTGCCAACTGCTGTCTTTTCACTGTGACAGCTGTTATATAGGCAAGGGTGGGGTCATCCGGTTACATCAGTGGTCCCGCCCTTGCTTTTTTAACAGCTGTCACTGCAAAAAGACAGCAGTCAGCGAGATGCCTCATATTGACGCGGAGCTCTTTTTCTTTCTTTCTTTTTTTTGGGGGGTCCGTCGGTGCCATGATTGAAGAAGGATGGACATCGAGGGACACTTTTTTTTTTAATAAACGAATTGTCAAAAACTGTCTTTTATGTTTTTTACATTTTGACACTTTTTTTGGTGAATGGGTAGGGGTACAATGTACCCAATACCCAATCACATGGGGGGGGTCTGGGGGCACTCGCTCGCCTCCCCCTATCCTGTCCTCCAGGCTGCATGCTCAGATAAGGGTCTGGTATGGCTTTTGGGGAGACCCCCACGCCAATTTTTTTTAAAATTTTGGCGTGGAGCTCCCCTTAAAATCCATACCAGACTCGAAGGGCCTGGCATGGCTTTGGGGGGGACCCAACACTGTTTTTTTTTTTGGCGTGGAGCTCCCCTTAATATCCATACCAGACCCAAAGGGCCTGGTATGATCTGGGGGGGAACCCACATTTTTTTCCTTTATTATTATCTATATTACCGGGAGGCGGCAATACATTACAGGCGCAAGCAAGTTTAAACTACATTTTTTGCTTTAGAATTTTGCTGTGGGACTGTAAAACACAACAGACAGATGTGCAGGCAGACTATGGGGACCCCCCAGGCAAGATATTTAAAGGAATATTTAATTTCAATTGTTTCACTTTAAGCAGTCTTAAAATCACTGCTCCTGAAAAAACGGCTGTTTTTAAAACTTTCTTTTGCATTGCTACATGTCCCGAGGGGCAGTACCCGGGTCCCCATACCCTTTTATGGCAATAACTTGCATATAAGCCTTTAAAAATAGCACATTAGATTTTTCATGTTTGTGTCCCACAGACTTTAACTGTGTTTGCATGTTTGCACAAATTTTTTTGCCTGTTCGCATGTTCTGGTGCGAACCGAACTGGGGGTGTTCAGTTCATCCCTAATGTGCACCAGTTTTATACTAGGAAATTTGTAGAGGACAGCTGAACGGACTATAACGGTACCAGAGGTGGACGATAACAAGCAAATTATAAAATATAGTCCTTATTACAAAGGTTAAAATCTATGCGTAACATATTGTTCATAAAAGCACAAAAACATTAGTGCAAGGCAAGTATGGTAGGCCCTTCAGTTAGTGACTCTATTACTACTGTGAAAGAGGTCAACGCGTTTCACAAAAATTGCTTCTTCAGGACCTCAATATCTTGACCACAAATAGAGGTGGCCTATCCAAGAGAAAGCATAACTAAGTTACATTTCTTTAAATATGAACATAACATACATATTAGACCAACATTGTCATGCCCCCCCCCATATATATACAAAAAATAACCACTTACATGCATCTAATGTGGACTAGTAGAAAATGGAAAGAAGGAACGGTGTGCCACATGTCATCAGGAAAGGGCTTATGTAATGCCGTAAAGTCATATAGGGAGATGAAACTAGATAATCCTATTATAAAAGAAAATGAGCAAAACATTGGTTGGCTAGGTTATAAAAAACTAGGTAGGTATATTCACAGTAGTAATAGGGTCATACTAGAGTAACCAAAGGGTCTACCAAACTTGCATTGAACTAATGTTTTTGTGTTTTTATGAACAATATGTTAGGCATAGATTTTAACCTTTGTAATAAAGACAATATTTTATAATTTGCTTGTTATCAACCTTCTCTGGTCCCGTTATAGTCTGTTCAGCTGCCCTCTACACATTTCCTATTAGAAAATAGGGATGAGGTACTGTACCAATTTAGTCCATAAATCTTTATATTTGCACCAGTTTTATTAAATCCCCTTCAGTACATCCCAATCTTGCAGGGCAGGAGATCTGGAGATCTGAATTTCTAGTAGCACTTATAGATCTTTTCCTTTACCCAGTTTGTGACTGGACTGTGCAAGGAGAAGCAGCAGTATGATTAGTTCATCAATCTGTCCCTCTGCTCTTTCCTCATATCAGCATGTCCCTTAAACTGCAGAAAAATTGATTGGCTCTGTGTGCTGCTTCTTCATCTCTCACCTGATAAAAATTAAATGATGCAATAATGAGTACAAATCTGAATTTATTAGCCTCCCTTAATTTGAGTTTGTGCAAAGTCGAACCTACACATTAATAATACAGTACAAGGTATACATACATTTTTTCTGGTCCTAAATGCACCCACAGCTGCTCATTAAAGGGGTTAATACTAACTTATTAATAGGTTTTTTTTATTATTATTGTGGCATGAGGTCAGTTTTGGGCAAACTGGTAAAGTGAAAACCTTTCTTCACCCATACCACCTGAGATGATGACATATCCAAGAATAATATTACTACAATCCATCTACTTTCAGTAATAAAGTGTAATCCAATGCATTTGCTAAAATTCCTTCTACAAATGTTTGCAGGGCTTATGCAAGCTTTTTGCCTATAGGGATTTATCTTCGGGTTATCCACAGGTATCAAGGTAGTTCAGTGTCAGTGTGATAGTAGACAAGAATAGAAAAACTTTTTCATGCATCAATGCCTAACTCTTCTTTATTTTCTCTCTTCACACTTTTTCTTTGTCTAGTAAGATTCAATTCATACTGGTTTTAATTTAAAACCTAGCACACTTCTGCACTATTTTCAGGCAATGCATTTCTAAAGAACATGTTCGTTATTTTGCTCATACATGAAACTCAGGCTTATGCTTGAATAAACATTATTTTTCTATGTAGGCTTAAATATCTTTTGCATACCCATTTTAAACACACCATACACAGGGGTTCATTCACTAAATTCAAATAGACTGTTCACTTTGCAAGTGAATAGTCCTTTCGCTACGTAAATAAGGTGAAGCTCTGAAGACTTCCATTATCTAATGATGTGCAATCAAAAATATTTTTTTTTTTTTTTTCCTACATGTGATGGGTTATTCTTTTCAAAGTGCTTTTTCAATGTATTCACTAAGCTAAGGGAAACGTCCCTTGCAAAGTGAACATCATATTGCCTTTAGCAAATCAACCCCAGAGAGTTAATTGGAATTGCAGTTGTTGGTATAGACAATTTATTGTTGACACATTCTCACAGCTGCAGATTTGATTTATAGGAAACAAAGTGGACCATAATTAGAAACATTGTAATTAAATAGGAACCAACTCTGTAAAACACTAATCAAATTTTCTGTTTTCAGTGATATCTTATTTTTTTGAATGCAGTATACTGTAAAATGAACAGCTGGTATATGTTCATCCCTTTCTTCCAATGATCTGGAATGAGGAGCAAATGGACATACAGTACATGGGGAACTAAAGAAAAAAATGCATATTAGTAGTGCATAATTCACTTCAATTTTTGTATGGATACACTACCACTTGTCTATGCTTGAAAACTATCCTTTAGGCCTCATGTACAGCTGCTGATAAACGGATGTTTAGGTGCAGGTGGGCGTTTTTTTCAGCAGCCCCTGAACTCTCCTATATGTTATCTTATCTGTCCATATACACTTAGTAGTTTATAGTCATTTAGAGGCAGTTGAGTTTAGTGGTTTTTAAAAGCAAAAAATTGTGTTCAGGATGGAAGTTTATTGACATTTGAAACTCCAAATGCTTGTAACAGCGTGCAAACGTGTCTAAATGAGGTAACTCGCGTTTATAAGTGTTTCGTTTATAAGCATTTTCAATGGAAATATGTTGCTGACCATTTACAATGTAAAAACACTTCTAAACACACACATGGCTAAACGCGGCATGTAAACACGGTGAGATGGACGTTTTTAACTGTCGGTTACTGGCTGTCAAGTTCCAATTTTCAGGAGAAGTTTTCAAACGTCCTGTATACATGAAGCCTAAATATGTTTGTACCTTATATAATAATTATTTGAAGGGATTCACATTCAGTATTGTTACTCTTTGTATGCTTATGCTTACCCCAAGACATGGCAGCAGGTGTTGTTTTTAGTGTTTATAGCAGGGGGAGGCAGCCCTCTACATTGTTAGAAGGAATGGTTTATTACATTGGTGGCCAGTGGAAGGAATGGTCTATTACATTGGTGGCCAGTGGAAGGAATGGTCTATTACATTGGTGGCCAGTGGAAGAAATGCCCCATTAGACTGGTGGCCAGTGGAAGACATGCCCTATTACATTGATGGCCAGTGGCAGAAATGCCCTACTGTACTACATTGGTGGTCAGTGTAATGCCTCCTGCTAAGTGAAATGGGCATTAGAACTATGCTGGCACGATCATCTTTAAAAAATAATCAGCTGCTGTTCACTGCTCAAGGGTTTCACAGAGCCCGGGTTGATAAAGGCTGGTTTATAGAGTGAGTTTACGTGTTTTTCCTCTACTCCAAAAGAGAGCAGATTACAGTATAATGCTATTACAAGCAAAGGGTTTCTCCTCCCCCTGCACTAACCTTGACATAGCAGTTACAGGAGCCCCAATATCATAGTGTAAATAGACTGTACCTCTACATGTTGCCAGCCACATCCACACCTATGTTCCCAGTCAGGAGAAAAGCTGAGTATTATCCTATGGATCAGTAACACATGTTGTTAGTAGTACACGATATACTAATAGTTAATAAAAGTTTCACTTTTTTCAAACCCCCCCACCCAGGTAAATTGGCTTGGTCTTGCAAAATACTTACACTTTGGGGAATGAAGGCCTTTTCAAGCAACACTATTATCTTTGTTAGAAAATGTACACTGAGTGTATTTTATGGAATGTGAATTAAACATACTTTGTTAAGGTTATTGTATAATATATTACAATTCATATAGTATGATTTAGCTCTGTGTAATTTAATAATTCATATGATATAATTTTCTAAAGCAAGTAATCCCCTGATGATTAATGGGTCATATTTTCTTGAAATACATTTTACAGCTCAGATAAATAGCCCCCAATGGATTAAAAAATTGAACATTATGTCTAAACTGCTGATAACACTTAACTGTATGAATACAGCTGGGCTGACATAATTTACGTGATTTATGTGGAATGGGCTAACAAGTTGTGTACCATGAGAGCTGATTAACAGTAAATATATCAAAATTATGCTGTTTTGAGTCAAGGGAATCAAAATTGCTCTGGTGTATGTGTGCTGCATCAGCAGAAAGCTTATTGATATATTTTGTATTTCAATTGAAAACAATAGGTTTTATTTGGATTCTTGGCAATTCTCTCAGCTACCTTTAAATTACACAAGAGGTTAAAGGCCTTTCGAAATACATGGGCTGTTCTCTAATAAGAAGAGGCACTTATTGGAATACATGTCAGGGTTTCTCAGCATACAAAATTAACTTTAGAAAAGAGAATTCCATAGAGACCAATGGGTTTGGCAGTCATTGCTAGAACACTTTCTTCACGATTCTTGATGTTTCTTAAATAAACTTTATCCATTATTTGTGTAATTAGTTTAGTATTATATGTTATAGTTGTATGTAGCAAAATATTAATGATGCAGTCCAATGGATGTTAGGCATTCAAGGCACAACTTACTTAACCACGTGAAGGCTCAAACCATGTTTTAGTTTTCAGCACTGTGATATTTTGACTGACAATTATTCTGTCACACAAAACAGTGCCTACATTAATTTTATATAATTTTTTGGTGGTCTTTAATCACCATTAGGTTTTATATGTGTTTCTTATAAAAAGGAAAATATTCTGACAATTTAGAAAAAACAGTTTCCTCTAGTTTCTTTGCAAATAAATATTTTTTCATAATGCATGTAGGCCCTTAAATGCTAGGACCCACAAAAAGTAGAGTAGACTCTCCTAGGTATTTAGTAAGAAGCATGGTGAATTTTTTGAAGTTGCAATTTTTTTCTAAGCGAAGAAAGTAAATAAAATGATTTTTTTCCACAGAATGTAATTTTAAGTTATTTCACACACGCAGTATAGACACACTTACAATTATTCCCTTTCTCAAAAACACATTCCTCTACTCCTCCTGAGAATGTAGATAACATATGTGTGGGACTTTTTCATAGCCTATATGCATAGATGGGACCAAAATCCAAGGAACACCTTCCAGGTTTTTTAATGGCCATACATTTTGCATCTGATTTCTGGACTTCCAATTACATTTCTTGAAGCCTTGAAGTGCCAGGACTGGAGAAACACTAATAAAATGACCACATTTTTCAAAGCAGACCCTCCAACATATTTACTAAAATGAATGGTGAGCTTTTTACAGATTTTATTGTTTGCCACAAGTTTTTAGAAAATTATAAAGAAAATGAGAATGTGTTTTTTATACAAATTGTCACTTTAACAAGATATTCCCCACATAAAGCATGGGTATTGTTAGCATTAAACCCCAGAGCATATTGCCACAACTCCTGAGTATTGGAATACCACATGTGTGGGACTTTTTCATTGTTTGGATTGATTATGTATCAGAAAAATGGTGACAGTGGCTTGGCTAGCAATCAGTAATACTGTTGTTGTCTGCACTGGCTCTGGTGACAATGGCACTGGTGTGACTGTACTTTAGGAACTGCTGCTGGCTGACTGGTGTGGTTGTGATCAGGGACACTGTTACTTGCTGCACTTGCTCTGGTAAAACTGGTACTGGTGTGGCTGATGATCAAAAACACTGTTGCTGGTTGCACTTGTCTGGTGACACTGGTCTGCTGTGGCAGTGATCAAGAACAGAGTTGCTGGCTGCACTAGTCTGGTGACACTGCCACTGGGCTCCATTCACTAAGCAGTAAAATACCACTCAGCATTTTTCAAAAAGGTTTTTGGCATTCACAAGAAAATGCTCCTAAAATACCGAATGTGGCATGCTTTTGTGAATAGAGCCCATAGTCACTGGCTTACACTGGTGAGACTGGAACTAGTAAGGCTTGTGATCAGAAACAAAGGGGTTGATTTACTAAAGGCAAATACCATACCAGTCCCACTGTCTCTAGACCAGTTTAGGCTAAAATTGGGGTTTATTTACTGAAGGCAAATCCACTTTGCACTACAAGTGCGCTGCAAGTGCACTTGGAAGTGCAGTCACTTTAGATCTGAGGGGAAGATCTGAAATGAGGGGAAGCTCTGCTGATTTTATCATCCAATCATGTACAAGCAAAAATGCTGTTTTTTTATATTCCTTGCATGTCCCCCTCAGATCTACAGGGACTGCACTTCCAAGTGCACTTGCAGCGCACTTGTAGTGCAAAGTGGATTTGCCTTCAGTAAATAAACCCCAATGTTAGCCTAAACTGGTCTAGAGACAGTGGGACTGGTATGGTAAGTAGGAACACTATTTTTTGCTTACATTGATATGGTGACATTAGGACTGGTTTTGCTAGTGATCGGGCACACTGTGACTGGCTTACATTGATATGTCAACACTGAGAATGGTTTGGCAGCAATCAGAAACACTGGCTTACACTGGCTGATAACATACGGACTCTTGTGACTATGATCAGGAACACTGTTGCTGGCTTAGACTGGTATAGTGACACTGTGGATGGTGTGATTCTCAGTCATGGATACTGTGTTTCCATTAAATGATACAAACGTAATATATTAGTGGGTAAATGCTTATGTAATCCTTGCACCATTTATAACTATAAATATTATACACTTGCATTATATACAGCACAGCTTGGCTTGCTCAGTAAATCTGTGCAAAGAATAATGGTGAGTGAAGAACCTATAGTAATTAAATTCTGTTTTTCTGTAGAAAAATCAATTAAACATGTTTTGTGAATTCATACTATTTATTTGTTGTACACTGTATATACCCTGTGAGCTGTAAGAAATTACATGAGCTTCTCTCAGCTATTATGGTAAAAAACAATGAAAATTCAAACACTAGCATTTTGAGCTCTTTAACTTTGGAAAATAATATCAGTCAAATCAGTAATCATATTTAATAATGAAGTCCATTTAAAATGTATTATTCCCATCTTTCATTAAAAACAGTCAACATGTTTAAGGGATTTCAATGTGCCCTCTTCATCAGGGCTCAGAAATATAGCATTACAATCTTAAAATTATAGTATGGAAGGGCTATACAATCTGTCCGTATTATAATTTCAGGATTCCAATCCTCAATCCAGGACCTACCACAGAGCAATACTCCCAAACCCTGTTGAAGTCTTGGAACACTCAAAATATGGACTGTAGACAGAACCTGGCTCTTTTTCCTACTAACCCTAAAATGTTATTTCTTTGGCCCCTGTACACTAGAAAGCTCCCTACTAAAATCATTTTCACTCAATCAAGATACTCATCTACACATGGGTCCAGCTCACTACCTAATTTCTCTATAAGGTTCTCAGTGATATCTGTGTTGCAGTTACAAGCCTTCTTTACTTTGTGTAATTAAGCAGGGCTGGAAGTTAAGCCAAACAATGTGGCATTGCTCCAGTTGGGTACACCACATGTATGCCTCACACACACTCTATCAACACCTGTATTTATGGCAAATAGAACAAACCCAGAAGGCCACACTAAATACTGATTTACATCTTTATTGGCCACAAAACAACAATTCAGCATAAAAATACAATGGGGTTGATTTACTAAGACTAGAGAGTGCAAAATCTGGCGCAGATGTGCATGGTTGCCAATCAGCTTCAAACTTCAACTTTTTCAATGAAGCTTTGACAAAAAAAATGGAAATTGATGATTTATATGCACAGCTGCACCAGATTTTGCACTCTCCAATTTTAGTAAATCAACCCCTATGTGACACAGCAGATGACAAAATGTTCACGCGTTTCATGCTTACTTATCCCTTAATCATAACCCAAGTTAAGAAACATCTCCTCAGCAGGGAAACAGGGAGCAATAAAACAGAGCTTTCAACCCTTTTCCATTCTTTCCAAAGCTTAAACACTGAGCGTGATTTCACTTTATCTTATGGTTAACTGCTCACCAGCTCCAAGTTTTGTGCTAATAGCTATAAACTAGTTTTAATTTTTTTTTAAATATATTTGTCCCCAACAATGAATATAAAATGCTGTAATAGTAATAATGCTGTAATAGTATAAAACTATGTAAATGAACTGTGAATGTAATCTTATAAAAATCTAAATAATAATACAAATTGTACAGGCGCTTTTTTACAATTAGGCTGCATTCCAAAATGTACAAATTCAACTTGAGCCGAAGCTGCCACTGAGACTATAATTAGTTGCTTAGAAGTTGCCCATGACATTGCAGTTCAACAACTCCTCTTTAGTATAATTTGGAAAATCCACTCACAAATTATTGCACTTTTACCAGTTGGCACAAAGTAAATTGATATAACATCTCCAGAGTATCTTATTGCTGCAGTTCCAAAAATGCCAGCTGGTAGCAGGCATATTTGTTTGGAAATGCCTAGATGCTTAAATGCTAGGCACTTTTTCAATCCAATCAATTATCGCAGTTGTATATATAGGCTGAAATTAAATAATCAATACTAATAAATACATATTGCAAATTCATTTCTGACTGATTTTACTGAGCCTTTTGATACAGTAGAAGAAACAATAGCATTCAGTGACCAAACACCAAGGATAAAAATATAACGTGAACCTGTCATAGCTTAAAACATGTCTAAGAAAACAGCACTGCTGAAGTGCAGAAGCCTTGTGGTGCCTGCAAGTACCTGTGTTCTTTATATCAAGATGTTTGTTCTTGTGGAGCCATTTGGTGCTAAGCTTAAGTTGAACAAAGAGCCTTGCATTCTGTCCTAATCTGTACTAAGCCTGCCCCCTTCCATTACTAAGTTTTACCTCCTGCCATTAAACCATGAAATGGCAGAGCCTCAATGGCATGTTTTTAGACACCTTTTAGGCTGTGACACTTCCCTCAACATTCAGGTCCTTAGGGTAGGCAAACAAATTCAATTATTTTATTTTTTTTTGCTTCAGGTTACTAATCACTCTTTCTCTTTATACTATGTCTGAAAGTATATAAAATAACCATCAGTATTGTCAGCAGATTTCTTACTCTCATGTTTCCAGTTCAGATGTAAGTGAGAAGCTAATTGGTTATTAAAGGAATAAAAGAAAATATATCTAATCAAATATTTCCAGTCATGTCTGCTATAAAAAATAACACTTTTAATTATGTTATAAACAGGATTAATTATCCAGGAAAGAAGGAACACTTTTATTCGTAGTCGCAAACTGTCGTGCATTGTGTTAGATTATATTTATTTGATGAAAGGCCAGCATTAACAACATTGTTTATTCATAATACTGTGGTCACAAACAAATTTAAAATGAAATTATTCATTGGCTCTGAATTTTCCTGAAGTATAAAGTGTGCCCAAAGAGATTAGTAATCTTAACTCATTATGTATCAAGTAGTGTTAATATCGAGGGCTTAAACTTGTCTCTGTCCTCTGCTGCCAATCACTAAAGTCGATAAGGTGTTATTTATGAGACACAGCCAAGGTTAAATGGCAGCCAAAAAGACAGTCTAAGCACAAAGTAGAGAAAACCTTTATAATAAGAGTCTGTAGATAAATATCTTTACACGAATACAACACAAGAGTATCTCTATTTACAATCGTAGATTGCACCTAACCATGCAGTACAGAAATGGACTGTTTATTGTTAGACAAAACAATGTTAAAATATTGAGCAAAATAATTGTATTTGGCATGTTAAACTTATTTTGTTCTACCAGGTGAGTAATATGTCATCTCCATTTTCTTTTTTTAGGGTCACAAACATTTTAAAAACATGTGATTCAGGTAGTGGTCCTCAAAGGTCCAAGGGGTCAGACCGAAAAGGTAGATTGAAGACCCATATAAAGGCCTGAGGTATTCACTGGAAAAACTCACACCTGAGCAGATCATAAGCAATGCACATTCCTGGTTCTGGTAGACAAAATGGTGGGAAAACATGTGAATCACTCCATTCACTCCTATTGAGGTCTATGAGACCAAACTGTTTGACTACGATTAAAAAAAAGTTAATATTGCAACTGAGCATACAAGTGTGAAAAGGAACACTTTGAAAAAATAAGATTCTGTATAGTCAGGTGTAGGGAAATGAGCAGAAAAACACTATGAATGGAGTCTAAAAGCTAACAAGTGATTAATCATAAAGAAGGTATGTGCTCAAGCCCATAACAGTCAGTCATGAATCGGATTGAAGTGTATGTAACAAAACTTTGTGTCTTAGTTAAAGATAGAGTGGAAGGGTTACAACTCCTGTCAGGTTTTTACTGCTATCAAGGGAGAGATTTACCCTCACTTCCTGTCCTACTGGCAATGTTTTATCAAACTAAAAGTAAGGGTTACCCTCCAACAGCAACACAGACAGAAATAAAAATCATTTTTGAAAGCAGAGCAATGGAAGGCGTAAACCCATTCAGATTTTTTTCTGTGTGGACATGTTGCAGATTTTTCCTCTGTGTTTTGTTCAGATTTTATCAATAGGTCCCAAAATTGTTGTTATTGTGGGGTGGTTCACATGATTTTGTTTACCATATTTTAAGATTAGCCCTTTTCGTGACATTTGCAAGAACATATACACACAACCCCCAACATGAGCATAACCTTCCATCCTTTAAGTAAAAGTATGGCAATATTTTGAGAGCATTACAATTCATGTTATGAGGTTGGAAAACTAGTGCAGCTGGTGGAAGTGTGCAGGGAAAGTATTGTTGCACTCTTTTGGGGGTTATAAAAAATGGCCTTCCCTAAACAGGATGTTGCGTTAAACCTGTAGGTAAATAAGAGAACCAGAATGTTTTGCTAAGTGGAAAAGTGGGTTTGATAAATAAAAAGTTTGCAGTGCCTCCACCCAGGACAGGGCATCTGTGAATAGAGGGGACTTCCTTCCTAGAAATTATTCAGAAATATTAACAAAGTAATTGGGAGCAGAAGAACTACTGCAATAAGCATATAACATTATATAAGATAATGTATTTATAAGATAATGTATTTATACTTTATATAAGAAGAGATTAATAAAAGTGCATACATCCAACATACATCCAATGTAGGTTTTATCAGCAAAGGGCCTGAAAGGAGTTATGCATATAGTTATTAATAGAGATATCTCTACATGAATGTTGCAGCAAAGTCCAGTTGCTGAGGATTAATTCCGCATACTGTATGTATTTGTGTCTGAGACCTGAAGACAAGACCAGTAGTCATGGAGAGATCCTCCAATTGTTGCCCAAACAGCCTGGAATGGAGCTTCCCATGAGCAGGAACTGTGGTGTGTCCGTGGAATTTAGAGTCAGTCTATATACACTGTGCTTTAGTCACTTCCTTATAGTTTTTAATCTGACATGTAACAAGACCTCTAACTACCAGAAGAGATCATTGGATACCTATCCTGGCTCTAGCCTATGCTGGTTATTGAGCCCTAAGATAAAACTAGCTAAAGAATCATAGACCAGAAGGGACAAGGTTAACTATAATAACAGTAACTGCATATAAACTCTATTGCTATTAACAGCTTCATCTACTAATATACAGCAAGTTGACTACTATGCCCATACAGTAGCACAGGCTTGGCTATCTGCCACTGTGCATGTGAGATAATAACAATAGGATATAAATAAGCCTGTCACAAAGATTTAGATATATTCAAGAAGCTATGGCCAACTGTAGTTAAACTATTAAAACATAGAAGCACTTGCATAATAGTCTGTGCTTCTTATCTAGGTGAAACTAGAGCAACAGTAGCAACCTCTGCATGAATTTCCTTCTTCTGTTTTTTTTTCTACATTTCCTTCTTCTGGGGTTTTCTAATCCATGCCCAGAAACAAGAAGTGTTAATAGGAAATTATAAATAACACTGTGATTTTAGCAGCTAACAGTAGAGGGCAGCAGATACCTACAGCAGACATTGTCCTTTGTCAGGATTTATTACTGCCTATTCTTCTGCTGGGGGGGTTTACTCTTCTATTTGTCCTGCTGAATACTGCCATTGAGACAGAAAATGTGGCTAAATCCAAAATTGTACAGTTGTCACCAGGACAAGAAGTGAGGTAAATCTTCAAATTGGGACATATGTTCTGGTGACAACTGTCTTAGAATAGAATACCCTATATTTTTTTAGAGGTTTCCTATCACTTCCTGTTGCATCTCCAGAAGAGAAATCTACAGGACACCAACAGAAAAAAGTATAATGTATGAGCTTTTAACCCTTAACTACCCCATCAAGGGCTCATTCACAAGGGTGTATTATAACATACGCTCATGCGAGGCCTACATTTACTAGCACAGTGATGCACATGTGCATCACTATGCAGGCAAACATATCCCTCACATGAGCATATGCTATAATGCACCAATGTGAGCAAGGGCTAAAATTGTAATGAAATTTAATAATATATACACTTTAATTTTGTAGATTAAAAATATATATATATTTAGATTTTTGAGGGTTAATGTCGTACATGTGATTCCTTTGTGATTTTTTTTTTGTGCACAATATGGATTTGATTTATAATCCAGGAATACAAAAAGCATAGGATACTCCATTACTTTTTCAGTTGCAGTGCAAGCATGTTTATTTGTGGAGCATAGTCAGTCTGATTATACTTGGAGTTGTATATACAGTAGCTACTACTGTCTCTTTAAAAATGTAGTAAAAACTTACTAGAAGGACGATTTCTGTGGAAGAAAAATAGCTACTTCAAAGCTGCATTTGAACAGATATAAAAGCACTTTTACCAGGCTGGGTTATGGCTGCAATGCTTCTAAATTTATGCAAATTGCAGTTTTGTAGCCGTGGAGCCCTGAAAACTGCAGTACTGAAATGATCTGAGTTTTGCTGATTCTTTATTTTAGTGAACTCAGGTAAACAGTCGATTGTATTGAATTGTACATTAAAGGTCAATTTTCCCTTACCCATCGTTTTTGATATGAAAAAATGATCATAGTAATGCAGGCAAAATGTCTTTATTCTGCAAATACAATTATTTTTAGTGGCATAATTATTTGAGTCTAACGTTCCCAGAACATATGAACATAATAAGATTTCTGGTTCAGCATTTTAAAGTTCAGTAGTTAAAAGCAACTTATTAAAATTAGATTTTCTTGCAAAATAACTTAATGCCAAGTTGGATGGCAACAAAAAAAGTGAAAATAAAACCCCTTTCAGCCAGTAAGACATGCATAGTCTTTATTTTTTGCATTAATAATAATGAACCTATTAAAATGAGATTTGGTGGAGCTAAGCTTTATGCACTATTCTGCTGGCCCTGAGTAAAGAGAATCATAATACTTTTTCAGAATACCACAAAAATTTTGAATTAGGTGGCATGTTTGGTGTTCACCTCATCTTACATAGGCCGAGAGCTTCTCCTATGTGAAATTGTGGTCAGATACAGCTATCTTTTTTTCTACCTATCCAAACTGGAGCTTTTTTTTAATCAGGTAAGGATTTATTGAGATGTCACAAAGTCATACAACCACACAATACAGATATAGTTCACTTCAGAAAAAAGTCCAGCTTGACAGTACTAGAACACAAATCCCATAAAATACAATATTTCCCATTATGGGCCAGGGCAGATACCCATGCTCAAACTGGACCCTAGGACCACCATAGCAATACAGGTATACATGTCTGAACCTTGAAGACCAACAGCACACATTTTTCTATGATGAGCATAACCATTTGCATTATAACGTATTTCACAGCAATAGTCTATCCATCACTAAATCCACCGGAGCCAAACGAGGAACAGCCAACCAGCCTCCCCACACCTTCTCAAATTTGAAATAACTACCTCTATGCTGATAGATCAGCTTTTCTACTTGTAGTGTCGAGCCCATCTGTTCAAGCCACATCTGTGATGTATGGGGGGGTCTGAGAGAACCAGTATAATAAACTGAGCCTACAAGCCTAAAATAGGGCTCTAGATGCTGCCTCTTTGACATACTTATCTAGGATTAGAACATCTAGTATACCAAGAATACGTTGTCTGGGATCTAAGGAAATGGAACCTTGAAAGGCAGTGTTCAATGTAGTAACAACAGTGTTCCAGTAGCGATGAAGCTTCGGACATCTCCATAGCAGATGTATTAACTGGTTCCTGACCGGCGCATGCCGATGTACGTCGGCAGAATGGCAAGGCTGGGCAAACGGACGTACCCGTACGTCCCTTTGAATTTCCTGCGTGCATGCCAGGAGCTGCGTGAGTCAGGTTGCGGGTCACGTGGACTCGATCGCCGTGGGGATACCCGCGTTCGCCCCACGAAGAGGATGAACGGGGAGATGCTAATGTAAACAAGAATCTCCCCGTTCTGCCTAGTGACAGTGTCACTGATCTCTGCTCCCTGTGATTGACGTGTCACATGTAGCCACACCCCCCCACAGTTAGTAACACTCCCCAGGACATACTTAACCCCTCCCTAGTCCCCTAATGGTTAACCCCTTCACTGCCAGTGTCATTTACACAGGAATCAGTGCATTTGTATAGCACTGATTGCTGTATAAATGACAATGGTCCCAAAAATGTGTCAAAAATGTCCGATGTGTCCGCCATAATGTCGCAGTCACAATAAAAATCGCTGATCGCCGCCATTACTAGTAAAAAAAAAGTTAATAATAAAAATGCCATAAAACTATACCTTATTTTGTAAATGCTATACCTTTTGCGCAAATCAATCAATAAACGCTTATTGCAATTTTTTTTTTACCAAAAATATGTAGAAGAATACGTATCGACCTAAACTGAGGAAAAAAACTGTTTTTTTTAATTTTTTTTGGGGACATTTATTATAGCAAAAAGTAAAAAATAATGCGTTTATTTCAAAATTGTCGCTATTTTTTTGTTTATATCGCAAAAAATAAAAACCGCAGAGGTGATCAAATACCACCAAAAGAAAGCTCTATTTGTGGGAAAAAAAGGACATCAACTTTGTTTTGGAGCCACGTCGCACGACTGCGCAATTGTCAGTTAAATTGACGCAGTGCTGAATCGCAAAAAAGGCACTGGTCAGGAAGGGGGTAAATTCTTCTGGGGCTGAAGTGGTTAAGTCCCCTGTATCTCTATTACATCTAACACATAGAGGGTCATGGCGCCCATGGAATGTAATCTGAGGGGTGGTGTGATGGACTCTCAATAAAATATATAGTTGAGATAGTCTCTGCAAGACGTTAACGGAACATAGACTCACAGCCTCTAGGGTCTCTTCCCATTGATCACATGCATAAAAATTATTGCGGCGCTGAAAAGTTCAAAATGAAATTGAAGAGTGGGAGGAATCCAATCACCAAATATATTGTGCAGATGTAGAAAGAGTCACTCGTCACCACGTGGTAATGTAGTCTGCTTACCAGAAGGTGTTAAGGATTAGGCATAGATGATAAATTCTCAATAGCATCCAACAAATCCAGCCCACTGGAACCCCTTATCAGACCACAACATCCGTGGGATTTCCTTCACATATAAACATCTCCCAATGGTCACTTCAGAATTAGGCATTCAGGCATGTAGTCATCATATATCCGAGAAAAGAAAATGAAGGACCCATAGTGAAGCCCGTAATGATAGATAAAAAAACTTTTATTGTAGTAACTTGCAGTTGAAGCTTAAAACAGCATGCATCAATGATAGGAACAAACGGCTGCAGCAATCAGCGTATGGATGTCAGCCTGCCTGACATGTTTCATCGTAACAGATGTCTTCAGTTTGTTATCTACGAACTTTGCTGGCCGCTTGCTTTTTTCAGTTCAGCGCAAATTTTTACTTGTTTTATGCCATTATTCTTCCCATTGATCACCCAGAATATCACCTATGTTCCTCTCCCACCTCTCACATGCTGAACTGGGATAGATCTTAAGGTATGCCCCCAGGAGCATAGCATAGCAGTTAGAGATAAAGCCTTTTGTTTATTGGGACTGCTGCATAAGACAAAATATTGGGGACAGCTCCGAGGCCTCCAGAGATGGCTGAGCGTTCACCGCATGTTTCGAATGCATATATCTACCAGTAATAAAGCAGATTTTGACCAATTTATCGCTAGCCCTGAGAATCGTCCAAATTCTTATATAGTAGGCATAATATTACTTAGGGAATGCCCAGCATCCCTTATTACAGGAGCATGTCATCTGCATAGTGTAGGACTTTCTCATGCAGAGTTCCATACTAGAACTCCATTATTATGTCATTGGCCCAGAACTTATTTTTAGAAAGTACCTTTAAAGGTAATCTGTCACTAACCTGCCTAACCAATCCCACCCTTTACCTCCTATAGAGCCAGTGAGGCATCTATTAACTTTACGGTAAGCATGTCACCTTCTGGAAATCTGCACAGGTTTAGCATGGCATTCATACTTATAGCTGGGCAGTGGTCACTTCCACAAAAGTAAAATGTGCTTGATTGACCCTATCAAGTTGGCTTGTGACAAGTTTTTTTCTTTATTGTTTGCTGGTAAAAAAGAGAAGTTAATTTTTACCTTTTTGTTCTGTGTTTTTTGTTTCTATTGGAAACAGTATTAAACTACCATACTTATTAATTTCCTCATTGAAGCATTGCAGCAGTTAAATCTTTCAATATCCACTGTTATCCTCTCCCTGGCTACCTCCAGGTGCTGGATTTTTTCACCTCTTGATTGACCAGTTGGGGAATGATGTCATCCTATGCATGCACATGGCAATCTGTCATTCTGGCATAGCCTGATTGTGCTGAGAATGCACTGCACATGCGTGACTCAGCATGCTTTCAATAGAAGACTACAAGCAGGCAGGTAAGTGTTTGTTATTTCAGAAGAGATATGGCATGTCTTCCTACTCACAGTTTTTAATTCATTAGGTTTAGTTTCATTTTAAAGACTCCATTCTCACCAGCCAGTGCTAAGTTAGTCACATTGACCACTGTGAACTTCAGCTTCAGTTTATTACAGAAGTTTATTACAGAAGTTTATTACAGAAGTGAGCTAAGCCATTCTGTCTTGTTTATGTTGATATAACCTGCATTGCCTATGGATTATGATATTGACTTATTATGATCCTGTATCCGATTGCCCGTTTACTACCTGCCTGTCTGCTGTGTACCAGCCCCCTGTTTGTTTCAGTCTGTTTGTGGTGATCTGGCTAAGCAATGCTTTGAGCCACATACTTGTCTTGCCATACAAGTCTATCTTTATCTTTATGTGGTGAATACCATATTTTCCTGGTTTTTGCACCTTAGTGGTAGCCATGTATCCCCAACTGGAAACATGGGATATGCCTGACTATGTACCTGCAAACCAGTGTTACTTAAGATTGCCATAATTTGCACTTTGCTAAATCTCTGTCCTGAGTGACCTTGCTAAGAGACTGTACAAAGTTCAGAACAAAGAGTCTTTTGTGACTTGCAAGCCTGCATTTTATATATATATATATATATATATATATATATATATATATATATATATATATATATATATATATATATATATATTTATATATATATATAATATATTACATATTGTTATTACATTACAGCTTGTTATTATTTTTAGTTTATGCTTTTTACCACAACATTAAGATTTTGTCTTAGCAGACATTCTAACTATTGTCATCTTTTTTCATATAAAATCATGAAAAACTGCTTATAAAAGTAAACCAAATACTAGCATGACACATAAAAGAGGAAGAAATGAAAGAACGGAGATTAATAAGTTATTAGTTGGTACCGTATATGTAATGAGACATAATGATGTACAGCTTTATTCATATCTTGCAGTTTTACCAAAAATTGATAACAGGTATGAAAAATGCAGAAGTGAATCTTGAGAACCTGTCATGTAATCGTATCTTTGTATTGACTTTGCCTCTTCATCTGGTATATATATTTTCTATAGTACTAATAAATATGTTAATATGAGTTAAAATATTTAACACTACAGGCTGACTTTGTGGAAATTACATTCTAGTGAAAATAACAACACAACATTAATAACGTCTAAGTAAATGGCTAATCATAAACTGTAATATTTCACTGTTTGGGTATTATTTTCCTTTTACCATTACAAGAGTATATGCCATATAACTGAATTGTCAATGCCATCCTTCCTTTTTCAAAAGACTGTCATCTGTGTTCAGGAAAATGTCCCAATAAGTTAAAGCTGGACTCCAGGCAAGCAGCTGAACTATAAAATAAAATACATATGTGAGAGCTGTTTTACTTGCCAAAGGATTTG
Organism: Lithobates clamitans; assembly: GCA_037952925.1. Lineage (NCBI taxonomy): Eukaryota > Metazoa > Chordata > Amphibia > Anura > Ranidae > Lithobates > Lithobates clamitans. Next base: position 8,648,383 of record JBBGZY010000821.1, on the reverse strand, counting down.
CATTTATGCCCATCTTGTCCTAAGATTTACACAGCTTTGCCATATATCACAACAGTGAATTCAGGACAGGAGACCCAGTTTTGATATACTGCAATTCAGTAGCACTTACAGGTATTTTCTCTCTTCTGGCATATGACTGGATAGCAAAAGCGGAGGAGCAGATTGATGGTCTAATCTCTCTGTCACTCTGCTCTCTCCTCCTATCAGCATGCCCCCTGAATTGCAGAATGACTATTTGGCTACTTATGCTGCTTTTACCTCTGCCTGAGCCCTGCTGTACTGTGCACTGCAAAAGGCTGACGCCAATCCAAATATGGGAATCTTATTGTTTGTTTGTTTGTTTAAAAAAAAATGAAGTTAAGGATGTAAGGATGATTTCCCTGTAAGTGGCTGAATCTGCCCTGATATTATCCTTTAGTAATCCCTTATAAAGAGAGGGAGGGCCAACACCACAAGCCATTCAGACACAGTGGGGCTGATTTACTAAAACTTGAGAGTGCAAAATGTGGTGCAGCTCTGCATAGAAACCAATCAGCCTCCAGATTTTTTTGTTAAAGTTTGATTGAACAAGCTGAAGTTAGAAGCTGATTGGCTATCACGCACAGCTGCACCAGATTTTGCACTCTCCAGTTTTAGCAAATCAACACCTGTGAGTTACAGACTGGAGGCTGTGAGGTGTCCAAGCCAGATTGCTTATCCTTAGTAGCGAGAAGTCAGGTCACCAACCAGGTAGAACTGGTTGGCCAAATCGCAAAATCTTTTGCAGGTTAAACTCTAAAAATGTATGAATATAAAAAGATGATCGGTATGTAAATTGAGCATCAAAATATCTGATTGCTGAGATCTTTTGCTCCATACGGTAGACCGTGTGGAAATGATATAGTCTATCAATGCTGGCATAGATTTTCTCTAGGTAGACTGTCACATATTGGTGGCTTAATTGGCTTCTGCCAAGTTTACATATATCATATTAAACTCTTTCATGGACAAGAGTTGTAAATCATGGATAATGATTGTACTGCCTGACATACATATAGCCACTGCATATAAAATACCATTATAAATTGTGGCACATCCTTAAAACATCACATACAATGATTTTAAGACACATTTTACAGTAATCCAAAATGTTAATTTGTTAGATATACTATATATAAAGAATATAAATTCTCAGAAATAACATAACAATATCACCCTATCATGTCATCTGTTTTGTAATGTACTGTATAGTCAGTGTTGTGTAAAAATTAATCTGGCACCATTTTATTCTACAGGGTCTTTGCTTTCATTAAAGGGGTTGTAAACCCTGTTTTTTTTTTTTTTATAATAAACATGTCATACTTACCTCCACTGTGCAGTCTGTTTTGCACAGAGTGGCCTCGATCCACCTCTTCTGGGGTCCCCCAGCGGTGCTATCAGCTCCTCCCCACATCGGGAAACCACCTAGGAGAAGCACTCTCCTTAGGGGTCCCCGTGCGGGCGCGCTCCAGAATCTGGCTTTTGTGTCCATAGACACAGAATGCTGGACTCGGCCTCACCCCCCAGTGCCTGCATCATTTGATTTGATTGACAGCAGTAGGAGCCAGTTGCTGCGCTGCTATCAACCTATCCAATCAAGAGCCGAGACAACGAGCAGAGAGGTAGAGCGCATCTCCGCCATGGGAACGAATGGGCTCAGGTGAGTAAAACCGGGGGGCTGGTCAGTGTCAGAAGTTTTTTCACCTTTCCAACTACTGGTTCATCTTAGATATCCAATGGTTTATGGGCTCTTTCTTCACTTCTAAAGCTGTTGATATCTAAACAGGAACTTATTGACCATTAATGACAAGCTTTTCAGTGTTACGTGGTCGCCCACTGTTGCCTAAAAAGAAATTGCAACATTCATGTCCCCTACTGAAGGTTGTGCTACTCTTGCTGCTTGCTTTTGGGTAGCAATGCATCCCCGTAAACATTGGGAAAGGCCTTGTGCAAGATGTGTAATGTGTTTTCAAGGTGTATCTTTTATTTTTCATGTCTTTATGTATATCTTTAGGTTTTTTTTTTGTTTATCTGTCAATTTATTATTTTAATTGGTGGAACTGCCAGGTGCGAATGCTACCTGGGGCCAAGCTTAAAGTGAGGTAGAGGTGTGTCCCAGAAAAAGAACTCAAATAGGAGGACGAGGAGGAGGAAGTAGAGGTGATTGACCAGGCTGGGGTCACTGCCTCCAAAATATAGTAATTTTTATATTTTCATTTTCAAAGCAATGTTTTAAATGACTTTATTTGACTTTTATTTTAAAACTGCAATGTTTTTTGTTTGACTAAGCGATGCAGCTTAGTCAAACAAAACTGTGTCAGTGTAATATCAAAGAATGTATTTGTCTTATAAAAATGTGAAGAAGAAGCCTGGTCTTGGATCTAATATCCCCATGTCTCACATCCACCAGAAAGCTTCACCTCTTTAAAAGATACTAATCTGGAAAAGATCAAATTGGAGACTCCAGAGCCTCTTTACCCTCTTCCCTTCCCTTTTCCTACTCACATACTTCTCTTCTTTACTCCCCTCTGTTTACATATGTTTCTTGGCTTCACTTTAGCCAGCCATGCATGAATCAAAATTTGGCCAGGGACAGCCCAATTTTGATTCATGGAGGCCAGGGTGGTTGTACAGAAGTTGATCTTGTGATCAAATTCTGTACAACCGCTTTGTCAACTTTTTTTACCACTTGATCAGTGCTGCCAGCTAAACCTGGCAGTGCGGATCAGTGTATTTTGATGGTGGCGATGTCTCCCCACTGTGAGAATACAAAGGCACAGCAGGGGGGATTCCCTTATTTACATCAAATGTGTGGATCGGGGAATCAGGTTATTTTTTTCATTCAACTTGTTGAACTGAAAAAAAAAAGTCATCAATAGGCTGCCTTACCATATTTCTTCTCTACACTTAGCTATGGACTTCACAATGTTAAAAAAAGGGGCTTTCATGGATAGAATTGGAAATTTTCCTTTCCCCAAAATTATTATTGATAATCAGAAATTATTATCAATGCAGACAAACACGTGGTTTCATATGTAATCTTTTCATTGTATGTTAAATGTTTTTGAACATGCAACTATATAATTCCACATAACCTTGACTCTATGTAAATCATATTTGTAAACTTCCATAAAAAATATTAAAGTGAAAAAGTATCTCAGCCTCAGCACAGGAGAAGTAGGCTCCTAGAGTCTTATAGGTTAGATAGGTTTTGCTCTTTATTTTTACTCATGAGGAGGGGAGGTAGTTCAAGTGTTTTGATGTGATCCTTGTTGATTTCTGAACCCATTTGGGTCATTACTCAGAGCTGTGTGCTTTATGATTTAGACTTTACAGGGGAGATCAAAAAATGGATATTTACTCATCTCCATCTTCTCTCCATTATTATACCTGCCATGGAGGTCTTGGCATCAAGAAGACACAGATTAGTCCTGGACACAGGGTTGGCAGGGGTCAAGTGGTGGAGCAGCACATCACTGTAGGTGGCTACAAGAAAGCCATCAGCCTGAAAAGGTAAACAAACTTAGCCAAGAGATTGTTTATATGTCAGTCCTTAAATCGACTAGGGCAAAAGGGTTATTGTAATATTTTCCCCAGTTTAGCAGATATTTTAGTATTGTATTATTTTGTTTGAAAAAGAGAGATAGCATAGGTTCTGTGAACAGAGCTAGGGTGGGCCAAAGCTGTTGATGTGTACCTCTGCAAATGCTCACCACAAGCAACATCACATAGCCACTGAAGTGTTTTGAATTGAAACAAATGGGAGCCCACCACAAAGTTTTGGTTTTTAAAAGGATAATACTAAACTCACAGAGCAGCAAAATGTTTAGACACATCAATAGCAATGATAGTGACATTAGAAAAGAGTGGTTTGGATAATCATGGATAATGATTGTACTGCCTGTCATACATAAAATCTAGCTGTCCCACTTCTTGCCTCTTTTTAAAAGACCAATTTGTACTCATGCTATTTTTTTTCCTGCTTGATCTAATATAATATAACTGGGATAGAATACCAGTGGTAGGCTGTCCATTAGGGACCCCTGGGCACCGCCCCCTCTCTCCACACCACCCCCTATATGCAATGGATAGATTCACGCATAGGCCACCCCCTATTAATGCGTCTGGCCCCTTTCAGGGCACTGGGCGTATGAATTACATTGAGAAGCAGGTGTGGGACCCATTTTCCGATTGGCTGAAAAGAGAAGACTCCCGGTTAGCCGCCGAGGAGAAGGGAGGAAACAGAATGATGACCCGTGGAGACCAGTAGAATGGAAGGCCACCGCCGCCGAGCAGAGGAAGCCGCCAGTGATGGGGTAAGTGCTACCAACCTACCGGGGTATTGCTGTAGAATACGCCCCACACAGCAATACTATAGTGAGTGTGGAATTGTAAAAATGTATCCAGATCTACAGCGCTTACTTCCTCTGCCTAGTCTAAAGTCTAGTAACCAATCAGAAAATCAGATGAAAAATACCACTTTCTAAGCAATCATACAATCGTCTGATCGCTATTATACAGTTTTCAAGAGCCGATCATGACTGTTCATCCAATATTACCCGATGAGACAAGCATGAAAAATTTTCTCGCATTATACCAGATATACCGATTTCAGTTTAATCAGTAGAAATTTTCATCCAAAAGACTATGCATGCACAGGAATGAAAGAATACAATCACTTCCGAAGTTGTATTTTTGTAGGTTAAGTAACCTCTTCATTAACGATATAGACTAGCAATGCAAAAAAATTCAGATGATCATTCTTCTGATATTCGCATTGTGTGTATGAGGCTTTACAGTGTAAATGCTAGCCCCCACAGAATGAAGCAATGAGCAATAAGAATAATTTACAACACAGCTATAGAGAACTAGTCCCTACCTGAGAAACGTTGGCTATACTAAGTTCTAATATCCTGCAACTGTTGTAGAATATGACACACACAGCAATTGAAATTGGTTATTCTTCCATCCCAAAACATCCTGTCTAGCTCCTCAGCACAACACTGATCTAACAGAACGCATGCTGATTGTTAAATGGCTGATATTTAAGGGCTCTGGGTGGGGCCATATACCGAGTGATCACAGATGTCTAATAGAATGCCTGCCACCACAAATAGGGTGTCCAGTGTCCATGTGGGGAGACATATGTCCTCCCCCCCCCCCCCCCCACATAGGATTCCAGGGCCCAGAGCATGATAGGATAGCCTACCAAAGCATTCCAATACAAAAATGCAGTATTTTGGGAGATTTTCACTTTTACACAAACACTTTTCCCATTTTTCCTGGTTCAGCAATCAATGCTGTTCATGGTGCTGAAATCAGAAAAAAAATGCACACTGCAGTGATTCACATAGAAAGACTTGGATTACAGATGTACTTTTGATTCTATCATAAATCCACTGTTAAATCTATTTTGGGCCAACAGTGAAATGCCACATACTCTTAAATAATCAGAGAATCCTTGCTAAAAATGATGAAACCGCCTGCTAGTGCAAACAGAAGGTCACTGAATTTTAATGTGCTTTTTATTAGCTGAGACGTTTTAAATAGGTATTGGTAGTCAAAAATAGGATTATGATGACAGACGAAGAAGATAATCCCCAGAGATAAATGTGTTGTTTATGCAAGGTTGCTTCAAATCTTCTCTAAAAATTGCCAAACATAATAAAGTTTTCCATTATTTCTTAGATATTTAATATGGGGATAGTTTCCTTGCTGCCTGCCTGCATTCTGCTCACAGAGACCTGCAGGAGATTCTGTAATGCAAATATACACAGCTGAATATGAACCTGTCTTATTTCCATATGATAGGCTTGCGTGATTATTCTCTCAAGGGTAGCAGTAACCTTTGGACGTGCTGTAGTGTGGAGAAGGGTGTAGTGACTATCTTGTCCATGTATTGTTAGCAACTGCAGTCAGATGGTAAAAAGGCGAATGTAGAGTTATGCCTTTAAATATACCAAACTCTAGCAGGTATCCATGCTTTAAACAGCAGGTATAGTTATTTTTATAAAACATCAGCAGCAATGATGATATTTGAGGTCAGTGGGGTGTGTATTTTATTTAAACTTTTTTCTCTTTAGTAGCCCAAGGTATTATAACAGTTTCTTGAGTAGAAAGCATGTTATACAGTATATATTGTATAAAATACATTCACAATACAATATGTTAAAATTATTTTTAAGGAAAGTATTTTAAATGCAATAGACAGTATAAACATCTGCAGTAAAGTAGCAGACAATGTAATACAATCAGATTTTTTTGATTTTGTGGCTGTATACTCATTATGGACTTTTGTCATGTTACCGTGTATGCAAATTCTATATATTTTTAAGGGTCCATTTCCAATGTTGTTATATGCCTGCTGCTTAGTAAAAAACCAAGCTACACAGAACCAGCAAGGAAGTCTGTATCATTGTATTCAGTACAGCATTTCCTATCTATGTGTGCCTTTCTGTGGGCTGTGGTTTAGCAAAATGCAGCCTGCAGTTTTTTAATTTCAGTTTTCAGCAGATGCATACTCATTGTTTTCAGAGGCCCAGCATGCAAATTGGAAGCAAATAGAATAACAAGCAGTGGCAGACCTCATGCAAACTAGAATAAAAATACATGATTTTAAAACTAAAAGAAAGGAAATAGGATTTTATTGTAAAGCTGAAGTTTAGCTAAAAAACATTTTAGTATACTGTACCAGGGACATAACTTAACTCTAATGACGGATGTCCTATATCCTGCTAACTCCCTCCCTTCATCTATGTTGGATGCTACTCACAGCTGTGAATGTCCAGTGCTACATGGGTTAATAGCAAATATTATGTCTGTGAAAATCTGTTGATTTCCTATATCTCCCATTTTCCAAGAAAACTCTTGGTATCATTTTTACAGAATGTAACATGTTTTGTGAATGGGGGAGGGGAAAATGAATGACAGGGTCCCTTTCTCCCCTCACAGAACATGTTGCATGAGGAAGGCAAGGGTGTGGTTGGGAGACTTTCACAGCCACTGCACGCAACCCATGCAGCAAGTTCTCCACTGTGAAGAGTAAAGGGAGGAGAAAGACCTCCACTGTGCACTCACGAAGTTATGAGTGGTAGTGGGTAATAGTAAATAGTTTCCACTGGCTTGAAGAAGGCAGTGAAATGTGTTTCCTAGCACCTGTAGATGTTCAGTCTGTTGCCTCTGTACTCCCCCTACTCAGCCTTTGAAAGTGACCCTTTGCTGCTTACCCAACTCTGCCATGGGCTATGGAGACCTGAGGTATAGTGCCTGGAGCTTCTGGAGTGATCATTTAAACTTGATTATGTCTGTTGTCTCTGGTCTCTTTTTTCTTACTTGACTATATTCCAAAGGAAATATCCCTGTCTATCACCTGACCTTGGGTAGCAGAATTAGTGATAATTACGCCTAATATCAGATTCTGCTGATGGCACCACAATAGACTTTTCCTTTTTGGAATCAGTTGAACAATAGGCTCTTTTAACATTCCCATGAACATAAGCAGGCATTGGAACTGAATACAGCTTAAATTTTATTGACTCAAATGTACCTTATTTCAGCTTATAATAGAGTGTTAGCAGTGTTAGTCAGTTAGGGCTCTAAAGCACTGGACAGTGCTTTAAGTCAAACACTGGTAATATGCTTATATAGTGACCTTGTTACTGTTCTGCTCACTCATTGTCCACTCAGGGGCCTAGGATTGGACAGGTATCCAGGGATATAGAAGTTTGGTAGTCATCATTTTCTGTAGTCACCAACAGATGAGTGAGCACAATTATTATGTTCTTTTTGTTTGGGGAGAGTTGGTGAACTGCGCGAATGAAGGATGCTTATAGCTATAACAGAAAAGTGGGACATACATACGATGCAAAAAATGAAGATCCAAACAGATTTTCAGGTTAAAATGTGTCTAAAGCCATTTTTTTGTTTTGCATGCATATGAGAGGGTTTATAACCCCTGTCAGGTTTTTATGGCTGTCTGTGTCCTGGTTAGAGAGAATTACGGTACTTTCACCAATTATCCTGTGATAACTATCACCAGGACTAAAAGTGGGGAGAAATCCAAAATGCGTACAGGAAAACAGAGAACTGCTTCCGATGAGGAAAAGAGATACATGTTCAGATTACATTTGCCTAAGAGGGCATTTCTCTCACTTTGGAGATATTTCTTCCTATTTCCTGTTGTGTTTGCAGGACTACAGTGAAGGAAAATCTCCTAAATGCAACACAGAGAAGGTCATGGATTGTACTTGTTGCTTAGACTTATACAATATATTGAAGGTGTTGTGTTAGTGGTTTGTTAAAAATTGTATGGTGTACAAGATTTTTTGCAAGGTATCATGCCTTATTCACTAAACATCCCCTATTCTTATATACTAAGTCAAACATATGCCATAGGAACCAGTTAGAATCCTTCCTGTCCTTGTTATACTTAAGCAGAGTGAATTCTAGTAGGTTTCCATTGATTACTGCACTTTGGAATTACCACTAGTCTAAGGTCATGGGGGGTTAATACAGAAATTGAAACTACGAAAATCTGTCATTGTAAACCAGTATGCATTCAGTAATCAATCAGTAATAAATGGTAATAAATGAGTGCTAATACATGGGATTAACACGCTAGGGTTTGCAGGAATTACATTGAACTTGATGCTAACCACAGAATACTATATTTATTAAACTTTTTTTTTTTTTAAATGGCACACAGTAACCAACTTGCATTTTCTTTTAATCATGTCTCTGCAGTATACTTAAGTGAATAGAAGAGTCGTATTAGTTGCTATGAACAACAAGAAACAATGTTCCTTCAGATACTTTGTTAAATAAAATCCAGTGTATTTTTGGAGCCAGCATACTGTAAATCCTAATTGCAGAGCCATATGCTCTGGCTGAACTAAATTATTATGTTTATTTAGTAACAAACTGCAGTGTACTTTATCCCACTGGAACTAGTCAAAGATAAGCTTTTTAAAGTGGCTAGATATGGGTTAATGTAAGCTGATTTATGACTCATTATTTTATTTGTTATACTCTGTAAACCTTTGTAAAACATACCTAACACTCAACAATTCGAAAACTACATAATAAAGAGAAGTATTGTATTTATTGTAATTCTAAAGGGATAAAAGGTAATAAGATAGTCTTTCAGTTAAGATACGTTTAGATTACAGCAGACTCATAACAAAAACAACTAACACTGCTTTTAGTTATTTATAAGAAATCAGGATGGCACTAACCTGGATATTTCTTTCTTGTTTAGAACAGTGTGGATAATGTATAACTGTAGTTTCCAATCAGTGGCTCAGGTCAGAATTTACAATATGGTTCTCCGCTACCTTTGATGTGATTCCCCAATAGCCTCTGGGCAGGTGCTCCATACTTTCTGAACACCTGTTGTATTAAAGAAATTCATAAGTGTAGCATGAAGCAGAGGTTGCCTGATTTATGTTATTTAAATAAAAGTGAACTCAATTTGGAACTAAGGAAGAAGTCTTGAGGTGCATAGAGGGAGCATAGCCACTTGTGGTTCACCAAGCCACACTAATCCCACTAATTCCATTTGTTGGTACTATGGTGCTCTGGAGACCAATTTCGCTTTCCCTTAAATTGACACTAAAATTAATTTTTTACACCATTTTTTCTAAAATACCTTCTATACAACTGCTCTGTTTTTTTATTTTTGTTCAAAAGTCTCTAACCATTTTTCCAGGTTTTTTTCCCTCCCCTCCATATCCCTGATGCACCTCACAGCTACTTGTGTAGAGAAAACAGTATCATTTTTTCCAGTCACTTGTTTCACTCTATATGTACTACAATTCACATAGCGCTGAATTCATATGCACATACACTGAAAAAAATTATAAACACAACACTTTTGTGTTTGCCTCTATTTATCATGAACTGAACTCAAAGATCTACAACTTTTTCTATGTACACAAAAGACCTTTTTCTCTCAAATATTGTTCACAAATCTAGATCTGTGTTAGTGAGCACTTCTCTTTTGCCGAGATAATCCATCCACCTCACAGGTGTGGCATATCAAGATGCTGATTAGACAGCATGATTGTTGCACAGGTGTGCCATAGGCTGGCCACAATAAAAGGCCAGTTTTACTGTTTGGGGGGGTCCAAAAACCAGTCAGCATCTGGTGTAACAACCATTTGCCTCACACAGTGCAGTACATCTCCCTTGCATAGAGTTGATCAGTTTGTTGATTGTGGCCTGTGGAATGTTGGTCCATTCCTCTTTAATGGCTGTTCAAAGTTGCTGGACATTGTCAGGAACTGGAACACGCTGTCGTATACGTCATCCCAAACAAGCTCAATGGGTGACATGTCCGGTGAGTATGCTGGCCATGCAAGAACTGGGATATTTTCAGCTTCCAGGAATTGTGTACAGATCCTTGCAAACTGGGGACGTGAATTATCATGCTGCAACATGAGGTGATGGTCACGGATGAATAGCACAACAATGGGCCTCAGGATCTTGTCACGGTATCTCTGTGCATTCAAAATGCCATCAATAAAATGCACCTGTGTTCATTGTCCATAGCATACGTCTGCCCATGTAATAACCCTCCCCGCCACCATGGGCCACTGAATCCACAATGTTGAAATCAGCAAACCACTCACCCACACAACACCATACACACTGTCTGCCATCTGCTCTGTACAGTGAAACCCAGGATTTATCCGTGAAGAGAACACCTCTCCAAATTGCCAGTTGCTATTGAATGTGAGCATTTGGCCACTAAAGTCGGTTACGACGACGAACTGAAGTCAGGTCGAGACCCTGATGAGGACGACGAGCATGCAGATGAGCTTCCCTGAGATAGTTTCTGACAGTTTGTGCAGAAATTCTTTGGGTATGCAAACTGATTGTTGCAACAGCTGTTCGAGTGGCTGATCTCAGATGCTCTTGGAGGTGAAGATGCTGGTTGTGGAGGTCCTGGGCTAGTGTGGTTACACGTAGTCTGCGGTTGTGAGGCCGGTTGGATGTACTGCCAAACTCTCTGAAATGCCTTCGGAGACGGCTTATGGTAGAGAAATGAACCTTCAATTCAAGGACAACAGCTCTGGTGGTCATTCCTGCAGTCAGCATGCCAACTATACGCTCCCTCAAAACTTGCAACATCTCTGGCATTGGGCTGTGTGATAAAACTGCACATTTTAGAGTGGTCTTTTATTGTGGCCAACCTAAAGCACACCTGTGCAACAATTATGCTGTCTAATCAGCATCTTGATATGCCACACCTGTGAGGTGGATGGATTATCTTGGCAAAGGAGAAGTGCTCACTAACACAGATTTAGACAGATTTGTGAACAATATTTGAGAGAAATAGGCCTTTTGTGTACATAGAAAAAGTCATAAATCTTTGAGTTCAGCTCATGATAAATAGGGGCAAACACAAAAGTGTTGCGTTTATAATTTTGCTCAGTGCAGGTGTGTATTTCAAATCAGGGGCAAGCAGGAAAAGGTGGCTACTGTCATATACAAAAGGGGGGCATAAAGAACAAAATAGCCACCCTAGAAAAGGAAGGCTGAGAATAGCAGAAAACAACTTGCATTTGAGAGATGAAATAAAGGAAAAGAGAGACGAATAGTACATTGTACTTATTTTTAAACATATTGCATTTATTTTATTTTATAAAAATGTGAGTTTAGTGTCACAATAAATCTAAGCAAACAGTTTAATAGACATCAGAAATACACTATTCATGGATCAACTGCCTTAAACTTCAATAGATTTAAAAGTGTGTGATTCATACAGCTCTGTAAGACAGCACAGGGAGGAGGGTGAGACCATTTTCTCTGTTTTAGTTGAAGTATATAGCACTTAAAAAAACTGCAAATAAGTACCTGTAAGGGGAAAAGTTAATTCCAACCTATCCAACCACCTGAGACACTTATAGACAGACTTAGGCAGGGCATACATGGTGCAAATTTATTTCCTGCAACCACATGTTCCTCCATCAACACAGACAGTGCTGACAGGGGAATCAGCAATTGTCTCCAGGGGTCACAGCGGAACTGTGACCCCTGCCGAAAAAAGTCAGTGATTATCGCTTACAGCTATAGCAGCCACGAGCAATAATCACAAGACATTCCAGCAGGTTGGTTGTACGTTGTAAGTTGATTGATTGATACATTCAGCATTCCCATCAATGGTTGGAATCTCGGCCGGTTCCTGCTGAACCAGCCGAGATTCGAACCTTGTATGGCCTGCCTTAGTGGTTTCTTCTGCTGACCCCTATATCAATATAGGGCACAGCAGTGATATGGAATCATCAGTGGGAAGAACCACTGAGTGCAGCAGGGGGCACAAGAGATTGACATTCTCAGAAGTGTCTGTTTTTGAAGATACTTCACATGGTAATTTCTTTTCAATGGAGCAGCTTTTAGATTTTCAGGCAGTGAAAGGGTGAATCTTCACTTTCTCCTTTGTAGGTATATCTTTTATTTGCAATTTTATGTAAGAGAGACCGAGTAACTTTATTTTTTGCGTAATAGCAACAAAAATAGGGGTGAGTTTCTACACTTCCCTTGGCACATTGCCACATTTTATGTTTCAGTGTGGCTCCCAAACTGTCAGAGGTTGAGAACCACTGACTCAAACACTGGAGCAAGAAAAAAAAAGCTGGACTGTTTCTACAGCAACCAACAAGCTGTTAGCATTTTTTTTTCTAAGCATCCCTGAAAATAACTGGAATCTGATTGGTTTCCATTATTAACGAGATTCAGAAAGTGCTAGATGCTAATGCAAAAGAAAACACGCTTTGTATGCTAAAACCAGGTTTTTAAACAAAAGCTTTACCCGAATGTTACTTTGAAGAAAAAAAAAAGAAGACTATTTGACTCTTTTACATTTTAAATGTTTACAGTAGATTGTAAGGTGAACAATGTAATGCATAGTAAATGACAGTCATTTTTTTTGGAATGAGTGGAAAATTTATTTTTTTTGTTTAGCTGTTTTCACAATAAATGGCAAACATAGATGAACAGTATATCGGTACCATAAAAGACACTAGAGGGAGCTACTTGTCCATTTCATAGCTACAGGTCTGGATTTAATATGAATACAGAAATAGTCTTAGTAAACGCAATTAAAGATAAGTCAAATTTTTTTTTTACAGTTTGGCCTATTCATTTTTATCAGGAAACTAAAGCCTTTAAAAAAACACATGAAGATCATCCCCATGCTGCCAGATCTTAGTAATACAGGGGGTTATTTCAGAGAAGAAGCATTAGTACATTTACCCTTGTCCACAGCTGTGCCATGATATTCCTTTTCATGCTTATTAAATAACATAGACATTCCATAAAACGATCAAAGGGGTATATTGTAAGGATGAGTATATAGTAATTCACAGTGGACCTGTCATGTAAAACTGAAAAACCTTGATGCTAAGGCCTGAGTAAAAGATGAATAGCGGCATATAGTTAGGGGCATAGGAAATATAGAATGAACTGGTTTTATAGTAGTAATAACCAGGAGATAAAGAATTTCTTGAACTCAGCTGTGATGTGACCATTCAGAGTCAATTGCATTTCTGTGGAACTTGATAATAATTTTGCCAGTGTCCATGAACTGTCAACCAGCAGTGAGCATGATCTGTGTTTATAAAGGTTGTTTACTCTGTCATAAGAACACTAGAATATTTATCTGTCTAGATGATACTGGCATCTCCATGAACACATGTAAAAAGAAAATAAACAGCTATAACACAGCTGCCATGACATTATTTTAATTATATTAGGTATGCTCTTTTCATTTAAGCATAGGTTTAATATACCTTTCAGTGTGCAAGCATGTTTTTGTCATTTTTTTTATAGCATAGATTTCCAGAGCATCTTTTATCTTTGGTCCTCAATCAATAAAAGACCCAAAATGGTACTTAGAGTAAGATATAAGTGTCAAAAGGAACAAATACACATAGGAGAATAAAGGAGATAAGGTGAGTAATATTTGCATTCTGCGTGAATAAAGAAAAAAAATACATACATATATATATATATATATATATATATATATATATATATATATATATATATATATATATATATATATATATATATATATATATATATATATATATATATGTGTGTGTGTTTGGGGTTGTTATGTTGGAATACTGCTTTGTGGCCCAGTCTCCAATGGGAGGGGATCATGCTCTGCTTCAGTATGTCACAGTACATGTTGGCATTCAGGGTTCCCTCAATGAACTGTAGCTCCCCGGTGCTGGCAGCACTCATGCAGCTCCAGACCATGACACTCCCACCAGTGGTGGGGGGTAAAGTCAACCAGCATGCTTGACCATAGGCAGGACACACTTGTCTTTGTACTCCTCACCTGGTTGCCGCTACGCATGCTTGACACCATCTGAACAAAATAAATTTATCTTGGTCTTATCAGACCACAGGACATGGTTCCAGTAATCCATGTCCTTAGTTTGCTTGTCTTCAGCAAACTGTTTGCGGGCTTTCTTTTGCATCATCTTTAGAAGAGGCTTCCTTCTGGGATGACAGCCTTGCAGACCAATTTGATGCATTGTGCGGTGTATGGTCTGAGCACTGACAGGCTAACCCCTCAATCCTTCAACCTCTGCAGCAATGCTGGCAGCACTCATACGTCTATTTCCCAAAGACAACCTCTGGATATGACGCTGAACACGTGCACTCAACTTCCTTGATCGACCATGGCGAGGCCTGTTCTGAGTGGAACCTGTCCTGTTAAATGGCTGTATGGTCTTGACCACCTTGCTGCAGCTCAGTTTCAGGGTCTTGGCAATCTTCTTATAGCCTAAACCTTCTTTATGTAGAGCAACACTTCTTTTTTTCAGATCCTCAGAGTTCTTTGCCATGAGGTGCCATGTTGAACTTCCAGTGACTAGTATGAGAGAGTGAGAGTGATAGCGCCAAATTTAACACACCTGCTCCCCATTCACACCTGAGATCTTGTAACACTAATGAGTCACATGACACCGGGGAGGGAAAATGGCTAATTGGGCCCCATTTGGCCATTTTTACTTAGGGGTGTACTCACTTTTGTTGCCAGCAGTTTAGACATTAATGGCTGTGTGTTGAGTTATTTTGAGGGGACAGCAAATTTACACTGTTATACAAGCTGTACACTCACTACTTTACATTGTAACAAAGTGTCATTTCTTCAGTTTTGTCACATGAAAAGATATAATAAAATATTTACAAAAATGTGAGGGGTGTACTCACTTTTGTGAGATACTCTATATATATATATATATATATATATATATATATATATAATTGAAATATACAAAATAATCAAAAACAAAAACATCATCAACATAATTGTTTACTCTAAATTTTAGCAAGTGCACATTTTACAAAAATCATTTTACAAAAATCTATATTATAATAACCTGCACTCATTTTTAAACAAGATTGCCAAAAATCATGCCTGGATGAGAGTAAAATACTTTTTTTTTTAGATTTTTGATGCTTTTATTCCCTGGGATTTATTAGGCAAGATTATTTACCGAGGAAAGTAAATGCTAAATTAATTTTCCCAGAGATTAGTAAATAAGGTGAAGCTGTGTTCACATCAGTGCCACATGCTAGTAAAATGTGTGTTTTTCTTTCACACATGACTGGGTAGCTATGGTATCAAAAATTTGGTTTTATACAAACATTTGCTTTGTGAAGTGAACATTCCCAGTTGGCAATTAAGAGAATCAGGTGTTCTGCTAATTGAGTTGGTCCACCACTGTAGCCACTTAAGTATCTTTAAATACAAACACACCAAAGAGACATACTGTGTAAATGCACTGCACAAAATTCTACATCTTTCAGATTGGGGTCCATTTTTAGGCACATGTGAACCAACAATATGAAGGATCACATTACAAATAATAAGATAACAGTGCATGTTTACAGCATTAAATATAAAGTGCTTTGAAAATAGTTTAAGTAAAATGAATTATACTTAAAAATTAAAATTAAACACATTATTATTATCCCAGAAAATGTTTGCAAAAATTATCTAGGTATCTGTATCTGTTAGTCCTCATGTACACTGCAGCTGCTAAACAGCTGTTTAGAAATGGATGCAGTTGGGCATTTTTTTTTTTTTAGCAGCCCCTGAACTCTCCTCGATGTTATCTTATGAGTACATGTACATCCAGTCGTTTATAGTAGTTTAGAAGCAGTTGAGGTTAGAAGCATTTTTTTGAAAGCCAATAAATCATGTTCAGGACATTTGAAGCACCAAATGCTTGTAGCAGCGTGTAAACGCGTCTAAGAGCGGTAACCCATGTTTATGGGGGTTTTCGTTTATATAATACCAACACAGTGCTGCACTACTAGTATATAATCCCACTGCAATAAATACCTGTGCTGTGGCTGCTCACCTTACAATATGACCCCTGTTTTACCAATGGGTCATAAACAGCAGGTCCCCTTTAAGGGGTAATCAATAGATCGATCCATTGTGCTGCTAGCATGTTATTTCTCCGTATCACCCTCTTCCTTCTTAATGGTTCACCCAATCTCGATCCTCTAGTGCTCTCTGTTTCGATAATTTATTCTTCCAGTAAAAAGAGCATACAAAATACTCACAAGTATTGCACTTAACTCCTACACGCCTGTGCTATAGCTGAATGATGGCTACAGCGCGGACCTACTTTGCTGGGACTCCGTCATATGACGTCTGCCCCTTTGCACGCTCCCCACGCGCGACCCGCAGGATAACCAAGTCAATGAGATCGGAGTAAGGGGCCAGTGTAGGCCCCTTACTATGAGATCAGCTGTCAGCCAATGACAGCTGATCACGTGATGTAAACAGAAGATTGGTAATCGCAGACAGGGTGAGGAGAAAAAAAAGCTGATTTCCAGCTTCTGTGAAAGGGACATTGGTCCCGAAGAGGGCCTCCTGCCAGTGCCACCTACCAGTGCCCACCAGTTCATATCAGTGCCACCAATCAGTGCCCACCAGTGCATTTCAGTGCCACCAATCAGTGCCACCTATCAATGCCCACTATGCCACCTATCAATGCCCACCAGTGGTGCCAATCAGTGCCCATCTGTGCCTCGTCATCAGTGCCACCTAGCAGTGCTGCCTATCAGTGTCACCTACCAGTGCCCATCAGTGCCCATCACTGACACCGATCAGTGCCACCTATTAGTGCCACCTATCAATGCCCTTCAGTGCCGCCCATCAGTGCCCATCAGTGCCACCTTTCAGTTTCACCCATCAGTGCCACCTCTCAGTGCACACCAGTGCCACCTATCAGTGCCCACCAGAGCCTCCTCATCAATGTCCACCAGTGCCTCCTTATCAGTGCCCATCAGTGCAGCCTATCAGAGCCCACAAGTTCAGCCTCATCAGCATACATCAATGAAGGAGAGAAATTACCTGTTTGCAAACTATTATAACAAAATAGAAAACTGTTTTTTTTTTTTAAATTGTCTGTATTGTTTAGTTTTTTTTTAACAAAGAATAAAAAACACAGCAGTGATTAAATATCACCAAAAGAAAGCTTTATTTGTGGGAAAAAGATGATACAATTTTCATTTGGGTATAGTGTTGTATGACCGCGCAATTGTCATTCAAAATGTGACAGCGCTGAAAGCTGAAAATTGGTCTGGGCAGGAAGGGGGTTTAAGTGCACAGTAAGCAAGTGGTTAAGCAGTGCAGGCTATTCAAGCATAACAATCTGCATGTGCAAAAGAGATGACTGTGGAAAGACGTCTCCAACTGAGACTCCTCCCCCTATACGCATTACGTCAATGGGTGTGACTTCTTCAGTAGGGGTCATTTATAGCGCTTTTAAAGGGAAACAATTTGTGAGCATTTTAATGTAGATAAAAACAGACTTTCCAGAACTCTTGTTTTTGCCTACAAGGGGGAGAGAAAGAAAGAGAAAGAGAGATTGGCTCAGGTGTGATTCAGGTGCAAAGTTTTACCTGAAATTGCACCTGAATCAGACCCAAAAATGCACAGGACCCTTTTTGAAACTGGACCGTGGCCACCCTTCACATGTGTGAATCAGCTGCATTGAAAGCCATTCACATTCACACATTATGCAAATTGGATGTGGTTAAAAATGCATCCAATTCGCTTATATGTGAACCCAGCGAAGAAGTGTAAAATAATAATTCAGGGTGAAATGTTAATATTCATTTTACTTTCTTAGGCAGCAGCATCTTGTTTCTCCCCCCCCATCTTAGTGGCAGAAGGAGCTGATCCACAACAAGCCAGCTTAACAAAGCATCAGAATACCTCATTTCTGTAAGGTGCCATGCACCTTTCAGATATCTTGTAGAAGTACTGGCCTATAGAATTACCATCCTCCATCCATAACATGATCATTTACAGTCCCTGCAAAGTCTGGACAATCAATTGAATTCACTATTGCTTGCAATGCATAGGGGTTGTGGGAATTTGCTATAATTGCTTGCTTTGTGATGGACCAGCTTCTTTTTCACATTTCTAAAATTTGTTTAACCCTTTGTGCATACTGATTTATCCAAAATCACTCAGGTTATTGATTGCGCTAAACTAACTATTGACCAGTCAGTCACTGGGGTATTCTGTTCCAACAGTGAATCCTGGGTTTAACTAGTGAAGATTGCTACACTACAGTGGATATATACATCAAATCACATCAGCCAGTTAACTGAAATTGCACCTTATGATCTAAGCTGGCTGCCCTCTAGATCCATATATATATATATATATTAGTTTTTAAAGGACATCAGTGGTATTATTTATGTCTGTGACTCTGAGCTATCAAAAATATGGCAAGAATGAAATTGTTTAAAATTATGGTATTTAGGTCCATTTATTTATATGGAAGGCTTAAACTCTTTAATTACTGATTGCTACCAAATAAAAAATAGATGCTGTAGCTGTTTTGTTTTTGTTTTTTAATAGTGTACTCTTGATATATGATCAGATATAGTGTTACTTTTGTGAGTAAGAAAAACTAATCTTTTGTTTGCAGCAATTACCGTATAAATATGGGAAACTGTGTACTGCATATACATTTTAAAGCCATTGATTTGACAGTTAGAGAAACCCAAAAATACAATTTACTGTGAAGAGTTTCACTCTACCATGAATCTGTAAATGTTGGAACTTCAGGGCAAAATCTTTGGAGCAGGAAGGGCTAGTTTTTGGTACAGAGTACTTTAGAAAAAAGGTAAATAGATTCTGTATAAAAATAAATAACTGGGGTTAAATTTAAATAAGGGAGGGTTAGTGCTAGGGTTAGAGGAAGGGTTAGAGTGATCTTTACTGTGAAGTACTCTGTACCAAAATTCAATGTTTAGTTCAGTAACTAATATTAAAGGGTAAGTTCACCTTTGTACACTTTTTTTTCTACTTTTTCCAGCTCCCCTTTGCACCAATATAGCATTCATGTACTTTTTTTGCAAACATTTCAAAGCTTTCTATTAAATCTACAGTCACTTACTTTTCTTGTCCTAATCCACATTTCCAGACATTTCCATTAGTAGTAATGTCTTCTTCCCGATCAGACTTTAGGTCATGAAACAGGAAGGAGTTGACCAGCTGAACTCATTAGCACACACCCATCATCATCCACCCACCCATTCCCAGGTGCACAATTTTTAAATGAAATGCAATCAATCAGCAATCACCCATCTCACTAAATATACAATCAGATTGAATAGTGTATGGCCATCTTTATACAAGTACATATGAGGGAGTGGACAGAAACACTCAGCTGTCAAGCCCAGTACACAACTCTGCATAGCTGGAACTTGCATTCCCACATGCTTTTTTTTTCTTTTTTTAGTGAGGGGGGAAGCGTTTTAGTGCATTTTCACTCATCACACATAGGAGTTGACCAGCTGAACTCATTAGCACACACCCGTCATCATCCACCCACCCATTCCTAGGTGCATGTTTTTTAAATGGAATGCAATAAATCAGTGATCACCCTTCTCACTAAATACACAATGTATGGCCACGTTTATGCACCTAAAATTACCAGTTGCGCTTTCAGTGCCATTAATTATTAACTGCACACCAAACAGAAGAAAACACACATTTTGTCATGTGAAAAAACGAGGGGCAAATGCTGAAAAAAACACACAACCCACAAAACCCCAAAATGTCCCATTAACCACATGTAGTGCAGCCAATTGAAATCAACAGGCTAGGCGCATGCGCGGCAGCGTCCAAGATGGCCGCTTAGACCGGGAGCTCCGCGCCAGTCGGATCTAACGCCGCCTATAGCGGCGGTGCAAGCCCTCGTTCCGGCCCGGCTCCTATCCCAGCAGCTGGGGGACACCTCCGGCCACACCTGGATGTCCTTTTCTCCCTCCAGGCGGAATCGCACGGACGCCATGAACGGATCCCTGGAGCGGCCTGGCCATCCCAAAATGGCGGCCGTCTCCTCACACAGCCAGCACAGCCTGTCAGAATCAATCGCTGATCAGGATGAAGGGGCCCCACCGTCCTCACAAGCTTCGGATGCCACAGTGAGTACCCTCAAGGGGTTCCCCTCTCCAGCATCCACTGAATCTCTGTTAAGGAGGACATTTGGAGGGGCAGCCCTCACCCCCCAGCTGGATTCACCTCACAGTCCTGACTCCTGGGACTTACAGGCCAGAGATCTCTCTCCCTCACCCACTGATTTCCCCTCCATGATAGCTGCTTTCTCCCAGATGTTATCTAGAGGCCTATCCCACACAGCCACACAGATCACTGCTTCCATACATGCAGATCTGCAGCAGATTGGTGCCAGGATTGAAGCGATCGAACATAAATCTGACCAGGCCATACTGCGACTTAACCAAAACACTTCCAGAATCCAGGATCTCCAGGATCAACTGGAATCCGCCACCTCCAAAATTGATGACCTCGAGAACAGGTCGAGACGTTACAATTTTCGCCTCAGGGGGCTCCCCGAATCTATTAAAGACACCCACACGGCAGTTCAGGACTTCATCAAAAGTTTAATCCCCAATATTCCGGCTCATCGCTTGGAGCTTGACAGAGCCCACAGGGCGCTACAACCACCTCGCTCAGACGGTCTGCCACGAGACATCATCGTGAAACCGCATTTCTATGCAGTCAAGGAAGAAGTGATGAAGCTCTCCAGGTCAGCAGAGAAACTGATGTTCCAAGGTCATCAGGTCCAAATCTTCGCTGATATATCTCCATATACCGTTCAAAAACGAAGAGCCCTGAAACCGCTCCTACAAGTTCTGGCGGACAAAGAGATCACCTACAGATGGTCCTTCCCGCTGAGATTAAACTTCTCTTACCGCAACAAACCATACAATTTCTCAACGTTTCAAGAAGGGGAACGTCTGCTTCTTCATCTGGGTCTGATCACTCAGGACGTCCCACAGTCTTCTGCATCTCGAGGAGCATCGTCAGTCAAGAGAACATCCCCCACCAGCCCAGTCTCGCCGGTGTGGCAGAAACAGTTCTCCAAACGACCGAAAGAGTCCTTCCCCCCATGAGTGGGCCCGCAGCATCAGCAGTCTCCGCTCTTGATCCTCCCCGGGGTCGACGCTGACGACAAACTTGATGTCAGCTTTTTGGTGACTTTCCTCTTCTGAGTTATCCCCAGGACTTCCTTTCGGATCCCCATGGGTCCAGATTTTCCGGGGAATAGGTTGTTCTGTTCAGTTTCTCATAATGTTTTCCTTTTTTGTTTTTCTATTTCTCTTTCCCTTCCACAATTTCTGAAGCTTTTTGCTCACTAATACCAGGTGATAGCAGGGCTTGCATTGCATTGTTTATGTACTGACACGATTTTAATCAGAGGCGGCGTTGACCGGAGTGGTCGTAGTGCGCCTCTCTCTGGCTCCGATAGCTGAACCCTTGTTCTTTCACCTATCGGACCCAGACTCTCTCGACCCTTGGGTCGCAGAACTTTTGCTTTGTTCTGGGTGTCGGTCCAGCCAGGGGAGGGCCCCTCGCTGGTCCGTTGGGTTATGGGTAAAAACCTTTGGTCACGATATCTAATGGTTCTCTTTTTCACTCCTCTCTACCTCTTTTCTCTACTCTTCTCTCCTTTCTCCTTCCCTCCCCCTCTCCTCCCCCCTCCTCCTCACCTACAGGTTCCCACTGGATCTCCCGTCTGCGGTACCACAGGTCGAGCCCGTCTTGCTGCTGGGGATGTCTCCTATCTGCCAGGGACATTTGGGACATCAGGTAAGAATCACAAACGCTTAGCACCACACACCTTGCCTCCCCATGACTGACTCCACCACACTGATTGGGACACTGAAGATCCTATCCCACAACGTACAAGGCCTTAACTCCCCTGTGAAGAGACGCAAAATACTGCAACAGCTTCACACTCTGAAGGCTGACGTAGTTCTGCTTCAGGAAACTCATTTTCCCACCTCCTATCAGCCCAAATTCCTTCACAAAAACTTCATGAACTTCCACCTGGCTAATGCTGACAACAAAACGAGAGGCGTGGCAGTCTGCTTCTCCAACAGAACTCAATTCGTACATACTAACACTATCAAAGATCCAGAGGGACGTTACATACTAGTCTCCGGTATGATTAATGGTGAGGCTTACACGTTTGTCTCATACTACACGCCCAACACACACCAAGACACTTTTTTTGACACCACGCTAAAGGTACTCAAACCGCATTTCGTGGGCACAGTAATTTTGGGGGGAGACTCCAATACCCCATTTGATTATTCCTCTGACAAATCAAACCCCCTGCGGCCCACATCAAAACGGCCTCCCAAACGTAGCCTTAGGGTGGCGCAAATAGTCCGTTCTTTTGGCCTGATTGATATCTGGAGGGAAATGAACCCCCAAACTAGAGATTACACGCACTACTCGGTCCCCCACCACACCTTCTCTAGGATTGACCACATATTTGTCCCACCACACGTAATACCGAGAGTGACCGCCTCTAAAATTTATGACACTCCACTGTCCGACCACTCGATAATGTCTATGTCACTCAGGGGTGGGTCGGGGGCGAAGGGCTCCTTCCAATGGCGCCTTAATGAAACTCTTCTAAGCAACCCTACCCATTGCACGCTTCTAGACAAAGCTCTTTCCGACTACTTCAGTGAGAATGACACGGGATCAGTCTCCCCGGGATGTCTTTGGGCAGCACACAAGGCGGTGTTGAGGGGCTGGATCCTACAACTCTCCTCACAACTTAAAAAAGAAAGCAGGGAGGAGGTCTCGCGCCTCACTGCGGATTTCCGCTTGCTGAGTAGAGCCCACAAACAACACCCTACTCCGGATAACCTGGCCAAACTTGACTCTGCTAGAGTGAAACTCAATCTCTCGCTCACTACTTCCGCGGAGAAACACTTACGGTGGTCCGGCGCGCGTTTCTATTACCAATCGGATAGGATTGGCGCTAAGCTAGCTACTAAGCTTAGCCCGAGGATTCGTACCTTGGTATTTCCCAAGATTCGTGCCTCGTCGGGTAATCTAACGCAAAACCCCACCATCATTATGAAATCATTCCACGATTATTACTCACAGCTTTATGAGACAGTACCCCACACTCATTCCACGGCCAGAGAGCGTTTTCTCCAAGACATTAACCTACCCCTATTACAGCAAACACACCGCGACCTGCTAGACGCCCCCTTCTCCTCCGACGAAATCTTGGAAACAATTAAATCCTTGAAAATAAACTCTGCCCCGGGTCCAGACGGTTTTTCGGTATGTTATTACAAGAAGTTTGGCCCTCGTCTGGCTCCTTACATGGCTCGGTTCTTCAACTCCCTCCGGGATGGAGCCCCTATCCCTAGCGACTTAAACTCGGCTTTTATCTCGGTTATACCTAAACAGGGTAGGGACCCAGGCGAGGTGGGCAACTACCGCCCTATTTCTTTAATCAATAATGATCTCAAAATAATGACTAAAATCCTGGCAAACAGGATGTCTAACTTTATCGCTCATTATATACATAGGGACCAAGTGGGCTTCATCCCGGGGAGACAGGGACCGGACCAGGTTCGCAGAGCTATTGACTTGATTTCCCTTCTGCAGTCCCAGTGGGACGGAGGCCCTGCACAAGAAGGCTTCTTGCTGTCGCTGGACCTGCAAAAGGCCTTCGACTCCGTGTCGTGGCCCTACATTTTTGACATTCTAGAATGCTGGGGGTTTGGCGACAGTTTCCGCACGATTATTAACACGTTATATTCTTCACCATCAGCACAGGTGCGACTAATGGGCCATTACTCGGAACCCTTCAATATTCGTAGGGGAACTAGACAGGGCTGTCCCCTCTCACCCTTGATTTTCGCTATAGCAATCGAGACACTGGCGATAGCCATCAGATCGAACGAGAATATCCAGGGAGTGAAGTGTGGTCCTGACGTTCACAAATGCGCCCTATTTGCTGACGACATGCTCTTGTTCCTCACTGCTCCTCTCACATCCACTCCTAATGTCCTCAGACTTTTGAGAGACTTCGGTCTCATCTCTGGTCTTCAGGTGAATGTGACCAAATCGGTGGCCCTAAATGTTTCGGTACCAGTACCTCTCATAGACCAACTACGACCACACTTTCCCTTCACATGGGCTAGCCACTCCATCCCCTATTTGGGTATCAAGCTGACGAAAAACATTGGAGACCTATATGCCGCTAACTACCCCCCCATGTTCCGTTCCCTGGAGCAGGACCTACGGAAATGGTCGGGGGAGGGCCTGTCCTGGTTAGGTAGACTCAACGCAATCAAAATGACTCTCCTGCCACGCCTACTATACCTGTTCAGATCACTTCCTATACCGATTAAGAAAGCAGTCTTGACCAAATTTCAGTCCGGGGTGACTAAGTTTGTCTGGGGGGACAGGGGCCATCGCTTTGCTAAAGAAATATTATTCAGACTTCGGTCCCAAGGGGGCCTGGGACTACCAAACTTGTGGCTTTATTACCAGGCAGCACAGTTAGCACAATTCTCAGCCATTTACACTAAATCCAGCAGACCAGATTGGATCTCCATTGAGAGACAAGCGGTACCACATTTCACTCTCGACTTCTTAACATGGAGACCTCCCAAACACAGACCGGCCATCTTAGCCCCCACTTTATCTCACTCCCTAGCCCTCTGCGACCAATTGCATACCCACGCCAACTTGATTTCCCCCTTAAGGCCTCTCACACACCTATTTCACAATCCTGACTTTCCCCCGGGGATGAACATTCATGCATTTCATTGGTGGCTGAACAAGGGCCTTTTCCGAATAGGACACTTCCTTACCCCCAATGGCCCTATTTCATTAGGCCATTGTTTGAGCTCTCTGGAAATGCCTACCTCGGAAAAGTTTCGACTCTCACAAATACGCCACTTTCTCCACTCACTTTGTACTGATAAGACGAACACTCCTAAGGCCACGATGTATGAGCTATGGTGTTCTTCATCTGCCCCCCAAAGGGGTGGGATATCCATTATCTATGCGTCCCTGGCGGATAGGACGGACACCCCGGCTTACGCTCGATCCTGGGAATCAGACCTGGACATCCAGTGGGAACCTGCGAAGTGGTTCCAAGCCTTCAGCAGATCATCGAAAGGTATCTTAAATATAGCCTTAATTGAAGCTAACATTAAACTCTTTACTAAATGGTACTACGTCCCGGCCAGGCTTGCCAGGATATTCCCAGACTCTTCCCCCCTATGCTACAGAGGTTGCGGTCATGTTGGCACGATGCATCACATCTGGTGGACCTGCCCCCGCATACGGAGCTTCTGGAACAAATTCCTCCATATCATAAGGAAAGTATCTGGGGCAGTGGTTCCACAGGACCCCACATACATTCTACTTAATTGCAAAATACCCAACACTTCTAAAAACACACAACAACTTATATTCTTTATGTGCTTGGGAGCCAAAGTTACTCTAGCGAAAGCCTGGAAAACTCCTTCGGTGTCCATATCGGCCACCAAACGGAAGATCTCTTGGATAATGTCACAGGAACAAATAGTCGCTAAACTGCGTGACACAGTCCCACGTTTTGAAGGGATTTGGGAACCTTGGGCTCGGTATGTCGGTATTTCACTTTACCCAGGTCATCTGCTAACGTAGGGGAGAGTCCGGCAAGATTACCACCTCTCACCTTTGACCCCACCCCTCCTCCCTCCCTCGCTTTACCTTTGGCTCCCTTTCTCCTCTTCTTCTTTCATCTCTACTCTTTCTTTTCCTGCTCCAACCTCATCTCTCTTATACCAGCTACTGGCTAATACCGGTCTTTCTAGACCAAAACCTCCTCGTTGGCTCTTTTAGGTTGTCCTAAACTACTCACATAAGGTACCAGCCTAAATGGCAGCCAGTTACCCTTAGGTTACTACCCTGGACGATGTGTCTGTCGGATCCGCCCGGGGGAGCTGCTGCACCTGGGTTCCTTTCCAGTGTGAGCGCTTTCCCGGAGGATCTGACAGGAGGTGGGGAGACGCCCCCTTTGGTGGGAACCCTGAAGCTCTCGCGCTCCACAGTGTGCTCCCATGGGGGTGGAGTGATGATCTCGGGGCCTTCCTGGGGGGAGCCTCTAGCTTAAACTTCTTCTCAGGTTGACCGTTCTTCTAACGGAATTTAACAGTTTTTTTCTAAGACAGTAAACTAGACAGGTACTTTACTCTACCTTAATACATCTTCTGTGTAAGTGCTATGTTGTTTCTACTATGTATCGCCCTCTTTTGACTGCCTTGGTCATCGAGGAGTATTAAGTGGTATATTTTGTTCTTGATATACTTGTATTGAAAAATTTTCAATAAAAACATTGAAACAGAAATCAACAGGCTGCCCTATGCTTGTCACAGGAAAAACAAGACACAAAATGTGCGCTCCCACTATGCTAGATGTGAATGGGGCCTGAAAGTGAAATTGTTGCAGTAACACAAGAACAATGAGGCTCCATTCACATCTCTGCATTTTCTTGCATTTCAGAAATGCGGTGCACCAAAAATCACAGTAAAAAACGCACCAAGCTCCACTCTAAAAATTAGTTCTGAAGCTTCTTTGGGGCAATTGCTGTGTGCAGGGCAACCCATTCAGGTGGATGAGCTGCCCTATGTGTGATAAGTGAAAATGCTCCAAAATGCCTCCCCCCTCATTAAAAATAAAAAAAGCATGTGGGAATGCAAGTTCCAGCTATGCAGAGGTGTGAACAGGGCTTGACAGCTGAGTGTTTCTGCCCACTCCCTCATATGTACTTGTATAACCACTTCAGCCCCGGAAGAATTTACCTCCTTCCTGACCAGAGTACATTTTGCAATACGGCCATGCGTTGCTTTAACTGACAACTGCGCAGTTGTGCGACGTTGCACCCAAACAAAATTGACGTCCTTTTTTTCCCACAAATAGAAATTTTTTTTGGTGGTATTTGATCACCTCTACGGTTTTTATTTTTTGCACTATAAACAAAAAAAAGAGTGACACTTTTGAAAAAAAAGCAATATTTTTAACTTTTTGCTATAATAAATATCCCCAAAAAATATATTAAAAAAATAATTTCTTTCTCAGTTTAGGCCAATATGTATTCTTCTACATATTTTTGATGAAAAAAATCGCAATAAGCGTATATTGATTGGTTTGCACAAAAGTTATAGCGTCTACAAAATAGGGGATAGATTTATGGTATTTTTCTTATTTTTTTTATTAGTAATGGCAGTGATCTGCGATTTTTATTGGGACTGCTACATTATGGCAGACACTTTGGACACTTTTGACACTATTTTGGGACCATTGTCATTTATACAGCGATCAGTGCTATAAAAATGCACTGATTACTGTGTAAATGACACTGGCAGGAAAGAGTTAAACACTAGGGGGTGATCAAGGGGTTAAGTGTGTCCTAAGTAGTGGTTCTAACTGTGGGGGATTGCCTCACTAGAACATGACATAGATCACTGCTCCCAATGTCAGGAAGCAGTGATCTCTGTCATGTTGCTAGGCAGAACAGGGAAATGCCTTGTTTAAAAAGGCATCTCCCCGTTCTACCACTCCGTGACACGATCGCAAGCCCCAGGCGGACATCGGTCAAGGAGTACGCGGTGGTGTGTGCGTGCCCACAATGCCGCGATTTAAAGGGGACATACCTGGATGCCTAGCCGTGCCATTGTGCCAACGTATATCATTGTGCGCTGGTCGGCATGTGGATAAAGATGGCCATACACAATGCAATCTGATTATGTATTTAGTGAGAAGGGTGATCACTGATTGATTGCATAGCATTTAAAAATGTGCACCTGTGAGTGGGAGGGTGGACGATGAAGGGTGTGTGCTAATGAGGTCAGCTGGTCAACTCCTTCCTGTGTCATTACCTAAAGTCTGATCAGGAAGAAGACATGGCTAATGGAAACATCTGGAAACATGGATTAGGACAAGAAAAGTAAGTGACTGTAGTTTTAATGGAAACCTTTGAAATTTTTGCCAAAAATATACATGAATGCTATGTTGGGGCATAAGGGAACTGGAATTTAGAAAAAAAGTGTACAAAGGTGAACGTATCCTTTAAAGTGGTTCTAAAGGCAGAAGGTTTTTTATTTTAATGCATTCTATGCAAAACCTCCTGTCTGCAGCAGCCCCCCTCAGCACCCCTAAAACTTATCAGAGCCCCATCTCGCAAGAGCCTTGGCTGTCAAGGGCTCTCCCTCCTGATTGGCTGAGACACAGCAGTGTGCTCCATTGGCTCCCACTGCTGATCAAATTCAGTGAGCCAATGAGGAGAGGGGGGGTAGGGCTAAGCCGTGGCTTCTTGTCTGAATGGACACACGGAGCAGCGGTTTTGTTTGGGTGCCCTCATAGCAAGCTAATTGCGGTAGGGGAACTCTGGAGGAGGTAGGGGCCAGGAGCCCCACCAAGGTGCCTGTGAAGAGGAGGATCTGGGCTGCTCTGTGCAAAGCCACTGCACAGAGTAGGTAAATATAACACGTTTGTTATTTTTAAACCAAAAAAAAGCAGAGACTTTAAAATCACTTTAACTATAGCACTGTAGAAACTACAGCACATGCAATACTACATGATTGGTTTATTTCCAGCTGACCATTTGTTTTTTAAAGGGGAAGAAGAAGTTTGAAAAAAAGTATGATGTTTCTGAGAGTTTCATATACACATTATATTCAATTTTGGATTGCAAATCAGATTTCTCTAAAATATGGTAAATTCACTACAGGAATAGAAATTGTCATCTTAGCAAGAGAATGTTCACTCTAAAATGTCGAAGCTGGCTTTACATCATTTATAAACGTATTATTAATTATACACCATTTTTCTCCTGCATAATAATGGGAAATAAAAGTGTATACAAGTTCACCTTATTTACCATCATCCCTTTTGCAGATTACACATAAACTTTTTCAAAGTGAACAATCTCTGCTTCTTTAGTAAATCAACTCCAATGTGTTTTTTTTATTATTATGCCTATATTTTTGTAATATGTTGTAATATTCTTTTTGTATAAAACGATGTTCAGTTTACAGGGGCTAAAGTTCTGGCAATTAACATACAAATGTTTCAAAATTCTTTGCAGAAATTCCTTCTCTCTGAAATTGCACTTGTGCAAAGCTCAGTAGTTGTTTTTAATAAAGGTAACATGAGTGATCTGGAGGACAGATAAGTTTGTCCATCTTTTAGTAATAGCCTGTTGTGAACAGTTAGTCTGACATAATGTAATACTGAGCTTTTAATCTTCTCTTTACCAAGTGCTAATCTAACATCAAGGCAGCTAATATCAGAAATCCTCTATCCTGGATACAACATTCCCGCAGAACATAGAAAGTATCTCAAACATCGCGGAGGAGTGCACAATGTATCCAAAATATAACACCCAACTTAACAAGCTCAGAATGGCAGTGGTTACAGATGTTATATAGAAAATCAATTTGTATGATTTATATAGTTATCATGCCTGTTTTTCTTACTCTATAATCTGTGTTCCAAATTATTTGTGTAGATATATATGTGGGTTTTGGTAAGCTTAAAAAGCCTAATGGTGTGGGTTCATGTTTTACAATCCTATTCATCTGAGTTTATTTAATAGTAGTGAATGGATGATTTCCTTTGCAAAGGAAGTAATTACTGATCTTAGTAAATAAAATGAAGCTGCATTACTTTCAGTTCCCCTTATCTTGCAAGAAAAAGTTCCTTTTTCTTTTTAAAATGTTACTAAACCCACAACAGTAAAATCAGTCTGTAATCAGTCTGTAAACAGAGTAAAGCATGCTTTTTATACTCAATGTGGAACGTAAAGGGTTAATCCTCTGCATTATGTAAAAAGGTTGTTTGATCCTGTCTTCTCTGATTCTCCCCTCCTTCCACAGTCCCCAAACCTTCTCTTGATAGAACAGAGCTTGAGGGCAAGCTGCGCATGCTCAATTTGTTGCGTATTCCTAGAGAGTTTTTTTCCTTGGGGGGTGCATGTGATCAGCACAGGGCCAATCAGCCCTGTCCAGACAGAAGACCAGGGGTCATGCAGCCTCAAAGGACAGTCAGAGCAGATTGAAAACTCCTCCCACAAGCATTAAACAGATACTCATAGAAATAATAAGCCTGCTTAATACTGCTGATGAGAAAATATATTTAGCAGTTTATATTTAGTGAAATAATTGTATTTCCATGTTCTGTGTACTGTGGGAGGCCATATATAGTGAATGCAGGGTCCTGGGTTTAGTAACGCTTTAATTTCTCTTGCAATTGATTGGGTTTTCAAAGTGAACGCAACATCCTTATTTAAGTGTAAAAGTGCTTTACTAGTTGTTTTACCTAAACATAACTCTATGAGTAGCTCAGATCCTTAACCACCTGAGCTCCGGAAAGCTTTTTCCCCTTTTTGCTATTCGGCATTGTGCTACTTAAACTGGCAATTGTGTCGTCATGCAACACTGTACTCAAATAAAATGTATATATTTTTTTCACACAAATAGTGCTTTCTTTTGGTAGTATTTGATAACCACTGGGATTTTATTTTTTTGCTATATAAACAAAAAAAACCTGAAAATTTTGAAAAAAAACTCAAAGATTTTCCATCTTCTGTTTTAAAACATGTCCAATAAAATCAAATTTCTTTAAAAATTTAGACCAAAATGTATCCTGCTACATGTCGCTGGTAAGAAAAAAAGTCCCAATAAGTATATATTACTGTTTTTTGTGAAAGTTATAGCGTCTACAATCTATGGTGTATACTGTTTATTTAAAAATTGATTAATACTCATGTACTGATGGCCTATGACATTTCCTGAGGCCCTTAAAATGGCAGGACAGTACAAATTCTCCCCAAATTACCCCTTTTTGGAAAGTAGACAGTCTGAGGTATTTAGTAAGAGGCATGGTGTTACAGCGACCATCAATATAACAGCAATGTTTTGAACTGTCATAAACAGGTTACACTAATAACAGCTGTGATTACTAGTGATCTGTGATTTGCTACAGCTAATCACATGATACAGGTGCTGTGATTGGCCCAGGTACCATGTGATAGTTGTGGGGCAATCACAGCATCACTCAATAGGAAACACAGCTGTTATAAATAAAATTAATTTATAACAGCTTTGTTGACATTGTGATCACGTGATGGCATCCTGTACTGGGATCCACCATGGACACAGTGGTTGCAGGAGTGGCGTGTTGCACTCCACTAACCTGGAAAAGCCTGGATGATATACATGTACATGATTCAGCCTGCCTGTGCTGGCTACCCACAGTATATGTACTGTGGCCAGTCGGCAAATGGTTTAATGGTTCTTTTTACACAATACAATCACAAAATAGCATTTTATACATTATATATAATGCGAAAGCTTAAATGTCAAAATAATTAAACTTGTGTTTTTCAAAAATACATATGCTTCATGAACCCAGATGGACTCTCCCCAGAATTCTC
The DNA here is from genome assembly GCA_037952925.1 of Lithobates clamitans. Lineage (NCBI taxonomy): Eukaryota > Metazoa > Chordata > Amphibia > Anura > Ranidae > Lithobates > Lithobates clamitans. Next base: position 8,616,539 of record JBBGZY010000821.1, on the reverse strand, counting down.
ATGCGGTAAATTAGCTAAATAAGCACTTTTCTCAGCGTATCACCTGAGCTGAGAGGTATGCTGGATTTACCAAGTGAGAATTCTGGGGAAGATTGTTTGAGCCCTGGGAGAGTCCAGTTGTGTTCACAGAGTCTGACTGATTTGATTAAAGGTGCAATAAGACCTTTTTAATGCGGGTCAATCCATACAGTGAGCGTGTGCCCAAAAGGGGATTGGTAGAGGTGTCTGCTATTACACAATTTGATTTCACCAAATTGAAATGCTTATGTGGATTTGTTTGGTGGGTTGTTTCACAACCTTATTTATGGATATTTGTATGATCGACTGTTATATAAGGGATTTTTTTAATCATAATTATACATGTTTATTTGTAGCACTATTTGATTTAGTTATTTATTTATTTTTGGTATATGAATGTGCCACTATTATATATGTTAGCCATACACATACTAAAATCCTAAAGTAAGAGGATTATTAAGCCCTAGCTCACTATGCTTACTGTTCTTTGCAAGAAATAGATAAGGAATGCATTACATCCCCTAGAGGCAAATCATTTGCCTAACTGCCTATTTTAGATTTGTAGGCTCCACAGAACCTGATTTCCATTAGCAGACTGTCTAATTTTGTAAACGTTTTATTAAGCTGCCATCTAATTGGTCACAACAGGTGATATGTGTATTTATGTACATAAGAAATTAGCACATAATTGTAGTTGGAAAACATTGTTCACTTAGCCTCTGTACTTGCATATGATACTATACAACAAGGAATAAATGCAGCCACAGAATTTGAAAAATATATTTTCTTATGCAGAACTGCAGTATCTATATACACCCTGAAGAAGGTCTAATAGAAATCAATTCCATAAGGTAAAACTATACATAGTCATAAATGCAGATATCTTAACAGCTTAGAAAAGCAAATTCAGTGGTGATATATAAAATGTGACACCAAGAAGCCATTCAACAGGAAAAACACATTAGCAGACTAAGGCTAATGACAAAATCATACCACCTAAAGCCAGCCAAAATGACTTGCAAGCCTCTGACCTGCAACATGCCATATGAAGTCACCAGGCAGAACAGAGAAGGAATACATATTTATAAAGTTTTGTGTGAAATTGGCAGTGTCATCCTACTAGTAGACCAGTAGTGTAATTAATCTTAAACAATATTCCCACTGCATAGATGACAGAACTGGATGCATTTTGGTATTAAAAGGACAACAAACTTAACATATACAATATGTGGTTCTTCTTTTTCAATCAAACAAAGCCTAATCTGTCCAGAGCATGAAAGGTAATGAATCTGAAGCCCAACACTTCAAGAAAACACAGGCAAACCTGGAAAGAACATGAAAACTCTATACATATAGTATTAATTGTGGAATTAAAAACAATATGCCAATGCTACAATACCTTAACATTTACCATTTAGCCAGCATGCTTATCCAAAATAAATAAGCATAATTACTTTAACATTTGGATGTAAAGTGCAATTTCTAGTAACATGACAGTTAAATAATGGCATTTCCAGAAAGCTTCTTTTTTAAGTTTAACAGTGTGGAAAAATACATGTAAATACCATCATCTAACTTTGTCTGAATTTAAGAGAACAATGTCTGTCCTTCTGGGAAAACAGATTGATAAATGCTGTCATATTTCAGAAGAGTACACTTAAAAGTTATGTTTTTTTTTTTTTCTAAAAGTTGTATACAAAATGAAAGGTAGCCATTATAGGTTTTAAAATAAAAATCTCTAGTTCTGGGATTTAACAGTAGGTCTTATAGTTGTAGGTATTAAGCTAAACTTACAACATCTTTAAATACTATAAACACTACACTGGAGTAAGATTTTCCAAATTGTTAAGGTACTGTTTTAATAAAGTGCATAATCACCCTAACAATGAATATCTGCTATTTGCTCCTTTTTGGTTTAATTTACCATTGAAAGTGTTTTTAATGTCTGTTCAATAAGGTGCAAATTTTACTTGTTGATCCTGCCAGAATTCTTGTGAACTGATAATTTGCTTTAATCTCTGCCTGTCCTGCATTCTTATTAGTTGGCATAGTTCCTAGCTCTCTCTGTGGTGTACAGAATACATTGCATCTTTGCTATCAAAAAAGAAAAGTTGAAAGTGTTGTAGTTTTACAACACTCCCCTTTTCTAGGGTGACAATGCTGCTCCTCTAAAGATACAACTTTTGTTCTTGTGTTTAGATACGATTTAAAAAATTATATTAAAGGTTTTTTTTTAACCTCCCTGGTGGTATTATTATTTCAGATTTTTGATGCTGAAAGCAGTACAATTTTTTTGCATGGAAATTTGGCGTTTTATATTGTAGGCCTGTAATTCTTAGGAATAACACACTTGAATCTGTCCAAACAAGAGTCTAGTAGACATCTCGGGTATGATAAAGTTTGAAACACTAAATCATAAATTATAATATAAAATATAATTATAAATAATTATAAGAAATAATAATATAATAATAATAAAAATTATTCAATAATGTAATCAAATCAAAAACACTGAAATTTGCTCAGTTGCAGAATTGTCGCTGTTGTTAATTTCAGTGTTTGATGATGGATTTCCCCACAAATCGCTATCGCTCAATTCTGCAAGTGATTCTAATTTATTATCACTGTTTTCTAGCTGGTCTGAACCTGCTTTTGATGTAAAGGGACGGTTTTAATTGCTATGGACAATCTCCAGTTTCCAGGCAGAAAGAACAGTATATATAATATAAAACTGCATGCAGGGCACTGGAGAAACCACTAGGGACAAAAGGGAGTTGAAATAAATTGATACAGTAATGTAATCTGTAAGATTACAGTGTACTGTATATGTATTGTGTGTTTTACTTTTTGAATTTGGCGCCGTTCTCCATCCCCGTGCATCACAACGCTCGCAGGGAATGGAGCCCGTGCACTGCAATAGATCGAGCGGAGGACGCTCGCTCACACAGCGGGGAGACATCGCAGGATGCTGAGGACAAGGTAAGTAAGCTCTTCCTGGATCCTGCGATGCGATCCTGAGTCTGGCTCGGGGTTACCCCTTTTGGTACAGAAAATCCACCCCGAGCCAGACTTGGGAATACTGCCATGGGGGTTAAATAACAAACATGTTATTCTTACCTGCTCTGTGCAATGATTTTGCACAGAGCAGCCCCGATCCTACTTTTCTCAGGTCCCCCACTGCCTCTCCTGGCCCCTCCCTCCTGCTGAGTGTCTCCACAGCAAGCAGCTTCCATTGGGGGCACCCAAGCAGACTCGCTCTCAAGCCGCTGCTTTGTGTGTCCATCCACACATGAAGCGTGACTTAACTCCACAACCGCTCTCTCCTCATTGGTTTACTGGCTGTGATTTTTAGTAGCAGGAGCCAATGAGGAGGGAGAGACCCTGGAGAGTTGAGGTTTTCATTCACATTGCTGGATTGGGATGGGGTTTAGGTAAGTACTAGGGGAGGCTGGGGGCGCTGCTGAACACAGAAGCTTTTAACCTTCAGTGCATGAAGGTAAAAAACCTTCAGCCTTTACAACTACTTTGAAGTGGTTGTAAAGGCTAAGGGTTTTTTACCTTCTTGCATTCTATGCATGAAGGTAAAACACCTTCTTTGTGTAGTGCCCCGCCAAGCCCCTAATACTTACCTGAGCCTGATCTTTTTCCAGCAATGTGCATGAGAGCTATGGCTGTCTGGGGACTCTCCCTCCTCATTGGCTAAGACAACAATCAGTCAATCACAACCAGTGAGCCAATGAGGAGAGAGTGGGGACAGGGCCCGCAATGGACACGTCTAGCTATGGATTGGGAGTGCGCCTGCCCGGGTGCCCCCCATTGCAAGGTGTTTGCTCTGGGGGCACTTGGCAGAAGGGAGGGGTCAGGAGTGCCAGCAGGGGACCCAAGAAGAGAAGGATTAGAGCTACTCTTCCCAAAACCAAAGCACAGATCAGGTAAGTTTGCTAAATTTTTTTCTTTTTTTAATTTTGACTGTAATCTCTCTTTAAGCTTGGAGCTGTTTATAACTGCATATCAGTTGATACTCTCTACTTGGGTGTAGAGAATTCCCCTAGCTGGCCATAGACATTAGAGGCTGCTGAGAAATGTATGCACAATCAGACCATCACAAAATATGGGGGGAGTCTCCAACACTCTTTAGAACTCTAATGTGTCTACACATGACAAATGTTAGTACAGGCAACAGATTCATGTTCTTGTTGAAAACAAGTACATGAATTTGTGGAGCTTACTGAGTGTGAAGGCACTCCATATGGACACTCTGGCCGCAATGCCGCCATGCTTCCTCCTGAAGCTGCTTCTGCCGCACAGACAAAGTAGCAGCAGATTGCATGTATCTAGGGGCAGAGCTTGATGGAGATTCACATACACTAGTCTGTTCCTCTTGTGATACACATCAGGCAGTGCATGGATCCTTAAGCAACAGACATCCTAATATTAGCTATAGAATTCACCTACGGACTGCTGTCAATTAGAAAGAGAGAATAGACCTGAACGAAAACTAGTGTCTCAACATTCCCACCAGGATTTGCCCACTGCAGTGTTACCATTTGCTAAGAGGCTGTCAGTTGTGAAGCTGACAGTGTCCTTAATAACCAGTGACAGGGAGGGAGCACCAGCGACAAGTATGCCGCTCTGCTACACTGCATAAAGAGACAGGCACTCTGTCCATGTTTGAATGTCAACTTACAGTTCATCTTAATTACATTCAATTTTGTTACTTAAAAACTAGTGGTAAGTATTTTTTAATTTTGTGCATTTTTAAGAGCCACTCAATCTGCCACATGTGTCAGTGAACTTGCAGAAACAGGCAACAGGTCTTTTTAATCTGACACAAGCCATTTTAAATGACCATAACAGCAGAAAAGTGTCTGTAAGGATTTATTGAATTCCATGAATGTTTTCTGGGGAATTTAATGTCATAAACAGGAGCATCTTTGCCGCAAAGTGGTCTTGTTAAACAATGGAGGAAGGATGGGAACCATTTACAAGCATTCCAGGCACCAGGGAAAACATATGCAACTCGGCAAGGTTTTCTAACTTGTCCAATCCTTTCACTCTTCAGGAATGCTCATATAGGCTTGTCTTGCTCTGTTGCATAGATATTGACTAAAAGAGCATAGACAGTTCCCTTAAAAAAGTGAATTTTCACTTTAAAAATTGTATGTTTGCTCATCTTAATAAATATATAATACACGGTTATGTTCTCATTGAAAACCTACCCATCCTAAAGAGAAGACTAAAAAAAAATGGGCTTTTACTTGCACATGACTGGATGATTGAAGTTTAGTGTCATTACTCAATTTAAGTGCTTAGCTTTCATTTTCAAAATTTCTTTGTTTCTTAAATAGAACCATCTACTTTAAAAAAGCCTTTTAAAACATGGCATAAAAATGTTGTCAAGATTGGACAAATTTATAACCCCAAAAACTGTAAGACAAAGGTCAAGCTACAATAATATATATAATACAATTTTTAAATTGTTGCACACTTCTTTCTTATTCCTCCTGCTGACCTCTACTTTACTACAGGACACAGTCTTGTCAGTTTCCCTGGGGAACCGTATTTCTTAGCAGCTAAGCAGTGTCCAGTAGCACAGATAGTGAGATAAGTAAGTATCCCGTGTCTCCTAAAGGTACATGCTTGCTTAAAGCTTTTTACTTATGTGACAGGGTCACTTTAAATCTGGCTCCTTCCCACAATCTATGTCTATGAGGTTTATTTACAAAATAACTGTCCACTTACTTACAAACTTTATACACTTTAGCTTAGTGTATAAGTTGGAACTGTGTTTGGTTTAATCACACATATGCAAGCAAACAATCTTTTTTTTTTCTTTATCAGTTGACACTGAAAGCAATGCACTGCCCTTGGGGCTAATATAAGGAGTTGAGAATCTTCACACAGTAAACTTTGTGAATATTCGCATAATTTACCTGATCGATTAAACAACAAATCGCTGTTCGCTATGAACACCCAATACTGTATAAATAAAACATTAAATAGAAAAAAATTACAAAACAAATTCACTGCATCCAAAGAATATATTTACAGTATATACTCCACGTGAATCCACATGAATCAAAAAGCTGCTCCCTTCCAATACATGCAAACTAGAAAATATATTCAAACGAGGAAGCGCGAATCCACATGCATAAATATACAATAAGTATAAATCAATATAAATACATTCAATGTATGCGGATAGTATAAAATCATAAATGTGCATTAATTATAAGTGAACAATTATTATATAAACATAATGCAAAAACTCAAGTTTATTCCATGTGGAAAAAAAACCTCAGTATTTAAATATGTTAAATATGTTACTTCTTTACTACATGATATGTGTGTGTCCATTAATCTTACGATAACACCTCATGTCACACAACCTAAAGGACAGCAACTCACCCTTAGTTTAGACCTCTAGCTCAGAAGGTCACATAGTGCTTCAACAAATATCCACGAGCCAACTGCTTACTGTCTAGGATCATAGACACCGTGACCAGTTCTCACAAATTATCATCCACATAATTACATTCAAGGAGAAAACTACATTCACAATAGTGAAAGACTATCAGGGATCTTTATTAAAATGAGAAAAACAGTGCACTCACATGATTGAAGCTTCAAAGGGCATAAAATAATCATAAGCAATTGGAATATGCAGCAAAGAAATTGTCCTGCCCCTCAGTGTCCACCTGTATGAATCCATGATGTTACAAGAACCCACCCAACACATGTTTCATCACGTGGACTTCCTCAGGGAAATAGGAATAGGGAATAGGATTGTTTTTCATATAATTGTATAATTAAGATATACTATTTCCACAGTTTAATGTGTGAAAGTTCTCAACTCCTCCAGTATATCAGCTTCCTTTCCTCAACAGATGTTATAAAGTTAAGCATGTAAAAAATGCAAACTTCAAATCAAAAACGATTTGTTGGCAAATACTGCAGTAGTAACTCGAAATGTGTGCTCACTGAAATTCCTTTTTTGTAAGTCTTAAACATGCAATATCATTGTTTATCCGTTTTAGCCATATTTATTTGTTGATTCAAATAGACAATGCATAGTCCACAGTTTATTTTGGTGTTAATATACACAAAAGAAAGAAAACCTAGTGCCTGGGGGTGCTTTTTATTATTTTGTGTGTAGTATTGGCTGATCTATAGAGATTCAACCAATTTCGGAACACAGGCATTATCATTATAGAAAGGAAATTAAATTACAATCAAAGGTAGCATATATGCTGTAAACTAATCAACATACAATATTTACTGTATGTGTAAAACATAATAGATAAAGTTCATAAATTTCCATGCACCAAAATCTCAAAAATTAAAAAAAATAAATAAAAATTGGTCCTGTGGAGAAAAAATACATTTAAATAAAGTGATTTAAATTCTGATGCAGTCTCCACACATCACTTGGACAACCTGTAGGTTCAAAACTTACCAGAAATAATGACCTCCAAATTATAGGTAGGTCAAAAAACACTTATAATTCTTAATGTGTTTTCCTGAATCAGCAGATACAGCAAGTGGCGTCTCTCTCATTACCTTACTTTCCATATATACTTAGACATTAAACGGAGCAGAAATCAAGTGATATAATAGAGTTTACTTTTTACACAAAAGCCCCTCATTAAACAAACTCACATTTAAGAATTTCATATGCTGCACTACACACTGACAGCTCAAATGCAGAATTAGCATGCATAATCTCTTACAAGAATAGTGTAGCATGTGCGTGATGACATCACCTATCCCCACCCAACAAGATTGTCCACAGGAGTTTCTGAAAAATATGCAAAAACAAATTTAATTTTTTTTTCCATATTTTAGTTCATTTTTATTTATTTTTTTAAACTGGACAATAACAATTAAAACTGATAGCACTGAAGCTATCACAGCCTGTATATTGTCACTATGATATAGTGATCGCATGATCAAGAATTATTCTCTTTGGTTCCTAAATCATCATCAGGGATCCAAGCTGTTGGTTAAAGCTGGGATTGAGCCACACAATGCGGTTGATTTACTAAAGGCAAATAGACTGTGCACTTTGCAAAGTGCAGTTGCACTCTGCAAGAGCAATTTCCCCATAGCTTAGTAATTAAAGTTGTGTTCCACCCAAAAAAAAAAAAAAAATACATGAATGTGCCTAAAAAAAAACAAAAAAAAAAAACATTTGGACATTTTTTTTTTTACTTACCTCTAAATGCCTGTTGCTAGAGGGTCCCTCGTAGTCTGCCTCTTTCAGTGCCTGGGCTGGTGACATCACTTCCCCTCGGCACAGGAAGGGCTCAGCTCTGCTCCCTCCCTCTTGTCAATCATCTGGGACCCATTACAGGTCCCAGATGACTAAGCGGCCAATCACGGCGCGGGGCGCCGCTCGTACATGCGCAGTGGGTGCTCGGCTGTGAAGCCACAGCCTGGCGCCCACAGTTGCAATGCCGGCGCCACCAAACGGAGGGGGAGACGAGCGGGGCTTTGATCCCCCGCATCGCTGGACCCTGGGACAGGTAAGTGTCCAATTAAAAGTCAGCAGCTGCAGTATTTGTAGCTGCTGACTTTTAATTTTTTTTTTAATGGGAACTCCTCTTTAAACAGAAGCTCTGTTGGCTTCTATCATCCAATCATGTGCAAATAAAAATTAATTTTTTAAAATTTTCTTTGCATGTGATTGCATATTCTTTGCAAAGTGAAGCTTTAACTCATTTACTAAGCTCTGGAGCAACTGCACTTTGCAAAGTGCACAGTCTGTTTGCCTTTAGAAAATCAACCCCGATGTGTCAGCTGCTGGCTCTCAAAGGAAAGTTGTCTATTCACATATCCCTAGCATGAAGTATCCTGTTGGGGGGAATGATACAGGCAGATTGAGTGCTGGAAAGGGATAATGCATATTAAAAAAAACGGAAATTATTTCTTCATAGCCATTGTATGTAAAAGGTTCAATGTAAGCTTTTTTTTTATTTTTAAAATAGACAGAGCAGCTGGTAAGCAAAATCCAATGGCCTTAACTACTGCTAAAGAATGCAGTATTACAGAAATAAACTTCAGACAATTCCACATTTTGTTGATTATTTTAAAGCGATTTATGGACTTTAAAGCAGAGCTCAGGTCAAAATTAACAAAACCTTAAAGCTTAAATACAAAGATTCAGTATTTTTCCTGCTGCTTGGAAATCATTCAACCCACTTCTTTTGAGCCCAAGTTGCCCAGTACCCATCCTAGCCTATTACTAGACAGTGAAAAAAGAGACAGCACAGTGATGAGCTTAACTCTCTGTCACCCTGCTTTCTTTTCCTATGACCATGCTCCTTGTCAGCACATGAACTGTTTGGTTATTTGCACTTTTACTTCCTCTCACACTCCACTACTGCTATACAGGAACTTCAAGAGGCTGTTACCAGTTTCAGAAACTTCCTCTGCTTGCATTTAAAAATATATTTGATGATATAGTAACTATTACAGAGCTGCAATTATGTGTATATTTATTAGCTGTCTAGAATTCAACCTTGAAAGTGATCCATAAAGATAATCCTTATTTAACCAAACCAAACTTTGTGCACAACTATTCTCTGTGTGGTGTTTGCATTGTAGCCATGTACTTAAATTGACTTCTTGACACTTTTCTGATTAAATAGTTCAAAGACAACAGGCAGGGAGTGCAGCAATATTAATGACATTGTGCTAGGTCATAGAAAAAAAGATATATGGACTATGAAGTTAGATCAAAGACCTTGAAATTTTACATTCATGTGTGTAAGGAACTCAAAGAAGGTCCTTTTCCATTAAAAGCACAGGGCCATTGAGTCTGAGCCCATAGCCTTGAGCTAGCCCTATGACATCTTTAAAGTAAATTGTGTATGTTCATGCTTCTTTGATAGATTTTTCCATATGTTTTGCTAATAATCCTGTAAACTCTTTGGATTTCTCTGGGGGGAAATCTATTATAATCTATTATGACTCCTACTACTACTCCTACTACCCATTCATATTAATATAATATGTATTATTATTATTATTATTATTAGTAGTAGTAGTAGTAGTAGTAGTAGTATTAGTAGTAGTATTATTATTTTTTATTAAACAGGGCAGCGTTGAGTAAAAATAAAATCTTTTCTAACAGTCTTAGTCATTAACTTTTTTTAGTTATTCATAAGTCTGACTTTACTATACAATACAGCATCATACTGACAAAGCAGTCTTCATAGCAAAGAAGATATATTGCTATTTTAAATATCCTTATATATACTTAAACATATAGTGCAAACATTTTCTGAGTTGATTAAATAGGCTATAATTAACTGTTGCCATCAAGGAAATATTATGGAAATGAGTCATACATTTCAAGATATACCATTTCCATTTTATGGTGGATAATTTTGTGTGACAACTTGATAGACATTTAAAATACTGTTAGGTTATCCTTCTACATATATTGCATGATGATGCTAGTGTCTTTAAAGCCAAAATGTGTTTTTTAGTTTTGGATAGAGTGGGGATAAGTTATAATCATGTAATTTTTTTTTTTATTTTGCTGTCTATGCCCCTGCTGGAGAAATGTGCCCTCTATATTTGTGCCACTGGCCATTGTCACTGGTACCAAAAGGGATAGGACAATCCAAAATATTGAGTTGTCCTTGGAACAGTAATAGAGGAGAAAGCTTTCAATAGAGACAATTGTTGAAGTGATAACTCTAGGAGACGATATGCCTGACTTTGAGGAGAATATCTATCACTTCCCGATGTGTCGACAGAACAGAAATCTGTTCTGTCGACACATAGATAAACGAAATCTAATAGGACACAGATGGCAAGAAAACAACCAACAGGGCTTTTAAAGTATTATTAAAAGCAGATTTTTTAATCCTCCTCTTTTCGGGTCCCCCACTGGCACTCCTGGCCCCTCCCTCCTGCTGAGTTCGCTCATAGCAAGCAGCTTGCTGTGGGGGCACCCGAGCAGGCTCACTCTCAAGCCATTGCTCTTTGTGTTCTTTCACACACAGAGCTTGGCTCAGCCCCGCCTGCTCTCACCTAACTAGCTCACTGACAGTAATGGCTCATGCTGTTGTTTCAGCCAATGAGGAGCCGCTGCTCTCATGCACATTGCTGGATCGAGATGGGGCTCAGGTAAGTATTGGGGGGATGGGGGACTTGCTGCACACAGAAGGTTTTTTACCACTTTAACCTTTCTTTAGTATATATCTAAAGTCTGGACTTAGGATATACTTTTAAAATATCTTGAGCACATTTGTTTCAAAGGCATTTTAGACCATGCAAAAATAACTTGGGGGGGGGGGGGGGGCTGCTGCGTACAGGAGTTTTTTACTTTCATGCACAGAATGCAATCTCAAGGTAAAAAACCTTGAGATTTTACAACCACTTTAACCTTTGTTTACTCTAATATAAAATGAAAAAAACTCTAGACTTTGGATATACTTTAATAGTGTTGGTCAAATGATTTGCTCGGCCCGAACATTGCCTGTTTGCCCATGCAGCGAACACCCAAATTTGCGGGATGCTCAGCAGTATGTTCGCCCTCCAAGCACCCCACAATGCATTGCATGCTGCACGGTGCATTCCAAGCCCTGGGCAATTTTTTTCCCAAACAGGACACAGTCAAAGCAGATTATTAAGAAGCGGGCTGCTATGTCCTCAACAACTAATGATTCATCAGCTGTCAAGGGGTTTCCCAGCTGACAGCTGAATAAAAAAACATGCCGTCAATATAATAATCCATACCAGGCCCTTCAGGCCTGGTATGGTTTTTCCAGGGGAACCCAACGCCAAAATAAAAAATGGGGTGTAGCCCCCAAAATCAATACCAGACCCTTATCAGAGCATGCTACTTGGCAGGCCAGGAAAGGGGGTGACGAGCAAGCCTCCTGAACCATACCAGGCCACATGTCCTCAACATGGGGGTGATTTTGGGGAGGGAGGGCTCTGCCCCCCCCCCCCCACTCCAAACCACCTTGTCCACATGCTGATGGGGACAAGGGACTCTTCCCCACAACCCTGGCCAGTGGTTGGGGGGTCTGCGGAAAGGGGGCTTATCTAAATCTGAATAAATTACCAGAGCATTACACCTTTTAGGGACACTGATGGTGCAGAAAAGACTAAAACCTGTTAATAGTAGCACTGTGCTGCCATAATTTGTGGAAACACGCAGGCATGTTTTTGTTTACTTAAAAAATAAGTCATTAAAAAAACCTTTAAAAAATTCCTGCCGGATATGTACCTGACAAAACCACTAGCAGGCTAAATCATTTACTCATTTCTAGTTATAATTATTTTCCTTTCCTAATTAGCTTTTCTTTAGTGAAACTGTTTGTCCTTGTCTATATTTTCCTGTAAAAATCAAGCTACGTGAAACAAACATTACTTTTAGACTATAAAGAATGAAGCACCATCTCCTCACTTTATCATACCTTCAGTGTTTTATTGTACCATTGTACTTCTAGACACTGTTCCACTGACAAAGAGACACTCAGCAGGAGATAAGTCTAAATACTTCAGGAATATAACATCTATCTTGAGGAATCAATGGTTTACTCTATAAATGCATCTCTCAGGTGCTGGACGTTCACTTAAATCACAAACGATAACTTTTTTCTGTAGCTTTTTCAGACTTTTATACTCAACATTACTTCTCTAGATCTAGCTTTATAAAACATTAACAGACAGAAATAGATGTAACAGGGAGAAAATAGATGTAACATTTTATTTTTTTAAGCTGTTTGTAACAGGCAGTAAGACATTTAAGATGAAGAAGCACTAAAACAATAAATGTTCTGACTTTAACTGATTCATTAGTAGGAAAAACAGGAATCAATTCCAATATTCCAAAACACATAGCACTGAATTAGAACACTGGAACACTCTTCTGTGCTTTTTAACTAATCCTTTAACCTTCACTGCAAAAATTTTGAATAAGTGACTGGGACTAGTTGCTTATATAGAAATTGGTGCTCGTGTATCATAGTGCTTGAGGTATTGGTACGAGCTGACATAAGCTATAGCCTTCCATTTTCCCTTTTTATTTGGGAATGTACTGGTAGTTATAATTTTCTCCAACATTGAGAGTGTATAACCAAACACATTTCCTCGGGTCTGCATATGTATTATTTTAAAAATAGGCACACTTTGAAGGCACCCACTTGACACAAATATATATACATAATTTTATTACAGCTCTTATCCTAAAGGTGTGGGAGGGGATGTTCCCCCCCTCCTGCTGCCTTCCGCTGCTCTTCACGGGCCTCCCCTCCCACCGAGAGGTCCGAGCCACCAGCCGGCACGTCCGTCGGCTAGGCTGAGACCCAAACAAAGCTGGATTTGGCTTTGATCGGGTCTCTTATGTAAAATCCCAGAAGCGACATCATGGCCTCACTTCTGGTTTACTCGGCTGCCAATGGCGCCGATTTAAAAAAAATGACAGTGTTCAGAATCACCGATTTTGGTTATCTGAATACTTTAAATGCAAAGGAGGGATTTGGGGACTTTTAGACCCCCGATCCCTCCTTAAAGAGTACCTGTCATGTGCCTATTGTTGTCACAAGGTTTGAAAGACCGCTGCGCAAATACCGTGTGACATAAAAAATTAGCAATGATCGCCATTTTATTCTCTAGGGTCTCTGCTAAATATATATATATATATATATATATATATATATATATATATAATGTTTGGGGGTTAAAAGTAATTTTTTAGCAAAAAATACGGATTTTAACTTGTAAGCAACAAATGTAACAACAAAATAGGATTAGGCATGAAAGGGTTAAGGTGAATGATAGTCATAAAGTATATATTGTATGTTCCTGTATATCTTTTCTATTATAGTTCACACCCGTCTTACTTCTGAAGAAGCCAATTTATTCTAGGGAACATGTTGAGAGCACCTGTGTATCCTTCATCATAAATCTGCAATTCTGAACTAATAGTTTCTTATTCTAAGATATGATATCATGTACAGCAATAGATATGTAGGTGTTGGACAAGGTGGTGACAATATATGGGTTCCTTGGTGATTGAAAGCATTTTTATGTGTCTATTTTTAACAAATTTTATGAAATTATGCTTTTTATAAAAATTTGTGACAAGTGGGTACCCTGAAAGTCATTCTGTTTCCATGCTTTCATCTGATAGATCCTTTTAATTGGATGTGGTATCATGATGGGAGCCTATTTCTCTTTAGAATATATACCAATATATACCATGTTCCTTCTACAGTCATTGAGTGTGTACCGTATATACTCGAGTATAAGTCGTTCCGAGTATAAGTCGAGGCCCTAATTTACTACAAAAAAAATGGGAAAAACTTATTGACCCGAGTATAAGACGAGGGTGAGAAATGCACAGCTACTGTAAGTGGAAAAGAGGGTCAACAATGCCCATTTGCAGCATCACTGTGCCCATTTGCAGCCATAGGTCCCCTGAACTTCAAACTCGGTAGTTAAGGGTTCCTAGATGCCCCCTAGCTGCAGCCAAAATTTGGGGTCTCTGAACCCAAAGGGTCCTGAAATGACATTGCTGCAGATGGACACAGTTGACCGAATTTGGGGCCCTGTATCTCGGGGCCACTTAGTGCTAGGAACCCTAAATTTGGTGTGCAAACCCAGTGGAACTAGCACCATAACATTTCCAAAGCTGGGGTTTCTAGCACCAAGTGGCCCCGAGATACAGGGCCCCAAATATCAGTTCACTGACTTTTCTGCAGCAGAGAATGACATTTTACGAACCGGTTTTGGGGCCCCGTATCTCAGGGCCAATTGGTGCTAGGAACCCCAGCTTTGGATATGTTATGGTTTTTCCAATAACTTTACTATTGTCTTATTTTTTAATTAAAAAAAGTGTATTTTCTCCCAAAAAATTGTGCTTGTAAGACCGCTGCACAAATACGGTGTGACATAAAGTATTGCAACAACCACCATTTTATTCTCCAGGGTGTTAGAAAAAAATAATATATATATATATATATATATATATATATATATATATATATATATATAATGTTTGGGGGTTCCTAGCAAAAAAAAAATTTAACTTGTAAACAACAAATCTTACAAAGATGTGATCTGTAGTCTCTGGGTACCTTTATAGTGAATACATTTCTTCTCCTGTCTTTGATGTTTTTCAATTTGGACTCTGTTAAGTCTGCTTTAATTAATTTATTACAGATTTTTTCCTGCCGAAGAACATAAATAAACTTTGAAATTAAGCATCAAGCCAAAGAATACTTGACTATCTTTAATATTCTATCACAGTGATTTGTGTCATTTGGATAATTGTGAACGTTTGGCAATTTGTTCCAAAGGTGTTTGTTCCATTTTAAATTCTTAGTGATGTTTATTAGGCTCTTCCTGGCTGTCTTGTAATCCTTACCATACTTCCTTATTACTACATGCACATTTCTACAGACAATCAAGTGAGTTTGTGTTATCAGACACAACTCCCAAATAAAAGCTTTGCGGGAAAACACTTGAAACTATCCCCTTACTGCAATAATGCTGCATTCCTCTCATCAAATCTACTGTCAAGTATCTGTCATCAGTCATAGTCACAGTGCACCAGAAGCTGCTGTCATTCAGTGCCCAGTTATCATCGTCATTCATTACAGTTACAGATGCTGCATTTGCCCACTGGCAATATTCAATACAAACTGTCAGTAGTTCTCATCCAGTGTGTTGAGTAGAGAAGACAAGAATTACTTTTTACATTACTTCACACAAAAGAAAGCAACACATATCAGGCAGGTGTAATCTGAGGGTCTATTAGTAACATAGGGTTGGGGTAAGGGAGAAAAACTGGCTGTTAGAGGGAGAAATTCCTACCATGTAAGATACACCTGTATATGTTTAAAAACTGGACACAGCAATAACATATTTATCTGGTAGTTCTGGTCATTCCACGATGAGCTTCAGTGTCTGCATCAATCAATAAATCTCATAAGCATGCAGTCAAATTGATATAAAGTAATGCAGCAAATAAAACCGACATTTCCTGACATAGTTCAGCTCTTTTGGAACTGGCCTACGATGTTGTCCAAAGATTTTCCTGCTGCAGGGAAGTGTCTACAAAATCAATATGTCCCTCACCTGGATGTCTGCTTGCTGATGCATTCTCTTCCCCTGTGCAAGGGATTTCCTCCTCTCTGGAAACTTGTGCTAAATCTAAAGTTAGCCATACACTATGCAATCTGTGCGATTTTTGTACAATCTCCTTTAGATTTACCAAAACAATTAAATATAAAGACAAACATAAACATAATCCATCCAATCCAAAAATCTTGCTGGCCCTTGCACTACATCAGGCATGTCCAAAATCCGGACCGCAGGCCAATTGCGGCCCACGTTTCAGTTTAATGCGGCCCCACTGGTAATTAAGATATATATATCTTTTGTGGCCCCCAACGAATCCCTGAGCACCGCACCATATTTATCGTTCTGGCAGCCTCGGAGGACACAGGGAGGGAGGTGGGACGAGTGCTGTCAGATTACATACAGGAGAATCTCCTATTTACTTGGCGGCCTCTGAAATAGAAAGTCCCGTCTCCTGGGCTAGCATTGGACTACTGTTCTGTCTATCATAGGAGGCGGGACTTTCTATTAAAGAGGCCGCCAAGTAAACAGGAGATTCTCCTGTATGTAATCCCGCCCCCTTCCCTGGCCTCCGAGGCTGCAGGTGGGCATCAATCAGGCTGCACTGATGGCAATGGTGAGGCTGCATTCAAAGGCTGCATTCATGGCAATGGTGAGGCTGCATTAAGAGGCCGCATTCATGGCAATGGTGAGGCTGCATTCAGAGGCTGCATTCATGGCAATGGTGAGGCTGCATTCAGAGGCTGCATTCATGGCAATGGTGAGGCTGCATTCATGGCAATGGTGAGGCTGCATTCAGAGGCTGCATTCATGGCAATGGTGAGGCTGCATTCATGGCAATGGTGAGGCTGCAGATGGCCACTGATTAGGCTGCATTGATAGACACTGACCCTTAATTTTGCTTCACAGTTCTTTATTTAAAATGTAAGTTTTTTCCTGAAACTTCTCTCTTAAAGTGAAGGTGTGTGTTATACGCCTGTGCGTGTTATATGCCGATAAATGCGGTATATCCAAATAACACGCCCGAGCTCATCCTTAGACTCTTCACCACACACACAGCCACAAAGGAAGAGAATTCTTGCTGGGCAGTGTATTAGTTAATTTGCATTTAATTTTAATGGTTCAAAAAATGTCAGGCAAAATGGTCGGCCCTCACGTATGTTCACTTCCCTAAATCTGGCCCTCTTTGAAAAAAGTTTGGACACCCCTGCACTACATAGTAGATGGTAGATCTAAAGGGGATTGTATAATCAGAATGTATAGTGTATTTGCAGCTTAAAATAGATTGAATAATCAGATTGTACATTATATGGTTGCCTTTACTCTGTCTGTATGCCTAAATGGCCCCATGCTCCCTTTGTTGGTGTATACTGAGAAGTGGAGCCCCGCAGGCAAAACTCTACTTTTTTTCAAATACATTTAATATAGCATATACAGTATACCATTTCATTTCAATGCCCAGCAGCTTTAAGTTTTGAAAAATATGCAAAAATTAAACATAATATGACCAACCAGAGACATTCTGTACATTATTAGGGTATGTAATCCCGAATAGATGTAATGTCCTGCTTGTGTGTATAGTCCATTGAATTTCTCAGTTAGACATACCCTGCTATAGGATTTCATTTTGTTGAGATACTCTCTAGGTCTTATCTACTAAAGGGATGCAGACACTGCATTGGAACACTGAGATTTGATCAGGTAATTATAATAAATCACTGGCTCCTACCATTCAGGAATCAGTCTGAAATACATGTAGTGAAATAAACATCTATTTATTCAGAGCAAAAACAGATAGGAATTTGCAAATTTCTTAAATCTTGTCTCTCTCTTCTGTACTTCAACTGTTGCCTATTTAGGTGAATCGAAAGATCTCAACGCGGGAGCTGTTCTGCAGCTAAGTAAAATTCTTTGGCGAATAGCAGATGATGCCTTGGATTCTGCACCTTGGCTCTCTTTAGGGCCTCGTCTGTGGAGAGTCCATGATTACCATGACATTTTCTTGATTTGCTTTGAAATAGAACCTAATGATTCAACTAAGTTCTGGGACCTTCAAAAAATAAGACTTGGGGATCATTTGAAAGGGGACCCAAACATTTGAACACACAGATTTATGTTATCTTTTCCAGTCAGTTAAACTTAGTATATAATCATTAAATTCACATTAAAATTTGCCAAAATGTGTCTTGCTAAATTTTGTTCCTTTTTACATTTTGTGAATATTTTGTTTTCTTCTGGGAAAATCAACAAAATATATTTGCACCAAGGTGACTAGGTGTTTATGTAACTGTGCAAGAGCAGCAGAGTGGCTTAGTGCATATCACTTCTGCCTTATGGCACTTGGGTCACTGGTTTGAATTCAAATAGAGACACTATCTGGGTTGCTTTTCCTTTGCTTGTATGTATGCATAAAAGATAGGGATCTTAGGTTGTAAGCACCTTAAAGACAGGAACTGATGTGAAAATGCAGTATGTAAAATAATGCATAAATAGTCAGTGCTGTATAAATACATTTATTAAATAATATATTTCAATCATAGTCATATTGAAAAAACATTTTTGTCATAGAATACCACGAAGTATACTTACTGCACTTTTCTTTTTCTGTCAGAGGACAGTTTTGGAACATGCTGTGTCTTTTTTTCCAAAGATTCAGAAATAAAAGTAAGCAAGTTAATTCACAGTCATAGCAACTTGGGTCAGTATGAAAAGAATTTGCATCTGTGATACAGGTGCATGCAGGATATGAGTGTCAAACTTTTTTCTGCAGTTAGACAGTACAGTCTCCCAAATAATACGAATTTACTACTAATAAAATGGCTGGATAGTATACAAGGTTACTATAGGGATTCTGCTGTTTTCTTCTGCATAATGATTTGCTGTTATTTAGTTAGTGTTGGGGCTAAATCTTAACCCATATAACTGATAAAACCTTGCAAAAACACTGGAACAATAATCTAGAGAATGTATAATTCGTTAAGAGGAGATTCACTTTTTTGCTATAGCAGAAGTGCATTTCCATACCTTGTTGATATAATGACAAACTATGTATGACGGTAAATGACTGCTTACTAGACATGGCAGACCCTTTGAGTCCGAGGTTGCAAGATGTTTGTTATGTCTTTTAAAAGTTCTCCAAAACTCTTTACAGATACAAGCTAGACAGCATTTTTTTCTAAAATAATAATTAGGTTACAGTAGGCACAACAGATTCTCAAGGCCTAGGGAGTTAACAAGCAATGGTTTACTGTAACAGCTCTGTATTCTTCCTGGAATCCCAAAGTCAAATATATACTGTATCTATAGGATCAATTTTAAATTGTGTAATGATTAGACTAGAAAGAACACACAGCTTCTGAGTGAAGACATAGGGTATGAAAGCATCAGTCCATAAGCATCAAATTCAAAAACTAGTAAATATACATGCAGAAACAATCTCAACCAGCTGTGTATCGATGGAATCTGGTTAAAACTTGAACCTGTGCCATGACTGCATACCAAAGTATTAACTTATTCTGAACAAACAGGGAAAGTAAGTTAAAGTAAAGCTCTCATTCACTTATGTAACTATAGACATTGTGGAGAAGTTATTTGTCAAAATTCACAACAGAAGCACTAAAATATTAGCTCTCTTCCTACTACTTTCATTTGCAGTACAATCTTTGTAGGAAGTCTACCAGTACTACAGCTGATGTTTCTAAGCTGTTAGAAACCTGACATTAGAGTCTTTGTTAAGATCTTTGAGGATTGTTGAGAATGAAAACCTTTCCTTTAAAAGCAGTTGGAGAGGTCAGAGATGACTTGTTTTAAAGTTCTTTAACTGCTTGTTAAGAATACGTAAATACTTTAATCTCCATAGTCTGGGCATAGGTGCACTTTAATGCCACACAGGTATGATACAGAATACTATGGGGCCTCACCTGTTTGGAAAATAGCCATTCTGTATTGCTTTTATTTAAATATCTGTTTCAAGTTTAGAGAAAATGTTTTTCAATAGAATATAAAAAGAGTTAATTTCAAGCACTAATAATAAGAGGCCCCTTGACTTCAAATGTCACTCCAGCAAACAGTATCATGGATGCACCTAGTCATTTACAAAAGATAAAACACATCAGTTAATACATTTAAATTAAATTGACCAAAAACCATTACAGATTCTAATTAATTCTGAACTCTGCATGGCAGGGTCTAAGACATGTAGTGGTTAAGAGTGATAAGCATGGCTATTAATTATTTTATTGTAGAACAAGCTATATAATTGTGATACCTAAAATACACTCTTGCATTACTTGCATTCCTATATCTCCTAGATCACTTCCTCCAAAAAACAAAAAAAATCCAGTGTTTCCTATGTTTTAATCTATTCTTTAGAAACAGGTCATTAGTAAAGGTTGTTGTGTATGCTGTATTATATTTTTACAGAGACGTGGGAGCAAAGGTTATTGTGTATTCTTGTATTTCCTTCAGACTTGCCTAGACAAATATAGGCAAATGAATAGTTGATGGTTAGGTCCTTCTCCCTAGAAATCTTGCTAAACATGTAACCTAAACAAAGTTCCAGAGCCCTCCCTTCAGTTACTCTGGATACAATAACAGCTGGACACTCTTAATAATGCCTATGTTAGTGTCCATACAAACAAAAGTGGAAATGAACCTGTGGAGAGCAACATATTCCATTACACAGGGATAGCTGACAAACGTACACATGGAGTACACACGGCCAATGTTTTCCATCCAAGTCCAGCCCTCTCTGGCACCCATCAACACACAAAGTAAATATTTATAACTTAGAATATCAATGTTCTTAGCACAACCACCAGGAACACATCAACATACTGATTAGTATAATTTAAATTCAGGATCTATTAAAAACAAGTTTCCAGAAAGTTCAACAAAAAGTGTGGCTGTGTCACGTACCTGGTAGGTGGAGCCCGGAATGCAGAGAACGGCCTCTCGTATGCCTCTGACTTAAGAACCCCTGAAGGTGTGAACAGGGACTCGAAAGTACAGAGGAGCACAAGTGCCTGACTGGAACACTGAAGTAGAAGGCAGGATCCTGTAGTCAGCAGGGAGGTGCGCTGTAGTCCTGTAGCAGGTTGCAGACAGCAGGGAGGTGCACTGTAGTACTGTGGCAGGATGCAGATAGCAGGGAGGTGCACTGTAGTCCTGTAGCAGGTTGCAGACAGCAGGGAGGTGCACTGTAGTCCTGTAGCAGGTTGCAGACAGCAGGGAGGTGCACTGTAGTCCTGTAGCAGGTTGCAGACAGCAGGGAGGTGCACTGTAGTCCTGTAGCAGGTTGCAGACAGCAGGGAGATGCACTGTAGTCCTGTAGCAGGTTGCAGACAGCAGGGAGATGCACTGTAGTCCTGTAGCAGGTTGCAGACAGCAGGGAGGTGCACTGTAGTCCTGTAGCAGGTTGCAGACAGCAGGGAGGTGCACTGTAGTCCTGTAGCAGGTTGAAGACAGCAGGGAGGTGCACTGTAGTCCTGTAGCAGGTTGCAGACAGCAGGGAGGTGCACTGTAGTCCTGTAGCAGGTTGCAGACAGCAGGGAGATGCACTGTAGTCCTGTAGCAGGTTGCAGACAGCAGGGAGGTGCACTGTAGTCCTGTAGCAGGTTGCAGACAGCAGGGAGGTGCACTGTAGTCCTGTAGCAGGTTGCAGACAGCAGGGAGGTGCAGACAAGCCGGGTCAAGGTACTGGCGGGCAGATCAGGTACAGAAGGGCAAACCAAGAGAATAGTCAGAGTCCAAGCCAAGATCGGGGCGGGCAGCAAGCAGGTAAGTCAGGAACAAGCCAAGTAGGTACTGGATACAGGAAAACTGGTAACAAGGTAGCAGGGGTCTCAGGAAACGCTGTAGACCGGACAGCAAGGCAGCATTGAAACAGTCTTCTTTAAATAGCCTATCTTTGGCGCCAAGTGGTGCTATTGCGCATGCGCGTACACACGTTTGCGCTATTGGCGCTATTGCGCATGCGCGTACGTTTGTTAGCACTATTAGCGCTATTGGCGCTATTGCGCATGCGCGAGCGCCGGATGGCGCTTCTATGCACAGGCATTCGTTTAACCCTCAATCTGCTGGAAAAACTGCAAGAGGGCTTTTCCTGACAGGCTGTTTGCAGCCATAGCTAAAGAAAATCCAAACTCCCCCTAATATTGTCAAGGACAGGTTTCCTGCACACAAAATAAAATAACAAAAACAGGTCAATGAATTCTGTCAGACAACCATTAAGCAAACAAGGCTTCTTTGAAACAGAAAGTTACAATGGCTTTCTACAAAAAGAAATCTGGATGGACCATAATGTCTGTAAACTGAATTGAGAAGCAGATAAGAACATGGACAGTACCAGTTAACTAGGCAAGAGACATTACAGTTCTTGAGCAGAAATATTGGTGTATAATGCAGAATGCCTCAGATATCACCTATGTCTTTTAACGTTCAACTCTGTAGGTGGCAGAAGCTGCCTACATCCTAGCAGTGAAGGACTCTAGGTGTCAGATGCTGCCTAGCGTCCTAGCAACCAATAGGATCAAGAGGATACATTTTCACTGTATGCTGAATGAATGTTAACATTAGCAAAAACACTACTAGTGTAAGGTGTACAGACAAAATTTTATGTAAGGTCTTGCTGCTAGCAAGACCCCATATAAAGTCATATGGTCAAGTGCGTGAGCGTAAAAAAAACATAAAATAATATATATCACAGCTTACCAGCCCTTGTGGTGACTGAACTAGTTTTCTTTCTTTTTTTAAATCTTGCTTTATTTTTAGCTGGCAAGGTCTGTTCCTCTACTGTATCTATGGGGAAGCAGCATTGTCAACCTATGGAAATGTTAGTGTTAGATGTGATAGTAGATTTGGTTAGACTTAAGTGACTTACAGATTAAAGTCTAACTTTAGCTTACACCTTATATGCAGTTACAGCCACAGTTTTAAATACAAGTTGACTTTTGTAAGCAACCTGTCAGATGCAAATGTTTTGTCTCAATTGGGGATGAGCCAAACATACCTGGGTTCAATTAAAGGCAGGTTTGCAGAACATAAGTAAAGTTCAGGTGCAGAATCTGAACCCTATTAAAGTCAATGGGAGCCGAATGTTAAAAAACAGCGATGGCTATTATCTAGACTAATAGGCAAGGGATTGTCAAACAACTAGCATGGAGGGTTGGGTACTGCCCTGGGGAGCATGTACTAAAGAAAAAGAAAAGTTAGAAAATATTGTTAGGTGAGGAGCAGGGATTTTAATAATGCTTTAAGGACATTAGAAGGACATTAGAAAAATGCAAAATTGCTTAAAATAATATGCCTGGGGGTGCTTTTACCTTTCTTTAAAGTGGTACATCTGTACAATGTATATGATTTACTTTAGCAAAATTGATATTTACAAAGATAAAAAAAGTGGTTTTAAATTACTGGCAAATGACAGTTTTTCACTGCTTTATTTCTGAGGTAAACAAACTACTGGGGATTCCCTATATCTATGCTGGAGCCTTATCCTATATGAGGGTCTGGTATAGAAAAAAGAATTCCCCACATACAAAATGTCTTGGGGCTCCCACCAAAATTAAATGGTCATAAAATAAGTGCAGTCCTTGCGCTAAAGTTCAAATTGTCCACAACAGCAAGTCAAACCAACAAATTGGTCAATTAATCCTCCATAGAAAGGGTTAAATGTCAAGATCCTGCAGTGGGACTCCCTGGATGATGACCCATCTGAACGCTGTGGTGGATGGATGCAAGTTTCTAGCTTGCAACTGCCAACAGGCTGCACACGAGCCACTCACTGTCTCCAAGGACTGGCACGCTGAAAACTTGCATCCACCCACCGGAAGATCCAGCCACCACAGCGTTTGGAAGGGTCATCATCCAGGGAATCCCACTGCAGGATCTTGATGCATGTATTTACTCTATTCTTGTAAGTGCATTGATTTTATTTAAAATGTTTAATTGAATAAATGGTATTGCACCATGAGCCCGTGTGCTCGTTTTTTTCTTATGTTTTCACAGCTACCAAAAATACATATCAGGTCCTTTTGTGCGAGGCAGGTAAGCTCTGCTAAATGTATTCATTTTAGGTAATATAGTATTTAGATACAGTCAGGTTTATTAAGGGGGAGTCTGCTTTAAAGGAAGCTGAGAAAAAGAGTAACTGGCAAGATCAACAGGCAATAAATCTATGGCATGGGGTGTTGTTTAGTAAAACAAGACTGCTCTGATTTTGCAAGTGACAGATTGAATCATGTCATTTTAGATTTTTCCCATAGTTCCATTTTAAATAATATCTACTGCTAATCAGTTCTTCTAGAATTTCTTTGGTGCTAGAACTTTGTGATGCATAAATTTCATGTGGCTGTGCATGTAGCTTTAGAAGCCCAAGTGGCCCAATTTGCATAACAAGCTTGTTAAACAACTGATAAACCAAAAAAAGATAATTGCTCTGAGATTAGAAATCCCACTTTTTTATTTCACAAATAATTTTATCTTCTATTTATCGCTTGACCTCAATTACTGCATTTATTTTATATATCCCTTGCAAGCTTACATAAGTAAGTTAATGAGAAACTTGTTCAGGTTTGGTTTATTAATGCTGGGTGAAATTTCTCCTGAGATCTGTGTAGGTTAGAAAGTAAAAGCAGACATCTAATTGGAAGCCCTAACCCAGTAGTGTAATGTCTTTTAAAGAAAAGGATTTAAATGTGATACATGTTGTCCCCAACTCTCAACTTGCCATTGTTTTAGAGGGGGTAAAACTTTTTTTACCATAAACAATTTTTTTATGATTCGCACTTTATTTTCTCAAGTACTTGCTTGAGAAAGGATTTGTATGGTCATTACTGAAATGTACCCCAAAAACCTTCAACTTCACCTCTACAGCATGTCTCTCCTTTTTTTTTCCTCAAGCAAAAATTAATTGTTATTACTCTCTGTGACATTATCAGTGGGCTTGTAATTTATTTACAGGAGTAACTGCTTGATGGAGGGATAAGCAGAGTGCCCTAGATTAGTCCCACTTAACATGACCCTTTTTTTCCCAGCACAACATATCCCAATAACCTTTTCCCTATACACAATATGTGGGCAGGCTCTTGAGAATCAAGGCAGCACCATTGTTTTTCTGTAAGAAAAAAAAAAAAAAAAGAAAAACAATGTAAGCATAAAGAAAGGGAAGGGGATAGGTGGGGTTCTGTAGTCCAGCAGATTAGAACTCAGGCAGGGTTGTTAGCCAAGAACAGAAAGTTAGGAGCTCACTGGATTTATGGAATGATTACAAGTATGTTCATGCACTTGCAATATTTTTAAAGGGATCAAAATAGCAAGTTAAGTTTTGTATATGTTTAAAAACTTTTTTATTTGTATATACTTATAAAGAAACTGCATCAAAAGTCAATGAGTATGTTACCTGCCGCTTGCAGATTCTACAGAACTTTAGGATACAGAAATGTCCTGGGTGCCAGTCGGACAAAAATCACCCCAAAGAGAACAAAGACAGCAGTAAATACCTAAACCATTTACAGTTGTTTATTCTATCCAAAATTTAAATGAAAAAAATCTTAATACCTTGGTGTAAATGTTACCACAACATTACTAACATTTCTAAGCAAGAATAATCAACAAAAATATCTGTAATAAAACAGATGTTATGGGGTTAGTCTACTAACAGATGTTCAGTTTTCAGTTTGAACATTATCCTAACTTAGAAAAGAACGTGAGGTTCTGTTCACCTCCGATATCCAACCGTGTGCAAGCACAAAACCTATTTTTTAGGTATTAAAAGTTTTACTTGGTATTCAGGATGAGAATAGCTTTAAAGCATTGATTAAGGCCGGCCATATATGGTTCAAATCTCAGGTTCAGCAGGAACTGGCTGAAATTTGAACCGTTAATGAGCAGACTGAATGTACCAAGTTGATTGATCAATCAACATGGGTACAAGCAGCCTGTCAGATTCTCTTGCGATTATCGCTAGTGGCTGCTTCTCCCGGCGGTGACAGCAACCTCCGCCCTTTCTGGGAGCAGACAATTGCTCAGCAGGAAGGATTCTCCTGTCAGCACTGTCTGTGTTGATGGGGGAATCATACAAATTTCTTTCCTGCGAACCCGTGGTTGCAGGAAAGAAATTTGCACCATGTATGGCCTGCCTAACCTAGAGCTAAACTTTCTTTTTCTAAGTGAGCATTCTATACTCCTTTAGCAAGTTAGTCCCTTCCACTTAGATATTGCTCTCTTGTTGCAACTCTATTACAACTGACTTGTACTGTATGTCTATAAAATAGAGAAATTTACACATTTATTAAAGTGGGGTTCTATTTTACCAAAACCTAAACTCCCTGCCTAAGAAATATTTATCTTTTTACCTCTTGTAGGCTTGAACATTTTTTGGACAATATGCAAAATGTAAAACTGATTTCATATAAATCAAATACTAGTGAAAGTTGTCTTTTGTTTCAGAGCCAGAACCTACTGAAATCGTTTATTTGATATCCAGTTTGCTAGGCCATGGAAATAATTCTTCCCTACTTGCATGTCAAGTTTGTAATTTTGAATAATGCCATTATTAAAATTGAGTTTTCAAGAGTGTTGTCAAATAGAGAGATGAAGAATAATTTTTGAGAGATTTATCAGGGAAAAGAGGTAACTTCTGAGAAAAGCAGGAAAAAAATGGTACTGAAAACTTTACTATATAAAATATGATGGATATATACTGTATATATAGATCTATATATATATATATATATATATATATATATATACAGTATATATATCTATATATATATATTTTTTTCTTAAGCAATATATGTAAAGTACTGTATCTATAACTGGTATTTTCTTTTTTTTTGGGGAAATAACAAAGCTGTAGTTTTTTTATTATCCTAAAGGAACCTTGCACCTTAGTTAAGTCTTTGCTGATCACCTTCTGAAAATGCTAGTTGTCTGGGCTTCTGACTCTTGGTCAAACACAAGAGTCATAATAAAAAAAGAAAACCTGATCTGAATCAGTTACCGTACTCAGAAAACATTGGATTTTCTGGTATAGCCTGGCAGATAACTCTTTTCATAGGGAGGGAGAGTGAAGCAATTTTCTTATTACAGGTTTTCTTTAACCACTTGACCTCTGGAAGATTTACCCCTTCATGACCAGGCCATATTTTGCGATATGGGGCACTACATTAATTTAACTGACAATTGTGTGGTTGTGCGATACTGTACCCAAATAAAATGTATGTCATTTTT
The DNA here is from genome assembly GCA_037952925.1 of Lithobates clamitans. Taxonomy (NCBI): domain Eukaryota; kingdom Metazoa; phylum Chordata; class Amphibia; order Anura; family Ranidae; genus Lithobates; species Lithobates clamitans. Next base: position 8,589,182 of record JBBGZY010000821.1, on the reverse strand, counting down.
TTCCCACAAATAGAGCTTTCTTTTGGTGGTATCTGATTACCACTGATTTTTTTTTATTTGTTGCGCTATAAACAAAAAATGACCAACAATTTTGAAAAAATAAAAAACAATATTTTTTACATTCTGCTATAAAACATATCCAATAAATTTTTTTTTAAACAATCTAATTTCTTCATAAATGTAGGCCAATATGAATTCTGATACATATTTTTGTTAAAACAAAATCCCAATAGGCATATATTGATTGGTTTACACGAATGTTATAGTGTCTACAAACTATGGGATATATGTATGGAATTTTTATTTTCTTACACTAGTAATGGCGGAAATCAGCGACTGTATATAGGACCACAACACTGGATCAGTAAGTTTTGGAGAACAATGCCACAGATCCAGGGAATGTAACATATACCATAGCAACCTGAGCTGCCTTCTTATTTTAGAGAGCATCTAAGGACAGGTTTTTCGCTAGCTCTTCATTCACTATTCAAATAACCACAGGATCACTTTATTAACTAAGGCCGGCCAGGAAAGACAGACAGTGTTGACAGGGGAATCCCTCCCGTGGAGCCATTGTGTTCTCCTGGGGGGGGGGGCATCCCTGTCGGGAGAACACAGAGATTATTTCTAGCTACTATAACAGCCGCTGACAATAATCACATGAAAAACCGGACAGGCTGGTTGTACCCATATACATTCAGCCTGCCCATATATGGTTCCTGCTGAACTGCCCGAGATTCGAACCATCCATGGCCAACTTTCACGCTTTACTCCCTTAGTAAATCAACTGCATTGATTCTTTTGTGTTTTTTCACATCTCTAATCTCTATACTGAGGTACTGGATAAAATGTAACTGACCTGCATTTTAAAACATTTTAGTTTATTTACCAAAAATATAAATATGTTTGTCCCTCCTTAATGCGTTAGCTGGTAGATTAGAGGCATGCAGACTTTGATAAGTAAATGTCACCTCCAACCTGAAATTAAAATATCAAGAATGAACAGCAGTCAGGTTGGACTTTTGAATACAACAGGTATAATAGAGATTTTAAATATAAATTTGTGAATCTGTGAATGTAGATACAAAAACACCACTCATAGATCAAGGACAGTATGGGTTTTAAAAATGTTTGACATTTTGTCATTTCTGCCCAAATACATAAATGCCTGAAGATTTACAACCCATTCCAGTGGCAGTCAAATCTGTTTCATTTTTGTAAAGATAGGGAATATCACACTTCAATTATTATATTATCTTGCACATTTAAGCAGTAATAATAGTGGTAATACTATCTAATAATAATAACCAAAAAAATAGTATGATTTAGTTTTATATAGTTCCAGTTCTGTTTTTCAGGGTCAGTGACTCAGAATGCATTTGAGTCAGAAACATATGAGCAACTAGCATTTTCAAGAAGAGGTCAGTAATAGCAGCTTGCATGATTCTCTCTGCGCAGGTTTGCTTTACATTATATGTTACCCAATCACTAAAATCTCATAAAAGCTTTACATGTAAATTTCAAGTAGATTTCAAAATTTCTAAATTTGCAGCTTTCATTAAAATAATTTGCTTTCCATTAATTCTGCCACAAAAGTTTTTATTGGGGACTACAAGCTGTTATTTTAACTTACATTACACTGGTATGTCACCATCAGGAAACCTACCCTAAGAAACGTCATGCAGCCTTTGCTGGAGTGCATGCATGAAGACATAACATGGCATGCATCACTAAGACGCAACAAACAATTCAAAAAGATTTTATTTAAAAAATTGGCAGTTATTTATGATATACAGTGCTTTAGCAAACCAAAGGGCCATTTAGTTGGGATTTACATCTACTTTTAGCTGGCCCTATACTGATTTTCATTTGTTTTCAGTCAATGTTTTGACTGAAATGTGCATGAACAGTGCGGGTAGTAGTAGTAGAAATCAATTAGAAAAGGCAATGTTTCATGTTGAAAAAGATCAGAAAAATGTTGAAATTTCCTGGAAAATTTATCATACAATGATTAGGTCATCACATGGTAGATTGAAAGAATGTTTCCATTCTTTAAAAATGTTTGATAATTTTTCTACTCATCTGTGGCCAACCTTAGACAAAATGCCTAATCACAGCTCTATAATCTTTACATCTAGAATTGATATTATTATTATTATACAGGATTTATATAGCAACAACAGTTTGCGCAGGGCATGAATGGCTGACAGTACACTTATAATACAAATCAATACAGGAGGGATCATAGGGCCCTGCTCATTAGAGCTTACAATCTAGAAGGGAGGGTCAAGTGGAAACAAAAGGTAATAACTGTGGGGGATGAGCTGATGGAGAATGTGAAAATACAGTTTTTAGGTATGGGTAGGGTAGGCTTCTCTGAAGAGAAGGGTTTTCAGGGAACGTCTAAAAGCTAATAAATGGAGAACGAATGGCCTCACAAAACAATGCAGGATATGTGGAAGTCTACAAAATGTACCATCATCCAAGTTAATTGAGAGAAAATATTGGGAGTGTGGGTCCCACCCCAGACTCACCAGAGGAAAAGCTTGCCCTTTTCCTCTGGTGAGTCTGGGGTGGGGCCCACACTCCCAATATTTTCTCTAAAAGTAGGAGATAAGCGGACAGATTGGGGTAGGGCATTCCATGAATTCCATTCCAATAATTTGTCGGGATTCAGAACCAATGGACCACAGTGTTTATCTCTTTGTCATTACAGACAAGACCAAGTAGCACTAGAGACTGTGGTCTTCTTTTGGTGAGAAAGAACTGAAAGATTGCCCTTTATAATGACTTTTAACATAAAGAGTCTTACAGTTCCTCTAAATCTAGGAAACAAAAAGACTAGCTGTTTTCCTACCAGGGTGACTCATTAGCAGGAGTGCTGTAGAACTTCCATACAGCAAGGTGTACCCATGAGGGCCATAAAATATAATTTAGACTCCTTATTGCAAGCTCCTTATAGGCTTTTCAGGTCATTTAGTGAATGAATTTGCGTATTTACGTTCAAGTGTTCATCCATACAAAAAGAAAACAAAAAAAATGCATACTTGGTAATTTAGCGATGCCGTCTTACAATGCTGACATACTTGCTTTTTCAAAATTTCAATACAATTGAGTACTGTCTGTAATCATTTTTCTTTTGGCTCTAACAGTTAAATTTTTAGAAAAAGCTTTTGAGGTACACCCTCTTTTTTTAAGGTCTAAGCAGTATAAAATTTAAATACAATGCTTGCCTTGAACCGCACTCAATATATGACCTTTGCCTTAAAAATGAAAGGTCTTCATTATTATGCGCATATTTTTAATAGGGGCATGTTAAATATCCATAATGAAATGACAACACTGCTCACGGTTTACACAAAGTAAAATGTATTGGCTCTTGTTTTATCTGTCCTTTGTAGCAATGTCAGACGTCTAAATACAAAAACTGAGAGGAAGCAATTGTTGTGACATGCTGGGAAGAATATATCAAACTTAATGTCATGTAGCGAAAAGACTAACATTTTAGAGTATTATACAACCTTACATGACCTCATAACACGATTGTTTGTCTGTCTTTTATATTTCCCAATAGGCCCTTAAAAGGAAAGCAAAAGGGGCTTTACTGAGATTCCTAACAGAAATAATTTTTGTTCCATTTCAGCAAATGTTTTTGAGACTGTTTTCAGCCCTGCTAACTGTACAGAAAGCTCATAATGTATTTTCACAGTGCCTTTTTCTTCTCTGTTAAACAGAGCCATCAGAACTGTTATATAACAGAATGGTATAACTAAATGATTTACTAAAGCTGCTTATAGATGGATTGAAATTCAGCTGGTTAAACAGATAGCAGCCAAATGTTGATCCATCTATTGCTGTTCCTGCTTGACAGAAGTTGGGCTAACTAAAACATTTGTTGATTCGTGGCTGCAGCCATTTAGCTGCAGCAGCTGATCAGTGTCTTGTGACAGCAAAGGAGTCCTGCTATCAATGGGGAGCATTCCTCCATCCTCCTCGCATGTGCGAATATGGGAATCCATACATTTTTTTTATAGGCCCTCTGGCTCATTGAAAAAAAGAGAGATCTATGATCAGTCTAACACACTCATTTGAAACCTTCACAGGCATTCTCTCAGGTGAGAGAACAGAGCAGCACAGGAAACCTAGTTTTAGAATTGGAGTAGGCTCATCCTGCAATTGAACCTGAACCTACTACCTAGCCCCAAATGCACAATGCACAGGTTTACATTTAGGGTGTGTATACCCAGAATTGATGATTCCTTTTTTCAGGGATGCAAGCAGCTGGATTCACGAAATACATTTGAGATTTAAGAAATAATTTTCATTTCAACCCAATGATTTTCTCTTGTGCCTGGTGGAAAAAGCATATTATTTTCTATAGCACTCCTGGTATTCCAGCTCTATAAAGGAAAGAGTTACCTAAGAGTTGATAGTGTGTGTAAAATCCATTGCACAGGTCCAAATTAAAGAGTAAATTTCCAGTTCAACCCTATAATTGAAAAAAATGACTATTAATAATTTAACAGGGTTGTGAATATAATCACAGACTCTATGCCTCAAGGATCTTTTGGAATGGCAAAAGATAAAACAAAAATATTATACTATAAATTAACATTGGTTAACAATAAAATGGGAAATACAAGAGCACCCATAATGGGCTTCATGTTACATGCCATGAAAGCAAGAAGACTCAGGGATCACTGGTATATGGGAATATATCAGCGAATAAATTATGGTAGCATCTCTGGGGCAAGAGACCACACCTTGCCTTAAGAACAGGAGATTAAATGATGAAAGTGATACGCCATCTTAAATTGAACTTATGCTATTAGAGGGAAAGCTAGCAATAAGGCTATAAATGTTTACCTCTCGCAAACAATATTCTTTCTTATTTCTTACTTGCTCATGAAGAAAAATACAAGTGGTTAAGAAAACACTTCCGGGTGGAGCAAATTTTTTTTCTTCAGTCATTCTGTATTTTCTTTTAAATGATTGTATATATGTATGTTTCTTAACACATATTTTGTATACTGCTCTTACAAGTAATGTATTGTACTGTATAGACATAAGTCAGCTAGAGAGGCATGCATACGGTGTATTATAACATACATATAAAATGACTGGAGCCAATGTGTGTATTATTGTTACCGTTCTAGTTTTCTTACACTTATGAGAACCTGAATTTTATTTACATTATGTAATCCTTTAGTAAAGTAATACCTGCATAGTTCTAAACAAGGTTAAAAAAAGTTTTATGATAGGGCAGCTTGTACATAAAAAAATCAAATCTCCTAAAAATGCTCTGCTTTTTAAAGTATCCCTGAATATGCCTGATAATGATTAAGGATGAGCCAAACATACCCAGGTTCAGTTTGGGTTAGGTTTGTTGAACATTACTGAAGTTCAAATGCTTAATTCCCCATTAAATGTTAAAAACAGTAATGGCAATTTTCTAGGCTAAAAGGGAAGGAATTGTGAAACAAATGGCATGGGGAGCTGTATACTGCCTGAGGGACATATACCAATGCAAAATTGTAATAATGCTTAAATAGCAACATTAATCGATAGCCGACTGTCATTATACTGCAGCAGGTTGGCATGTTCCCGTGAACCGTTGTAGCTGTATGTTGGCCCTGCTGGGATAGCATTAAAAACGGAGTCGTAAATAAATACCACCAAAAGAAAGCTCTATTTGTGCGAACAAAATGATAACAATTTCATTTGGGTACAGCGTAGCATGACTGCGCTATTGTCATTGAAAATGCGAGAGCGCTGAAAGCTGAAAATTGGCTTGGGAAGGAAGGGAGCGAAAGTATCCAGTATTGATGTGGTTAAAATTCATTGAAGTGCCATTTCATGATAAAAAAATGTCAGTTCCACCTTTAGCTTTTGTTTTTTAGTTTATTTGGGGTAGCATATATTTCTTGTTAGCTATGCATTCTTTCCAGTTAAATCCATGCTTACACTTTCCTCATAGCAAGACTCGACTTGCCCAATTGCTTTCATTTTTGGCCTCATGTCTAAATAATACCCAAGGGATCAATTATTTAGCTAACATTGTTATTGCAATTTCAGAAAAGAATTATAAGCAATACAGCTGTTAGCAGAGGGTTATACTTTTAAAAGTGGGAAATAAAATTCTACCAATTATGGTTATTTTCTAAAGTTTCTGTTTCCATGGTATCTCTGAAATCACGGTTCATCTGGTTGCATGACATTTTCTTTTCTAGGGCTGCTTTTGGTATAATAATGTATATATTTTGTTTGTTCAAATGTATTGATAATTGAGAAAATACTAATATTTTATACTAATATCTATCTATCTATCTATCTATCTATCTATCTATCTATCTATCTATCTATCTATCTATCTATCTATCTATCTATCTATCTATCTATCTATCTATCTATCTATCTATCTATCTATCTATCTATCTATCTATCTATCTATCTATCTATCTACCTCTCTACACACTGTATATATCTTAAAGAACAACATGTGAGTATCTTTGTGCTCTGTTTTGCTTACCAGCTAGAAAGAGCATAAAAACATATTGTTTGATTTATGCAAAGGATGAACTAAATTCAGCATTTAAAGCGGAGATCCACCCTAAAGTGGAACTTCCACTCATCGGATTCCTTACCCCCTCCGGTGCCACAATTGGCACCTTTCAGGGGGGAGGGGGTGCAGATACCTGTATAATACAGTTATCTGCACCCACTTCCGGGAATACCTAGCCGCAGATAGCCGCAAATGCCCGCCCCCCCTCCTGTTGTGTTCTGGGAAACACACAGTTTAATAATTTTTTTTTAAGGTGGAGTTCCGCTTTATCTAGTTCCCAGGCAGCTGTAATAGCATCATAGATGTAGCTTGTTATAGCAACATATATTAAGATCTTTCTGTGTCGAAGGATGTTTAACCCTACGTTCACACCTATGCGCTTTTTTGTGCTTTTTCCATTTTGCAGAAATGCACTACAGTCCATTTAACATGGGTTCCTATGGTACACATTCAAATCTATGTGTTTTTTAGCTGGTGCATTTTTGTAAAGGGCCGGGGCTTTTCCCCACAGCAGATTGCATTTTGTGTGTAATAGACTTCAACAGTGTTGCAAGTGTTGCGTTTTTTATGCGTTTTGCTTTTTTTTTACTTTCATACACTATGCATAGCTGGTTGCTAAGGAGTAGACTGGAAAGCCGGCCACCGCACCCTTAACAACCGATGAGTCATCAGCTGAATATGAAAAAACCCATTGCTGGCAAAGAAAAATTGGCAAAAAAATGGCGTGCCATCCCCAAATCCATACCAGGCCCTTCAGGTCTGGTCTGGATTTTAAGGGGAACCTTACAGCAGAATTTAAAAATAAAATTGGAGTGGGGTCTTTTCCAAAATCCATATCCTTATTCGAGCAAGCAGCCCAGCAGGTCAGGAAAGGGAGCGCCCCCCTCCTTAATCATACCAGGCTACATGCCCTCAACAACACCCACCCCACCCCAATGCACATTCTAACCATGATTATGGGGACAGGTGCCTGTTCCCCACAACCCTGGGCTGTGGATGTGGGGGTCTGCGGGGGGAGGGCTTATTAGAACCTGAAAGCCCCACTTAACAAGGGGGCCCCCTGATCCCCCCCCCAAAAAAAGTGAACAAAGCAAATAAAGATAGTACACACATTTTCCTTTATTAAAAAATAAAAAACAATGTCCCCCAATGTAGATCCACTGGCGGACCCGAAAAAAGAGTATAAAACAAAAAAGCTCTGCTCTTGATGAACACTCCCACATGGGGGGGTGGAATCTGGGGCCCCCTTGTTAAAGGGGGCATCCAGATTCTGATAAGCCCCTCGCCTGCAGACACCCACAACCACCGCCCAGGGTTGTGGGGAAGTGGCCCTTGTCCCCATCAACATCAGGACAAGGTGCTTTGTGGTAAGGAGGCAGAACCCCCCTGTCCCAAAGCACCTCCACATGTTGAGAGCATGTAACCTAGTATGGTTCAGGAGGGGGACGCTCACTCCCTTTCCTTACCTGCCAGGCTATATGTAAGGGGTCAGATGCGGATTATGGGGCAACAACATCCCGTTTGTTTTTAATTTGGTGTTAACCCTTAGGTGTCCAGCTTGCAATTAGATTGATTTCCTTTTCTGTTTGCGCTGATTGTACATATCTTTGGTATGTTTTTAATTTTGGTCTGGGGTTCCCCTCAAAATCCATACCAAACCCTAAAGGCATGGTATGGATTTAGGGAGGGGGACCCCAGGCCATTTTTCCCTATTTTTTGGTCAGTAATGCTTTTTTCACAAAACATCAAAACTGCACAAATATTTATAAAAAATGCACGTTCAAAAGTGCACTGAAAAAATAGCCTGAAAAAAGCATTAAGCACAGCCAGCATAAATGTGAACCTAGACTAAGAATAATAATAGTAATAATAAGATATATGTTATACAAAAAAGTTTCTTGAATGTGTGTGGAGGAACACCTGGTGCAACAGTTCATTTCACTTTGAGAACTTTTTAAGAAGCATTTATTGGTTAAGAGCAGTAGATATAGCCAACATATTAAAAAAGCCAATTGGAACCATTTTTTGTCTATCAGTGTAGCGCTATCACACACACATATCAGGCATACAAAAATGAATTGATTCTCTTTGTCCTCACTATGGAGATTCAGGAAATTTATATTGATCTTTCCATCTAAGATAAAGACTGTAAAATGTTTGTAAGAGTGGGGAACTTTTACAATATCTGTGAGGTTTTCATTGCTGTCCGCCTGTCTCCCTGTCCTGGTGACTCTGTTCCCTGTTCACTATTGCAGTGATATGTTGCTGTAGGATTTGACATAACTGGACCATGTAAAATGCCTTCTGGAGCTCATGGAATTTGCTGATAACATAAGAGTTGAAATCAAGGAACTTCACCTTTAAAAATTGTGTTGCCCTTTTCTGCAAGAGAGCACTCTTATTGAATGAACGATTCAGATCCTAGTTTAGTGATGGACTGTGGATGTCACTGACATGTATCAATTCCAGCATTAACTCTTCCCAGAACAACCTCAGCCAGGATGATCGAGAACTGTTTTATGATGGCATTGGGGCAATTAAGTGTAATTGCAACATCATTTTAAAAAGCAGCTAGGACTAGACTGGTTAAAAAGAAAAAAAAAGCATCAGTTTATAACGTATAAAGCTTTAAAAATTTCAATAAAATCCATCTAGAACCAATTCAATATTTTATCATTTAAGTCACTTGTGTAAGCATGTATGCATATCTATTTTAGGTGATTGGGTCAGTTGGATATTAGTGGCTGGTCCCAGGTCTTTCTTTTGTAACTTTTGTTTTCCCTATTACATTAACATGTACAGACCATTTATGTTATTGTTATGGCTATTTCTAAAAACACCATGCCTTCCCACTGACTGATATCTGTTATGTATGGTTGGAGATCTATGTCCGATATGGACATAATAACATTTATAGTTAACATAAGACTTACCATCGGAAATAGACCTGAAAGTGTGGACTTACCATATGAAATGGACCTGAAAGTGTGCCTTGGTCTGATGGACGGTATGCCAAAATAAGGGGGCATACCCTTAGTTTAAGAAATGATTATTCTGTGAAGAGAAATGAATAGTTGAGAAATGCCCTGAAATGGGGATGGGAGGGTGGGTATCGCGCACAGGAAACCAACAAGCACCACAGGTGAGCGGGCTGCTTAAATACCCCCCGGGCTCCTCCCATAAATTCAGGCCACCATACTGGCCTTCCTACTTATGGTTGGAGCCCTATGTCCGATATGGACATAATAACATTTATAGTTAACATAAGACTTACATTTGAAGAAGTCTTTTCGCCGAAACATGTCTTGGGCATGGTTACACGGCATTCCATCGCACTGACATTAGATGCCGCTGTCTGAGGAGGACTACACCGATCGGATGGCTGGGCCTTAGAAGGTTGGGTGAGAGATACACCAGTGCACGCGGTGCACCGTTGGATCACAGATCCTGTTGCTTGCTGTTGATTTTTTTAAAAGGCTTTTATGTTTCAGTTTAAAAGTGAGTGTAACCATTGAAGTGTGTTTGAAGTGATTTTAATAAATCTGTCAAAATGGTATCACGCTATGTGGAGCACTTTATTCATTTTTTCACATATGGAGCTGGCTTGATTGGATTCACGGTTCATCACATGCAACCCAGGTGTGGTTCAATTGCTGTTTTGCCAAACACGAGAGTGGGAGGCTATACAATCTGGTGAGTGCGCTCTTCAGAGGGAGTGGTGTCACTATCACGGTGGTGTGGTGGAAGAGTAGAAGATTTTTCACACAAGAAGATTGAAAAACAACTGTTGAACTTATTCATTCATTTCTTGTAATCTATTATTTATAGTGACACTTTTCACTGGGTGTTAAAGAAATTTCTTTTCATGATAAAAATAATATTTTTCATGACACTATTGTTATTTGTATGTATAAGTAGAGGGTCATAGGCATTATGCTGCTCTGACCCATTATTTTACACAATTTATATTAGCGCCGCTATCTCTATCTGTACACGTGTAAGAGGTATAGTTTTGGGATCCTGATCAGTTAACATAAGACTTACCATCGGAAATAGACCTGAAAGTGTGGACTTACCATATGAAATGGACCTGAAAGTGTGCCTTGGTCTGATGGACGGTATGCCAAAATAAGGGGGCAAAAACATTCAGGTAGGGGTATAATATTTTATTGGTTTTCAGTTATTCATTGAGCCAATTTTGAAAATGCCTGTGCCATCTCCACTTGAGGGTTAGGGATATACCGGGCAAAGTAGGCTGACTTCCACCTGCCTAGTCTTTTAATGACGTGGTCTGGGACCCCCTGGCGGGATGCTGCGGAGGCTGCTCCGATACAGAATTCCACATCCTTGCCGCTCTTACAGTAAAGAACCCTCTACGTAGTTTAAGGTTAAACCTCTTTTCTTCTAATTGTAATGAGTGGCCATGAGTCTTATTCAACTCTCTTCTGTGAAAAAGTTTTATCCCTATTGTGGGGTCACCAGTACAGTATTTGTGAATTGAAATCATATCCCCTCTCAAGCTTCTCTTCTCCAGAGAGAATAAGTTCAGTGCTTGCAACCTTTCCTCATAACTAAGATCCTCCAGACCCTTTATTAGCTTTGTTGCCCTTTGTACTCACTCCATTTCCAGTACATCCTTCCGGAGGACTGGTGCCCAGAACTGGACAGCATACTCCAGGTGCGGCCGGACCAGAGCCTTGTAGAGTGGGAGAATTATAATTTTATCTCTTGCATTGACCCCCCTTTTAATGCATGCCAATATTCTGTTTGCTTTATTAGCAGCAGCTTGGCATTGCATGGTCCTTTTCCATCCTAGATTCCCCCAGAGGTTCTCCCCCCAGTGTATAGATTGCATTCATATTTTTGCCACCCAAATGCATTATTTTACATTTTTCTACATTGAACCTCATTTCCCATTCATTTGTTCAGGTCTTTTTGCAAGGTTTCCACATCCTGCGGAGAAGTTTTTGCTCTGCTTAGCTTAGTATCGTCTGCAAATACAGAGATTGAACTGTTTATCCCATCCTCCAGGGAACCCCACTACCCACCCCTGACCATTCTGAGTACTCCCCAAAAGGAGTGTCTGGAGTACTGACTAGGGTTAAGGTGAAGGTTGCGGAGAGGTATCCTTATGTGTTTCACAAACTGACAGGCACTTAAGGGTTTAACTGGAAATGGTAGAAGAGGACTGGAGTCCGGCTGTTCAGGCAGGAGGGACAGAAGATGGTTGAGTACGGTGACTGGACACCAGCTATTATTGGTTTTGTAAAGGTGAATGTCCACTCCAAAGCCTGTTTGATGGGTTTTAGAAACCTCGAGGAGAAGGACGTAGTGGTCTTGGTAGCGAACCAAGTGCTGTCTGCATAGTACTTGGCCTGCGGGGTTGTTATAGGTGAACCCGCCAGGTCGCAAGAACCCCTAGTAGGCCAAATATATGGCTGCTTGTAGGACCGTACTGGGGAGAAGACCAAATGGAGCAGTAGTTAGGATGGTCGACATATCCCTGAAGATGGGCCCCGTAATGGGTAAACGTTTGGTGCTGATCACTGATTGGTGTTTCTGAATGCCACGTAGGATGGCTCGGATAGCGTGGGATGAGAACAGTGAAGACTTTGCAGGGTCTTGAAGAGTCAAGAAATGTTGTATGCCAGCTAGGTATAGCCGAATGGTATTATAAGATAAGGCCAGCTGAGTGTGGCAATATGAAATGAAGGCCAGTACTTGCTTGACATCTGTAGTTCCTTTGCAGCAGGGTGCCAGGAATTTATTGAATGCCTTCCAAGCTGTCTGGTAGGCTTTGAGTGTGTTATGGGACAGTGAGTGGTTGATGAGCTGGGATGCACCTTGTAAATGTTCTATTAGTCCAGGGTCAGCTGTGACCAAACAGGGATAGGGGCCGACACTGGATCGGCTCCGGGAACCTGTTTGAAAAAGGAGGTGTAATTAAAACGTGACAGTGCGTCAGCAGCTAGATTGTATTTACCTGGAATAAATGAACAGTGGATGTTAAACTGATGTTGTAAAGATAGTTGTACCAATCTGGAAGGACATGACTGATAGGGACTTGGACCTGCCTTTGTTGACAATGTCCGCCGTGGCCTGATTGTCAGTGGTGAAGACCACGGTTTGCCCTGTCCAATGATGACCCCAGAGCTGTGCGGCTGCCACTATGGGATAGAGCTCGAAGAGGGAGGATGTTCGGGTAAAGCCAGGTATCAACAGTATCTGTTGAGGCCAGGGTCCTGAAAACCATTGGTGGCCAAAAATTGCCGCGAAGCCTGTAGAAGCTGCAGCGTCTGTCACCACCTGGGGTGAAAGGCCCGAAACCATGGGTATAAATAGGGATATGCCATTCCAGGCGGACAGGAATTCCTCCCACATAGATAGGTCCACTATAGCTGCGGAATCTAGATTTAGGATCTGATCAGGGTCTTGTGTTTATGACAGAAATCTCAGCAGACGTGAAACAAAGGTGCGGCCTTGTGGAGTAATTCGCATGGCGAAATTAAGCATTCCCAGCAGAGATTGCAACTGCTTTTTGGTACACCCCCTGGTGTGGGTGAATTTATGAAGTACCGCCCTAATACGGGTTAGTTTGTCAAGGGGGAGACTGGCCTGCATGGTGCAGGTGTCTAAATTGACCCCGAGAAAGGTGATGTTGTGTGCTGGGCCGTCGACTTTGTGCTCAGCGATGGGAACATTGAGATTTCCGAATACAACTCTGAGTTTGTCGAGGTCTCCTGGGGGCCTGCTGGGCGGTTCAATTAGTAAGAAGTCGTCCAGGTAGTGGATGACTTCTTGGCACTGAGCTTTGTGCAAGAGTATCCACGCGAGGGACTGAGCGAATGTGTCGAAGAGCCAAGGGCTACTCTTGGAACCGAACGTCAGTTTTGTGGCAAAATAGTATGCCTCCCTCCACTTGATGCCATGCCAGCACCAAAGGAATGGGTGGATAGGCAGGAGCTTAAAGGCATCCGAGATATCGGCTTTGGAGAGCCAGGTGCCTGTACCTGCTTTGATGATTGCTTGGATTGCCATGTCCACGGAGGAATACTTTAGGGAGAACTCTTTGGAGGGGATCAGGGAATTGAGACTGGGAATGTGGGAAGAATGAGGCGCAGACAGGTCGTACACCAAACGTAGTTTATTTGAGAACTTGCCCTTGACAAGCCCAATAGGGCTGACTCTCCAAGTACTGAAAGGGGGCTGAGTAAAGGGGCCCATAACGAACTCTCAGTCTACCTCTGTCTGTAAGAGCTGATCTATGGCCTGTTCGTCAGTGGCCGCTGACAGAAGATTCCTACATTCGTAGGTACTGTGGGGTAGTGAAATGAGGCCGGTGTGAAACCTTACTGTGAATACCTGGATAAGATAGGTGGCCAGGGAGGGGGTGGGGTGTGAGGTGAGGTAGAGACCTAGCCACAAGACATTGATCCGGCTTAGTCATGCCCTTTTCTGTTGTTTGACTTCGCACAAGTTTCTTGGATGCGCTCTTTGGCATAAGGTGCAGATGTTGAGTAGGCGGCACTGACTGAAGTTGCAGGACCCATAATTGTAATTGTTGCAGATGACTGCCCCTCCCACGGTTTGGACCGAATTTGTCCACCTGAGGCATTTGTACAGGGGCCGACTGATCCTGAAGTGCACCGGAGGTAAAGGGAAATTCAAAGGGACGTCTGATTGTCGCATTGGCGCACCAGGTGGCAGTGTGAGTGGAGGACTGGCAAATCGCACACAGGGGTGAGCGTAAGCCTGCAAAATGGCGACAGAACAGCTCTGTGTCCATAAGACTCCAATTTGTCGTCATTTGAAACTGTGTGAGTCTGGCTGCTGCCTTTGCGGAAAATGAACGGTGGTAGTCGTAGAAGGAAAATCCTCCATACTTGTAGCCCAGGTCTACTACAGTATGGAGGTATAAGTCCAGCTCTTCCCTTCTGCTGGGAGCAGCTGAACATAGGACATCCCTCAGCATGCCAAAGGCCAATGTGAACTCTGGGACAGATAATTTCCGATTCAGTCTGGTGTCTTTGGCTTTAAGGACCACCGATACGTCACACCAGGTATAGGCCTTATTTTCTGCCAGATCATAGACAGAAATCAGGAGAGAGGCCAGGTTGACATCCCTGCCATCCAAAATGTCCTTCCTGATGCTGGTTGGAACCAAATGGGAGGGGTAGACAATGGGGATCCACGCTGTGGTACCTGCGGGAAGGGGTGTCAAAACTTGGCTTGCGGTTGGGTCAGGGATAGCCGTGGCCGGCCGAGCCTCCAGGAGTGCCACCCTGGTTTGTACATCCGTGACCGAGGAAGACAGGGACGACACCATAGTGTGAAGTTGTGAGATGGCAGAGGATATTGACTGGAGGGATGCCTGCTTGGTACTGGGTCCTGCTGCAGCTGGTGGAAGGAATAGGAGCTTGAAGAGCTCGCCTTTCCTGGCTGTAGTGGAGAAGGGCACGCCTCTGCATCTTAGCCCTGCCGTCAACTTGGGGATAGTCCATCCCCTGAGGGACTGCACGCTGCCACTCTCTGAAACCGGAGAAGGTGACAGAGGGGCCGTGAGGTCTTCGCTGCTGGCCTGGGACATGGTTGATCTGGTTAAGATATCCTGTCTTTGAGATTGTGTTTTTTGGTTGACTGTAACCTATTGGGGGTGACATGAATTTCAAGTTTGTTTCGTTTCCCTAAACCATACTTGCCCAACTTGGGTTCTCCCAAGTATATATATTTTTTTTTTACCTGGGGGGATATCGTCCAACCTGGTGCAGGGTGGACCTACTGAACTTTGACTGACCTGGAGGAAAATAAAAGGTGATAACTCATGAAGGGTTTGCTAACTGACTTGAAGTAGTAATTTGTACGGTGATTTGCGGTGTAGTGACAACAAAATGATTTGAAATGTTTGCCTTGATCATGAAATGAGTGAAATCTCTTGCCATGACAGAGGTCCGGCTCGGTCATGCCGCGACTGCGACTGACCTTGAACTGGGCTCTGGAGCATGTACTGAAATGAGGCAATCGAAAAACATTGGTGCACACCGGGACGAATCGGTGCATCTTGGATGCATCTGGATTCGAATCGGAGCACAGTGTGAAACAACGAAATGACAGAAATGTTTTTTACCTTGACCGAGGCTCGAATTGGTTGTGCCGCCTCTGTGACTGACAACGAACCGAGCTCTGGTACAGGTATGAATACAGCCAAAACAATTGAGGCATTCCGTGACGAATCGTTGCATCTTGGATGCGACTGGTTTCGAAACTGTGATGCGATATGTGGGAGTGAAATGAATGGTAATAATTCCCATGACAGAGATGCGGATCGGTCGCCCGATATCTGCGACTAACTGCGATCCGGGCCCTGGAGCATGTATTGAAATGAGGCCGAGCCCTGGGGTGCGCCATAATGAATCGGTGCATCGTGGATGCGACTGGTTTCAGACCGGAGCAGGGTGAGTGATCGTGTAACGGTTTGTTTGCCATGACAGAGGCGCGAATCAATCATGCCGCTATTGCGGCTGACTACAAATCGGACCCTGGAGCATGTACCGAAATGTGGCAAATCCTGGGGCACGCCAAGATGAATTGGTGCATTTAATGCGACCCGATTTGTATCGGAGCATGATACGTATATCGCGCACAAGAAACCGACAAGCACCACAGGTGAACGGGCTGCTTAAATACCCCCCGGGCTCCTCCCCTAAATTCAGGCCACCATACTGGCCTTCCTACCTATGGCTAGTTTAAGTCCAAACCAAGAAATGTGCACATGTATAATACATGTGGATCTTCTAGTTATATATAGCAAGCAAACGAAAGAAAAAATATACATTCCTAATACTTAAATGCTGTTTCTAAATTTGTTGACAGCATGTTTTTTTTGGTAGAAATACTTACTGAAAACATCTGCTGCATAGAAAATTATAGGGATAACATTAACCGATCACTGTGATAATGTGAATTTAAAATGCATTTTCACTGTTGATGTTCCTAAAAATATAATCCACATTTTTAATGATATGCAAATCCCATATATTATATCTTTTGGCAAACACAATCCCATAGCTTCCTTCAGATACTCATAAGAAAAGGAATATATACAGTATCTCACGAAAGTGAGTACACCCCTCACCTTTTTGTAAATATTTTATTATATCTTTTCATGTGACAACACTGAAGAAATTACACTTTGCTACAATGTAAAGTAGTGAGTGTACAACGTATATAACAGTGTAAATTTGCGGTCCCCTCAAAATAACTCAACACACAGCCATTCATGTCCAAACCGCTGGCAACAAAAGTGAGTACACCCCTAAGTGAAAATGTCCAAATTGGGCCCAATTTCCCCTCCCCAGTGTCATGTGACTTGTTTTATTCCTCTTTT
The DNA here is from genome assembly GCA_037952925.1 of Lithobates clamitans. NCBI lineage: Eukaryota > Metazoa > Chordata > Amphibia > Anura > Ranidae > Lithobates > Lithobates clamitans. Next base: position 8,572,236 of record JBBGZY010000821.1, on the reverse strand, counting down.
TCTTGTTATCTCTTTATATCTCATATCTCCCTATCATCTTTGGATGCCAGGAAGTCACACACACACACATATATATATATATATATATACATACACTATAATTTAGTCTGATATGTAACAAATTAACAATTATAGTTGTGTATGTTTCCAAATTCGGCTTCCTCAAAAACAGGGAATTGAGTTATTTTGTAGTGCTGTATATGTATATAAATTTTCATACTTTTCATAATTTTGTCATATATAAAAGTTTTTTGGGTTCTGCTTGGCCCATTGTTTCCTCTGTATTTTTCTCCCTTCTTTCACTCCTCTTCCAATTTCTCTCTGCATCATTAATATCATCTTTATGTTAGCGTTGGGAGAGGTACATTTTTCTGTGGTTATTATTTCTCAAAGTCGTGTATAAGGACTACTGGGATTGACATAATGGGGTTGATTTACTAAAGGCCAATAGACTGTGCACCTTGGAAAGTGCAATTGCACTCTGCAAGTTCAGCTGCTCCAGAGCTTAGTAAATGAGGTAAAGCTTCACTTTGTAAAGAATACCCAATCACATGCAAGCAAAATAAAAAAACAGCATTTTTGCTTGCACATGATTGGTTGATGAAAGTCAGCAGAGCTTCTGCTCATTTACTAAGCTCTGGAGCAACTGCTCTTGCAGTGTGCAACTTCACTTTCCAAAGTGCACAGTCTTTTTGCCTTTAGTAAATCAACCCCCATGTGTCATAGTATAATTAGTTATCTAAATAAATCTATATTCACCACATTTACATATTTCAATGGGTTCTATAGTACACAAATTTTGAGTGATTGTACTGGCGTTCATTTACTTTTTTGTTACATCTTCCACATGTTTATTACATTATATTGTATATCTATTTTTTTTTCTGTATTTGCACTTTGTTATTAATACGTTTCTTTTAATTTGTTTATACATTGTGGTTGATGTTTATTAGTCTAGTGTCAGTACAGCAAATAATTACACAAAAGGAGAATATTTAGGAGGATACATTTGATCTGCATGCACTGACACTACATTTGGACACATCTTCCTTTTCTTTAGTATATGTGTCCACGCATGTACATATTTTTGTTCTAGTACATACAAGTTTTATATTGCACATAGATGTGTTTTGTTTTATACTTCAGGGTTTTGGTTTGTATGTCTTTTGCTTCACATACATTTAATGTAGAATTCCCTGTCAGAACGATTTCAATGTTCTCATTGACTGACTGCATCTGCAGTCCAATGTCTACAGGTGTTTTCTATTAACAATCAGTGTCTCACATGCTTCTTTTCATTTGTCTTAATTCATCTGATGCATGTGTATACATACCAGTATGCATGTGTAGCTCTTTAACCACTTCAGCCCCAGCAGATTTTACCACCTTCTTGACTAGAGCACTTTTTACAATTTGGCACTGCGTCACTTTAACTGACAATTGCGCAGTCATGCGATGCTGTACCCAAACGAAATATGCATCCTTTTTTCCCCACAAATAGAGCTTTCTTTTGGTGGTATTTGATCACCTCTGCGGTTTTTATTTTTTGCGCTATAAACAAAAAAAGAGTGACAATTATGAAAAAACAATATTTTTTACTTTTTGCTATAATATATATACCAAATTTAAAAAAAATTCTTTATCAGTTTAGGCCAATATGTATTCTTTTACATATTTTTGGTAAAACAAATCACAATAATCATATATTGATTGGTTTGCACAAAAGTTATAGCATATAAAAACTTTGGGAAAGATTTATGGCATTTTTATGGCATTTTTATTATTTTAATTTTTTTAATAGAAATGACGGTGATCTGGTGATTTTGAGTGCTACTGCGACATTGCGACTGACAGATCGGACACTTTTGACACATTTTTGGGACCATTGACATTTATATAGCGATCAGTACTATAAATATACACTGATTACTGTATCAGGTCCCCCGCTGTGCAGCAGGCATGCTCGTGCCCTCTGGTGGCTCTTAAAAGGATACCTGTACCCGTACGGAGTTTCACGCAGGGGTGCCATTCTGCCATGGTAAAAAGATGTGAGCCGGTCGGGAACAGGTTAAGCTATGATTAAGCACCATTTGGTGTGAAATGCATTAGTTGTACATGTTGGTACATGCTCACTTGGATGTGTTGGAACTTTGTCTTTTTTATGCAATAAAAGGTGATTTTTGGAGTGCGGCCATCCAGCATACTTTTGTTTCTATGTCACTGTTGCAAACAGAGCTGACACCCATCTTACTGAAAAGACAACTGATTCGAGGAGGGGTAATTGTCTTAGAGCAGTGATTTTCTATATGACTCATTAGTGTTACAAGGTCTCAGGTGTGAATGGGGAGCAGGTGTGTTAAATTTGGTGTTATCGCTCTCACTGTCTCATACTGGTCACTGGAAGTTTAACATGGCACCTGTCAGGGCTGGGCTCAGCCCTTCCTTCTCTGAGCTGGCCGCTCAGCTGTCGGCTAATTGCCAGCTCCTATCTTTCCACATTTACTCAGCTGTTAATAATATCCTGCTCATCAGTCCTGCCTACTTAAGCTGCCCAGCCCAGAGGATCTCTGCCTTTGCCTTGGTCAACATCACAGAGACTGTTAAAGACTTGCTTGGCTGACATCCCTCCTGGCTCCAGATCCTGCTTGCTGTTTTACTATGCTCAACTCCGGCTCCCTGACGTTTGGTTAGTCTGACTATCCGTTCTGGTTCCTGAACTCTGGCTATGTTTTGACTACGTTTGTTCTATTTGCATTTATTATTAAAGAAGTGTGATTTAACTGTACTTCTGTCTCAGTCTTATATCATGGTTTCTGACAGCACCTCATCGCAAAGAACTATTTGAGGATCTGAAAAAAAGATTTCTCGCTCTACATAAAAATGTGAGGGGTGTACTCACTTTTGTGAGATACTGTATACTTGAAAAACATTCTAAAAAATTAATACTACAGTAAGATTAAATCAAGTGATGTTTTTCAAGCGTGTATACATTGTGACACTCTAGCTTCAACTATTACCGAGGCTCTAATAATTTTTACGTCCATAACTTCTTTGAGTCAGGTTGTTATGAAAAAGGACCCAATAATACATCATTAGGAGTGGCACAATGCACACAAATAGAGAAGGGTCCTTTATTCTACAGTTAATCATTTAGGCACTCCATAGATAAATCAGATGCCAAAAAGAGCTGTGGCATTGTACTCTGTCCATCGGTGCTAATGGTTAAGTTAATAAGCTAAAGGAGTGTGAAATCAGGTGGTGACCAGAAGACATACACATGCCACTGTAAAGACTGTCAAACCGGGACCAAACTATATCTTCTTGAAGAGTCTTTCTCTCTCTCTCTCTTTTTATTTCCATCTCCCTTTGTTTACCAGTAGACATATACTATCAATTTGTAATGATTTATCACCTACAGGCATTCAATTATATAACACTTACAACACATACAGACATTCTGCATCTGCGTTTGTGTGGATTGCTGTGTGGCTGAAAAGTCACCATATTAGTGCAAGTACAAGTTATTACTGGGCAGCAGTTTCCATTCCTAGACTCTGCCTCTGATGACACCATCAATGCAATCCAGTCATCAGAGCTGGGAGTAGACAGGAGTCAAGGTTCTCATAGATTACTGTGTGGTTGAAAGAATGTAGGGCAGGGGTTGCCCTCAAAGAGCTATCTGTAAGACTGTATAAATGTATCCAGGGTCTTTTTTTTCTCAAAGAATGATTGCAGGAACCCAACCACACCCCCCCCTGCTGAACCACATCAAATGGTGGGTGTGACCAAATTGCACAAACAGTGGGAGGAACTTAAAGGGGCAATAAATACCAGGGCTGTGTTATGTGCAGAGTTTAGGGGTGCGCTATGTACAGAGTGCAGTTCCAGGGGTGCCCTATGCACAGAGTGCAGAGTTCAAGGGTATGCTGTGTACAGAGTGCAGGGCTGAGGAGTGCACTATGTATAGAGTGGAGTTTTAGGAGGTGCCCTATACACAAAGTTCAGGGGTGCGCTACATACAGGGTGCAGGGTTTGTTTAGGGGTTTGCTATTCACAGGCTGCCCACATCTCACTTCCACCCCTCCTCGGCTCTGACCTCTGCATCACTCTGCACCCCCCACCTCTACACATATCTCCCTCCACAGCCCTAATCTCTCCCCCCAAAAACAATCCTCTCATCTCACCTTCCCAAGCTGGCTCTAGTACCTCCTGGCAGTGTAAGCAGCTCTGCCTCTCTCACTTGCAGGGAGAACATTGGTTGGCATCTGTGCACCCAGGCACAGTAGGGGATCACAGTGCATCTGTATCTCTCTCGTCCCTGTCGTGAGTGTAGGGCAGGCAGGGATCTGTAAGAGCCACTGAGAGGAAAGCTGTCCTTGTAAACACAGAAGGCTTCTGTGTTTACAAGTGATGTTGGTAAGCAAGGAGGACAAGAGCAACATTCTGGCTTAAAAAAAAAGCTCTGGGTGCAAGGGCCACATGATACAGCCTGGGAGGCCAGGTTTGGCCCGGGAGCCTTGTGTTTGACACATGAGACGTAGGGTGTAGGCAATGTCAAATATGCAAGAATGCTCTACCACTTCTACTTGGGGATTATATGCTAAAGGAACATGTTTAACTGATTAATTTACCAAATGAATCCCTGTTAGACAGCCAAGCTTTAGATTTTCAGTATAAGTCCAACTTTAAGTACCTATTTATTTTCCTTCATTTGATACATTACTTGATTAAATTTTACTTGATTTTGCATCAGTCTTCAACTATTAGTTGAAAAGATATAATGAGCTCATGCTTTATAATACTATTAAATGGCTCCACAATGGATGTGCTTTTTTCTCTGGTACGCTTGTCTGACTCCAAGCTTTGCCTAAATAGCTACTATATTTGACAGGAAATTCCCTTAGCAAGCAAGAAGACTGTATGATAAAGGCAATTGTTGTCAAAACACACTTGAGCTTGGAGAAAGACAAGTGAGCTTTGGATAAGAAAGGACCTGTGCCGACTGCAGTTGTAAAAAACCCCTGCTACATCCACATAATAATTATTTTACTAATCAACATATAAATAAGCAGCCTGCAAAAAGGGGAGAATAAAACTGTAAAACTTTGGACAAGATATTCTATTCATTTTAATGGGAGATGTGGTTTTGCAGATCTGCATAATAAATGTTTTACACCAAAGATATATCTTAGCTGAAAACTTGCACAATAATCTTGTCTCAGGTACAACTATGTGGGGGTGCAGATGAAAAATTATGAAGTAAGGTTTTAAAATATAACTAATAATTTAATACAATAATCACAAAACAATAAACATAATTGACTGCTAAAATGTTGCAAAATCAGGTATACTGGCATATATTGGAGGTCTCACAGCACAGAAAAGCAAAACAGATGTAGATCAAAGTCTGTTTCTAGCCCACCATCAAAATTAGTTAAATGAGGATATCCGTATAAATGTGCCGTCTATAAGGCCTATAGTTTCTATATTAAGAACATAAATGTTTAAGACCATATTTAAAGAATATGTAAACCCAACATTTCATATTCCTGATATGTATCTGCCTTACCATGAACTTGTATAAAAAAGTATCCTGTTCTCTTTGTATTGCTTCCTTTGTGTGAAATACCTGGTTTCCCTGCCAGTTCCTCTGCTTTCCTATTATAAAGTGACCACACTAAGCAGGAGAGCACAGCGTGGTCAGTTCTCCAGCTGTGCTTAGAACTCAGCCTGCTCTCCTCCAATGATCAGATTTGTCTTGGCACCCCCCCACCTGCAAAGCCATGCACAGGAAGGCCAGTGTTCTGCTGTTTCCCCTCTCCCCATTCTCTGAGCTCCTTTTACAGCTGAGAACAGAAGAAAGTGTATATGTGATCACCTTTAAAAGGGGGGAACAAAATATATGTATAATATATTAATATAAATATATAATATATATATATAGATAGATATATATCAATATATCAATATATATATATATATATATATATATATATATATATATATATATATATATATATATAAAACAAATGTTTTACCCTTCATTTCTATTTTCAACGGAATAGGTTCTTTTACAAGGTGAGTACTAACATATACTTTTATGCTGCGTACACATGGTTGGAATTTCCGACAGAAAAAGTCAGATGATAGCTTTTGGTCGAATATTCCCACCATGTGTATGCCCCATCAGACTTTTTCTGTCGGCATTTCCTGTGCACTTAGATAGAGAACATGCTCTAAATTTTTCTGTCGGAAATGCTGATGGAGCTTGTCCCGTTGGCAAGTCCGACCGTGTGTAAGCGGCATAAGAAGCATAGGAACTTCTATGGTTTGAATAAACTCTGATGTGACATCTTCCATCCTAGCTAATAGATAGTAGGGAAGAAATATAATGATCCTAATTATGTGAAGGTCCTTATGAGGCCCAATTTCTGCAGAGTGTAAAGAAACATCCTATGAATTGATTTGCCAGTGTTTGGACAAATAAAAAAATACAAATCCTTATAAGGAGGCTGATTTATGAAAACCAGTGCAAATGACAGAAACTTGTTGTCTATGGTTATCTCTCAGATTACTCATTTTACATTCAGAATTGCCTGTGTTGAATTTTTACATGTAAAGCCATTTTTTTTAATTTTCGAGAGAGAAAGACAAGGAGAGTTAAAACTACTGTTGGATTTTTGCAATCGGTGCCTTGTTAGGTAGATTTTTTCTTTACTTCCTGTACTGTAGACTCAACAGGAAGTGTAAAGATATCTTTCCAATGTAACAGCTGTCAAAGTAACAAGTTTCCCCACTGAAAGATTTCCCTTTTCTTTCTGTTCTGGTGACAACTCCAAATTTTTGATTTACCCTAACTTTTATTCCCCGTGACAAAAGTGACCAGTACAATTAACGAGATTAAATCTTCCTAATAGAGACACAAAGACCAATAACCACTCACCACTTTATCCTTATCTAAAAAAGTTTTGTCTTTAATTGTACCTTCCTTGAGTTTATAAACTACTTACTGTACAAGTATCAAGGCAGACATTCAGACTGGTTTCATATGAAAATGTTAAGAAATTTGAACACTGTTAAGTTTTAGCACTTGCAGAAAAGTCTTGAATGAGTTTATTGTCAGCAAGAAAAAAAATTAATAGTAGATAGCAGAGAAAAAAAGCAACAATATTATGGATACCAAGAGATTTAATAACTGGAGAGAAGAAAGGGGTGGCAGTATAACTGAATATGGCAGAGAGATTGAGTTGAATTATATGGAGTCTAATTTTTAACTGACCTTTGAATTTAGCGGTGCCTGGTGATCAATAACCATTAAAATAGCCAAAAAACGATTGGCCGATAACAAAGAAAAGTCAAATTAGTTATTACAGAGTGGACATCTCTGGGAAAAATGATTTAAGAACAGGAGACACAATTTAGATAACAGCCTTTGCAATGACAGGTAACTTTTAGACATTTTTTTTCTTGATTTAAAGAGTTTTTGGAAATATTATCTATTTTTATCAAATGTATTATTATCAAAGAAGCAATGTATACAGGCCAGCATTGCAGTAATATGTCAAAAAATACTATTGAAAAATTAAGGTCTGGGAGTCAGATAATATCCATTGCTGTTGGAAGATTGAAACTACATCTTCCTCAGTTAAAGTACAACTAAAGGCAACACTTCTTTAGTTTTGGTAGAGTGGAGAGGGATTAGAACATCTGTCAGGTTTATTGCTGTCTAAGCCCCCATTATGGAGATTCCCCCTCTCTATGTGTCCTGTTTACTATTATAAAAATTTAAGTGAAAGTAAAAGAAAATCCCAAATTTTGGTTTGTCCCAAGAAAAATGTAATAGAAGGGAAATCTTCCAATGGGGACACTGGTTCTGATGACCTGGGGGTCCCCAAGGAATTCCCTTAATTTTCAGGGATTCCCTCTCACTTCCTATCTGGCTATGGGACAGGAAGTGAGGGGAAATCTCTGCATGGGACAGGGAAAAATAATCTGACAGGGGTTATAACCCTCCCTTACTCTATCCAAAATGAAAAAAATGAAGTTTTGGCTATAGTTCTGCTGTAAGATATATTTCGACAGGGTCCCATTGGTAAAAAAAAGAACCTTTTTGTAAATGTTGGTTAGACTGAATGCCAAAATGCTATTTTGAGCATGCCAGGATCCATAATACCTTTCTGTGCATCAGACTTATCACAGTAATTAGGTGTTTATAAGGTTTTTGCTTTGTTTGGGCTTTGTTTCAGTAAAGAAAAGAGTAATGTGCAAAGAGCATAAACCCACAACAACCAGTCAGAAGTTATCTTCTATTGATAGTACTGCAAAAAAAAAAAAGAAAAACTGTTTGGTTGTTATGTGTTACAACGCCTGTGTACATTGTCCCTTCTCCTTACACTACTTAATTGAATAAGCCCAGCTGACTCTTAGTTAAGAATGAAGCAGCTCCATCCAGTCACCACTCCTCTGAGTACAATAATCCACTGTTCAAACACATATGATTGGTTTAAGCTCATCCTTTACAGATTATCCAAGATTTCCACTAGATACTTGTTATTTGCATAGGTAGGTTAATCACTGATGACTGTAGCCTGAAAAGTCAGCTGTAACCTAATATATTCAACACAGCAGTTTGTAGATACATGTACTTCAAAACATCAATAATAAAATAAATTAGCCCTGCATGAAAGCAGTGTATAGAGAGGTTATCTCTCTCAATGATTCATTGTTCTACAAACTGAGATTCCAGCACATTTATCATGTGTTTGATTGCTTCCACTGTTTAAGCTCTAAAGGGCACTTTGATGGCCAGAATTCGAACAAATGAATATTCTGCTGTGATTCTCAATTGTAGGCTCAAACTCCCAGCATCACTGAAATATATATATATAGTAGTATTCAACATGTTACCTAAGGCAAGATCCTACATCATACTGTGCAAAATACCAAAATACTGTACAGCACTTTAAGCTATTAACAGTCAGGACTCCAAATCGGAGTACTGGGCTGCATACATTGCTAGTGTTTCATAGCTATATAATCACAGGGATCAAACACAAAGGATATCATTGCATTTAAAAAATCTGGAGATTCCTAAATGATGTACATTTGTTTAAAGAGCCCCTCCAGTGTCATTTGAAAAGCTTTTTTATTCAAAGAGCTTTATTTCAATTAGAATCCAAAACCTCTGACCCATCGACAGAGACCTGCGAGGAAACATGCCTATCACCCATTTCTAACTTTGAAAGGAAATGAAGCTAATCTATTTTGGTAGATAGGGTAAGTGTAACATTTGATCTGGCGCAGCTGGAGCAACTGAACCTTCTCTGTATGGTGAGAGATACTGTAACATCAAAGAAAGTATTATGTGTTTAATTCAATCGAAAGGCTGCTTGTTAAGTGAGAGAAAGGGGGATTAGCTCCCTGCTGCATATGATAGGTATGGAAATATATGCAATGTTGACAATAAGGGAAATGTAGACATCCTTCTGTCGGTTTTGTCCACATATGTTTTTACTTTAGTTTATACTGCACTTTGATTCTGAAATAGTTCATCTTTTGTCCCCCACCAAGCTTTTTTATTTGGAAAAAAAAAAATTATAAAATTGGAAAAAAAGCTATTGGTGCCATGTTGTCAAAAGTGGAATATTATGTTTCATTTTTTAACTGCTGACCTTCAGTGTTTCATAAAATACTTTTTAACTGTGGCCATTCAAACTGGAGATGCAGTATATAGATTATTAACATGGTTACGCAATAATTCATTATTTGCTTGGTTATAAACAGGCATGTACCTTCATGTAAAAAGACCTCTCCTGCGCTCAGGTGTCCATGAACTGGATATGTGGTGCAGCCACCTATAGAAGTAATGCCTAGCGTCTTGCAGCCCTCATTTGAACAATGGGTATTCAAGCTAAAAAAAACAGAAAAGAAAGGGCCTGCCATTTGCGCTGGTCTTATCCTCTCGGCAACAGGTCCTGGGGTGTCGATCCACAGAAACAGCGCTTTTGCGCCCTTTTGAAAGCTATTTATACTAACTCGTTTGTGAGTATAATTTTTACTGTTTTTATGCTGCATTAAAGTTTATCAGTGGTAATGCACTAGGTTGGTGCGCCCTCTTTCTTTTCTGTTATGTACCTTCATGTAGCATCAGAGATTCAAAGAGACTAGTATAGCCATCTACACAACACAGGTAGGGAAACAGTCCTGCTAGGCTAACATGTAGGGATGGTCCGAAAACCCCCTATTTTGGTTTCCACCAGAAAATGCAAATAGTCAAAAAGTTTTAGCAAACATACAAACCCTAATAAAGTCTATGGTACATGAACATGAAAAATCAAAAGTGCTAATTTTAAAGGGTTATATGCAAGTTATTGCCATAAAAAATGTATGAGGACTGTGTGCCCCCACCAGTCTATACCAGGCCCTTTGGGTTTGGTATGGATTTTAAGAGAAACTCCACGCCAAAATGTAAAAAAAAATGGCGTTGGGGTCCCCCCAAAATCCATACCAGTCCCTTATCTGGGCATTCAGCCTGGAGGTCAGGATGGGGGGCTGGCAAGTGCCCCCCCTCCTGAACCATACCAGGCCACATGCCCTCAACATAGGCCGGGTGCTTTGGGGTCCCCCCAAAGCACCTTGTCCCCATGTTGATGTGGACAAGAGTCTATTCCCGACAACAATGGCCTTTGGTTGTTAAGGTCAGTGGGGGGGCTTATTGGAATAATGTAAATGGGTATCGGATACATTGTACCCCTGCCCATTCACCAAAAAAAGTGTCAAAAGGTAAAAACCACAACAGACATTTTTTGACAATTACTTTATTAAAAAAGAAAAAAGAAAAGTGTCCCACAATGTCCATCCATCTTTAATCACACCACCCAATGGATATATACTCTGAACTGCAGTATATATACTATACAGACTGGACTATATACTCAGAACTGCAGTATATATACTATACCGATTGCACTATATACTCTGAACTGCAATATATATAATATACGGACTGCACTATATACTCTAAACTGAAGTATATATACTATACAGAATGCACTATATACTCTGAACTGCATTATATATACTATACGGACTGCACTATATACTCTGAACTTCAGTATATATACTATAAGGACACCACTATATACTCTGAACTGCCTTATATATACTATACGGACTGCACTATATACTCTGAACTGCCTTATTCATACTATACGGACTGCACTATATACTCTGAACTGCCTTATATGTATATACTATACGGACTGCACTATATACTCTGAACTGAAGTATATATACTATATGGACTGCACTATATACTCTAAACTGCCTTATATATACTATATAGACTGCACTATATACGCTGAACTGTATTATATATACACTGTGTTATATACTCTGCCCTACACTGTACTATATACTCCGCAGTACAGTGTGATATATACTCTGCCCTACACTGTACTATATACTCTGCAGTACACTGTTATATACTCTGCCCTATACTGTTCTATATACTCTGCAGTAGACTGTTATATACTCTGCCCTGCACTGTGCTATATACTCTGCAGTACACTGTTATATACTCTGCCCTACACTGTTATGTATTCTACACTACACTGTCATATATACTCTGCCTTACACTGTTATATACACTAAGCTGACTGACCACGCACTACACTACTCTAAATACCCTGCCTAATCTCCATTCATAAATACTATATACGGCCGCTGTGTAAGCAGCCTTATATAGTGTGGGGGCGTGGACTTAGTCCCTGAGCCATGATTGGCCAAAGGCACCCTGCCTTTGGCCAATCATGGCTCTCACAGTAGATCATGCTGTGATTGGCCAAAGTATGCAGGTCAGGTGCATGCTTTAGCCAATCAGCAGCCGTCAAAGCATTGTGATAGTGCAGTGCATTATGGGGCGCTCCGTGGTGCTCAAATTTGCCGCAAATGGCCCATATGTTCCGTTCTTCTGCGAACAAACGAACACTCGACAAACACTCGAAACATAAGGACCATTCCTACTAACATGATTCAAAAACCTTTAGATGGACAGGAGCATCTTTGCTTGGTTTCTACAAGCCTGAAACAATGCTTATAAAAAAGCACAAAGGCATATTGCTTGTCGACCAGACATGGTGTAATGAACTCATCTCATTCTCAGACCCAGACCATTGAAGTTATGCCTCTGAGTGAAACTAAAAGGAAATAGTCAATTTACCAAGATCCTTCCACAGATGACAACAGGAAGAATCCATGTTGTATAAGACCCAGTCAGCCACCACCAAAGGTAGTACCAAATGTGTTAATGGTTCAAATAAGAAAAGACTGTTTGTAACCGAATCAGTTCTCCAAACATTACAAACAGTGTATAAAGATTTCAGTGAAGATCTATGGCTGAGCAGTGCCCTCACCAGACTTTTTGTCGTCTAGTTGCAGTTTTACATCAGTTAATGGAAAGTTTATTAGGACATTCATTCTGATATGTATTCTCTTAGTAGCACATCATTTCTTGTTGACAATCACTTTATTTACATCATAGTATTTAACTACTTCAGGTCCAGAAGATTTACTCCCCTTCATGACCAGGCCATGTTTTGCAATATGGCACTGCGTTATTTTAATTGTGTGGTCGTGCGACACTTCACCCAAATAAAATGTATGTCCTTTCTTTCCCACAAATAAAGCTTTCATTTGACTTTTGGTGGTATTTAATCACCACTGTTTTTTCTATTTTTTGTGCTATAAACAAAAAAAAAAAAAACAACAATTACTTTCTGCTATAAAACATATCCAATTAAAAATTTAAAAAATCGAATTTCTACATCAAATTTGTTCAATATGTATTCTGCTATATATTTTTGGTCAAAAAAATCCCATTTATGCCACGTACACATGACCGGTTTTGCCGTCGGAATAAACTCCGAAGGTTTCTCCGACGGAATTCTATTCAAGCTGCCTTGCCTACACATGGTCAAACCAAAGTCTGACCAAAGTCCGACTGTCCAGAATGCGGTGACGTACAGCATGTACGACAGGACTAGAAAAAGGAAGTTCAATAGCCAGTAGCCAATAGCTTCCGTCTCGTACTTGCTTCAGCGCATGTGTCGTTTTTGGTCCGTCGGAACGGCATACAGACGAGCAGTTTTCCCGATAGGAATTGGTTCCATCAGAAATATTTAGAACATGTTCTATTTCTAGGTCTGTCAGAATTTTCTAAAAAATAAGTCCAATGAGGCACACACACAATGGGAATATATGATGAAAAGCTTCCGTCTGACTTTTTCTGTCAGATATTCCGCTCGTGTGTACGCGGCGTAAGTGTATATTGATCGATTTGCACAAAAGTTATAGAATCTACCAACTATAGTATATATTTTTGGAGTATTTAGCTATTTTTATTTTTTTACTAGTAATGGCGGCGATCAAAGACTTAAAATAGGACTGCGATATTGCAGCGGACAAATCTGACACTAGCTGACACTTTTGATACTTTTTTGGGAACCAGTGACACTAATACAGCGATCAGTGCTCAAAATATGCACTGTCACTGTACTAATGCCTCTAGCTGGGAAAGGGGTTAACATCAGGGGTGATACGAGGGTTTAACTGCATTCCTAGCCAGTGTTTGTGTACTGTGTGGGAGGGGCTTTTACTAAGGGAAGGCATGGATCCTTGCCTTCCCTACTGACAGAACGGCAATATGCCTTGTTTAAATAGGCAGAGTACCATTCTGCCGGCAGTCATCAAGTGATGATCGGCTCCCGCTGTGTATAATCACAGCAGGAGCAAGCCACCGGCGGCGCACATTTTCATCCACTATCCGGAAATGTCGGATGACGTATACATTCATGATCTGGTGCACAGTGATCGCCATGTAGCAGTAAAACTGCTATAGGGCGGCCGTGAAGTGATTAAACAATCTCCTTTAGTGCCATTCACGATAGCATGAGTGTGAGCATGGGTGTGAGCATGGGTGTGAGCATCCATGCGATCAGATTCTGGTGCGGACAAAAAAGGGTCCTACAAGATTTTTGGTCTGAATGTGATGCAAATTCAGCCATACAATCTGTTGAATTTACATTACACATACATCGCATGTGATCTGCACAGCAGTGCAGTGCGAATCACATGCGATGTCTGACATGGCACAAGTGTGAACCTGCACTTACTGTGTGTTCCATCTCATAGGCATGAGCACAGGGTGTGCCAGGTGTGCCTGGGCACACTCTAATCACCCCGTGTGGTGCATATTTCCAATGTTTAGTCCCCTGATATTTCACCAAATAAAAAAAAAATCCTTTTTTTTTCCTAAAAAATTGTAAAAAAATTATTAAAATAATATTGTAACTGCCCTACTGACACCACCAATATCTGCCCTTATGACACCATTCACTGCTCTACTGACACCTTCCGTATATATACACATGCACACACATATATGTTTGAGCTTTGGGGTGCACACCCTAATGCAATAAGCTGCACACACCTATGCTCCTTATATAGCAAGATTGTTCTTCTCTAGCACATAACAATGTATATGTCAAATTGATGGGCTTAGAGGGAGCAGTGACTCTAACTGGGTAACAAAACTGTCTTGCATATGCTGTTGGTTTCCCATGGAGGTCATTAGCATGTAATACAGGCAGAGGAAAAACAGAAAAGGAACTGCTCTAGGCTGGTCTTAGAAATGGTTTATTGTTGGACCAACATCAAATTCATAATTTTGCAATAGACTCTTTTCACCCTCTTTTCCCTCACTAAAAATCTTTGAGTTAATTGTTTAAAACAAAATATGCTTATGGTGTAAATAAAATGTTTTTATTTAACTACCTCAATACAGGGCACTTTCACCCCCTTCCTGCCCAAGCCATTTTTCAAATTTCAGCGCTGTCGCACTTTGAATGACAATTGCGCGGTCATGTTACACTGCACCCTAATGAAATTTTTATCATTTTTTCCCCACAAATAGAGCTTTCTTTTGGTGGTATTTGATCACCTCTGCGGTTTTTATTTATTGCGTTATAAACAAAAGAATAGGGACAATTTTGAAAAACCACAATATTTTTTACTTTTTGCTATAATAAATATCCATTTTTTTTTTTTAACAAATTTTTTCCTCAGTTTTGGTCGATGCGCATTCTTCTACATATTTTTGGTAATAAAAAATCGCGATAAGCGTATATTGATTGGTTTGTGCAAAAGTTATAGCGTCTACAAAATAGGGGATAGATTTATAGCATTTTTATTTATTTATTTATTTTTTACTAGTAATGGCGGCGATCTGCGATTTTTATTGTGACTGCGATATTTCAGCGGACATATCGGACACTTTTGACACATTTTTGGGACCATTCACATTTATACAGCGATCTGTGCTATAAAAATGCATTGATTACTGTGTAAATGTGACTAGCAGGGAAGGGGTTAACACTAGGGGGCGATCGAGGGGTAATTTATGACCTAGGGAGGTGATTCTAACTGTGGTAGGTGGGGACTCACTAGGCGAGGAGACCGATCGGTGTCCCTATGTACAAGGGACACACCATCGGTCTCCTCTCCTCTCTGACAGGACGTGGATCTGTGTTTACATGCACAGATCCACGGTCCTGCTCTGTTACCCGGCAATCGCGGGTGCCTGGCGGACATCGCGGCCGCCGGGCACGTGCACCGGGTCCCGAGCGCCGCCGGCGGCGCGCACGCGCCCCCTAGTGGCTCAGGAGGGCGATCATGTCATATGACGTCCACCCAGAACAACAGAAGCCTCGTCCCGCCGTCATATGACGGTGGGCGGTGGCTTAGTGGTTAAACAATATATGCTGTGCTCTCTATCTATTATTCTTACCATGGTTGTTATGTTAAACTGATTTATAGTTGTGCAGATCTTTTAGGTATGTGGGATGATAAAATTCAAATGTTGCCCACTCTCGAATGTACAGTATGTCCCTGTCATATTTTACTTTCCAAAGAGACATGTCATTACTACATCACTTTGTTTGCATTGTATGTAAGTTGCAGTGTCTGAATCCATGATTCAGTGAGAAAATATGAGCATAAAATACGACTTCACATCCACAAAAAAATATTAAAAAAAAAAAGTAAAGACAAATAAAGAGCACTTTAGAAAATGCTATTCAAATAATATTGGTTTTACCATACAATCCTCAGTTATTTTGTAGACATGTTCTTTTATTATGTGCTTTGAAAAAGTATTGTCCATTTCCTACATTTGTACAGGCTGTACCTGAATTGCCATGAAATTAAGGTAATCACCAGTACATCAGTTCATAAAATGCAAAAAGGTTTTCCAAAAGGAAAAACTAACACAGAAAAAATCCACATTCATCATGTTGTTTTAACCCTGTATGTGTATTAAAGTCAGTCTATCTATCTATCTATCTATCTATCTATCTATCTATCTATCTATCTATCTATCTATCTATCTATCTATCTATCTATCTATCTATCTATCTATCTTTGGCTCTATAAGCCTGTCTTTCCATCTGTATACTTGTCTGAATATCTATTTATTTATTATCTCTCTACATTAGCAATATTTATAACAGGAGACATCTAAATGGTAGCCTGAGGTCAACAGATGACCTTTCATATAAAAAGCTATTGGTAGTATGTTGGCTTTTAGCACAATGAAAATAACATTACATGAACTTCAAACGTATTCCAATGATCTTGTTGTGTTGCTCCCATAGTTTTTTTAAATACCATATAAATACCATGTTGACATATCAGCATGAATGTTGCACCACTTCCTTAAACTAAATCTCTCTAAAACTGAGCTGGTAATATTGCCCTCTGGCCATGCCCCCCTCCATTACTTTTCCATCAAAATCAAAAATGCAACCATCAATCCCTCTCCTCTCACACCAGGGTACTAGGTGTAATCCTAGACTCTGACCTGTCATTTCAGCCCCAAATCCAATCGTTGTCAAAAGTTTGTAGACTTCACCTCTGTAACATCTCTAAAATACTCCCCTTTTTAACAAATGAAACCACCAAGCTCCTCATTCACTCCCTCGTTATCTCTCGCCTTAATTATTGCAACTCCCTTTTCATTGGCCTACCTCTCCATAGACAATCCCTACACTGGCTCACGATTGCCCAGCGAATTGAATTCAAAATACTAACCACAACATACAAAGCCATTCACAACTCTGCCCAAAGCTACATCACCATTCTTGTCTCCAAATATCACCCAAACCGTCCTCTCCACTCCTCTCAAGACCTGTTACTCTCAAGCTCCCTTGTCTCCTCCTCCTATGATCATCTCCAGGATTTCTCCGGAGCCTCTCCCAACCTCTGGAACTCTCTACCTCAACCTGTCCAGCTATCTCCTACTCTAGCTGCCTCAAGTCAATCCCTGAAAAAAGTAGCTCTTCAGGGAAGCCTATCACACCTCCAGCTAATCTTTTATCACTTCCATCAGCTCATTCCCCACATTTACAACCTTTTGTACCACCTGCCCCACCCTATCAGATTATAAACTCTTCTGAGCAGGGCCCTCTTAATCATCCTGTGTTGTATTGTAAATGTATTGTCTCCTTTTTATATTGTAAAGCTCTGTGTAAACTGTTGGCACTATAAAAATCCTGAATAATAATAATAATAATGATTATTTCAGCATGTAATTAGACAAAAGTAATTTGCTTCAGAGGGCCAAGAGACTGAATACAGACAAAATGATATATAAGAGTACAAAACATTTATTAAAAAAAAACAAGTATATTTAGTAGGAATGTCAACAGTTTAAACACATGAATCTAAATACAGTACATTGGCAGGCAAAGTGAGCCACTCAATCATCATCTGTTGTCAATATCCTATAAGTCCATGATAAATGTTCTTTTGGGCTAAATCACATTTGTGGCTAGACCTTTAGGGGTTCAAGAAAATGTGTGGTGATAGATATCAGACTGCGGTTGTTGAGCTCCTTCTGAAAATGCTATATGTTTGGCAACAGTTCTGATTTTCAAACTAGACTGAAACAATCATGCAGCAAGTCAGAAGTCAGAACTTCTGATATGCATGCTTGTTCCATTCAATAATGATAGACTCCAAGTTTCTTTTTTTTTCTATTTGATGGTCAGGTATAGTATTTTGGTTGAGTTTATAGGTTATATTTAGGGGTTAAATTTAGGTCTGAAGGGCAAGTATTTTTTGTTGCCTGTATATATTATGTTTCTGATTAGTAAAACACATTGAAAAGTATGTTTTTCATTTTTTAGATAAATCTGAGATATTGCAAATTAGTATGTAGTATTCTCCTTGAACCATTTAGATGAGTTTAAGCTTCTCTTTAGGCTTCCTTATCTCCTACCGAAAAAAACCTGTTGTATTCAAAAAACATTAGCTTAAGCTGAAAGTGAATGAGTCTGAGCAGTGACGTACTGCAGCAAGTCATTCCGTATTGGATGGCCACGTGTGAGGTTTCAGTTAGTGTCAGCCTGCATGAGGTTAGATTATTATTAATTTGATTATGATTGTGAATCTTGACTAATTACTTGTTAAGAAAATGTCAGGCTAGATGTTAGGGTTACAGTAATAACATAGGTCTTACTTTTGAATGTGCAATATAGTCAATTTTAGCGTGAGCATTTTATTTATGGTTCTTGGTATTTTGTTTCTGTGAAATTCCTCAGCACCAATATGCCATATGCTTCCAAATGTTACTGTAAGGTATACTTAAAATATGTGGAAATTTTCATCACTATTAACTTTGATTTTTTTTTTTTTACTGTGAATAATCTTATGTAATTCTGTGGGCATTTGTTTTCTTTTTACATATTCAATTTGCCCATTTCACTGGACACTGTAGACATTCCCCTTGACTCTCACATGGAGACTCATCAATATTAGTTTTGGCTGCTTTATACTGTTGTTCTATCATTATAATGTTCTAGGCTTTGTAATTTGCCAAATGTATTTATGTACAAATTTTCTCTTATTCAAATTACTGCACACAACAATAACTGCCCCTCATATACTGTAGAAATATAATCATCAACTCTCCAGAACAGTAGTTATATTACTATAAAGCAGAGGAGGGGTCTTTATTTCTGCTGATAACAAATGATATGCCTGCAGCTTACGTAACCTGCTCTAAAATTAGAGTACATAATGTACTGTGGGCAAACCACAGTACAGACCCAATACATGCTTTCAGGCAGTGCTGCTTGTCAGTTAATTTTCCAGAAAGATTTAAAACTACATTCAGTGATAGGTAGGCTTTGAGACATTAAGAAAGCATATACCATAGCATTTTATAAAAGCACTAAAAAAAAAATTTGGGCCTAGTGCATTGAATTAATGGTTCTCTGTGAAGGTATTGGCTGCTTTTAAACAGACTTTGGTAATTTAGAACAGAGACACAACATGTAACATTGTTTTTGGAGTGATTACTAGACAGTACTAGAATACTTGATAGTAAATAGATTCTGTGGGAAACAGGACGTGGAGGATGAGCTTTGATGGCTGTAGGCACATCTAAATACAGGCACTTTACAACTGCAGAAGTTTTTCTCACTAACAGAGTCTAGCGCTAAAAGCAGTGTTCCATTTTGTTTTTGTGTTCCATCTATGTGTTTGTAACAACCATAGAAGTTAGCATTTAAAAGGTAAAACCAAGGTAGGTGCCCCTAATGTATTTTCTGATAAAAAGTGTTGGGAAGAGCTGGAAGCCGTGACTTCACTACGCATGCTTGAGAGAATTCTGGGTTTATGTAGCTTTTATGCCAATTTCAAGTGTGACATTTTGTAAGTGTTTTTAACAGATTTTAATAAATTGATTAACTGAATTTACACTATGGGAAGTGTTATTTGGTATTTTTACATTATTAATGCTTGGATTTAGAGTTCTGTAAAGAGGAACTGCTCTGAGTGGAGAGACCATTCCATGGGCTGCTGAGCTGGGGAATATTCAAACACAAGTGCTGTGTTTGAGTTCTCTTATGAGGATCAATGGCACTCTAGTAGGCCTCAGAGTGAAATGTGGTGAAGGACACATGGTGTTATCACAGCATTCTTAGTCCCATTGGAGATTTACAATTTTGGTTCACTAAAGGATTATGTTGTTGGTGTAATGGACTTTCACATCACCTGTTCATGTCTGTTTGGACTGATTGTTTTTCACTTTTGTACTAATTTATGCACAAGTTATTAAAGCACTGCACTTATTTATCACAACATGAAACATTGTTTTTGGACAGTTCTAGAATACTTGACAGTAAATAAATTCTGTCAGAAACAGGAAGTGGAGGATGAATTTTGATGACTGTAGGCATTTCTAAATGCCGCCACTTTACAACTGCATAAGTTAGCATTCAAAAGGTAAAGTTAGCATTCAAAAGGTAAAACCAAAGAAGGCTTGCAAACACTGTAAATATACAATTTACATATTCTGTAACTACTTCTATTTTAGGACAGGGATGAAAATTACTTTGGATGGCTGTACATTTGTCCAAATTACCATCCATTGACACCATTAGATCCTGCACCCATCTGCCAAGTGTTATAGGCCAGGCAGTGGATTCTGCCAATTTGCAATTGATAATTTTCTGTCAACATTTCTGTATAAGTCACATGAGTTTTGTACTTGAGTTTTGTGTAGCATGTTAGAGAACTCATTTATCAGAGCATATGTTTGTTTTCATACATCTCATGATAAATGTTGCTGCTACAAATAAGCTGAAATCAATGAGTGGAAAATAGATACAAATATTAACAAAGGCCATGCTTCAAGGTATGAAAATGTAGCATTTGGATCAGTAATGTAAGACTTTTTTAATTGTACACAAGCTTGAGGTTTTCTTTGGCATTTAGGGAAATGTGAGTATTGGAACAATGCCATCTTCTGACTAATTAGAAGAATAGTAAAACCTTGGGCAACATTTTCATTAAAAAGAGAATGATTCAGTTTATGTTATGAAACTCTATGAAAATATTAAAACCATCAGAATTTAACTGTTTTATCAGCTATACAAAATACTAGGTGCTCTAAGAAAATTTATGTTAAAGAATATGACAAGGGCTGCAAACCTCCTCTAGATTTTATGGTAAATTCAGCATCTTGACATTGGAGCAATGGCAGCACCAAATCAACAAAGTGTAGGACCTGGGGGAAATGCCAAATATTGGCGTGTATAAGAAAATGTACAGTATGCTCCATACAGAAATAGTGTGAATTATGGCTAATCCCTTCGTTGATTTACCCTTGTTCAATCCTTCAGCTTAAAGCAGTTCCGACTAAAAAAAATAAATTAAAATTTAGCAGCTCCAAATACTGCAGCTGACTTTTAATAATCGGACACTTACCTGTCCCAGGATCCAGTGATGGGGGGGAACGAAGCCCCACTCGTCTCCCCCTCCTCTCTGTGGCTTCACAGCTGGACATGCACTGCGTATGCGCGAGCCACGCTGCGCCCTGTGACTGGCCGGGCAATCATCTGGGACCTGTGATGTGTCCCAGATGATTGCTGAGAGGGAGGGGGGAGAGGTGAACTTACTTCCAGCGCCGCAGTGCCCCGGGAGGAAGTGGGAGCTGGAACCCTCTAAAAAGAGGGTTTCCTCTCCCCCCATCCAAACAAATGACATGCCAAATGTGGCATGTCAGGGGGTCAACTTCCTTCCTACCTTAAGGCGGAAGTTCCATTTTTTGGGTGGAACTCCACTTTAAACACTTAAGGCAGGGCTGCATTTTCCTTAACCACTTCAGCTCCGGAAGGTTTACCCCCCTTCATGACCAGGCCATTTTTTGCAATATGGCATTGCTTTACTTTAACTGACAATTGCACATCGTCGTGCGACACTGTACCCAAAAAAAATTTATGTCCTTTTTTCCCACAAATAGAGCTTTCTTTTGGTGGTATTTGATCCCGTCATTTTTTATTCTATAAACAAATAAAGTCTGACAATTTTTTTTACTTTCTGCTATAAAACATACCCAATAAAAAAATGTAGAAAAATCTAATTCCTTCATTAATTTAGACTAATATGTATTCTGCTATGTATTTTTGGTATTTTTTTTTTTCAAAAAGCGTATATTGATTGATTTGTGCAAAAGTTATAGCATCTACAAACTACGGGATAGATTTCTGGAATTTTTCTTTTTGTTACTAGTAATGGCGGCAATCAGTGATGATTAGCAGGACTGCAACATTGCGGCGGATAAATCTGACACTAAGTGACACTTTTTGGGGACCAGTGACACTAATACAGTAATCGATGTTAAAAAAATGCACTGTCACTGTACTAATGACACTAGTAGTGAAGGGGTCAACACCAGGGGCTATCAAAGGGTTAACTGTGTTCCCTGTGAGTGTTTTTAACTGTGTGAGGGGTGTATTTACTGTGGAAAGGCAGACATTGGTGTTCCTGCTTAGCAGAAACACAAGATCTCTGTCTTCCCTTCTCAAAGAACATCAAAATGATCAGCGGGGCCCACCAAACACAGTGGGAGTGGGTTTCCGGCAATGCGTGCAAGCCCCAGACCTGGAAGTGTCAGATCACGTACTAGGTACATGATCTGGGATAGAGCGGGTGCCCTGCCGCAGTATATCTGCGTGGAGTGGTCGCTAATCGGTTTAAAAAAAAAAGAAAATTACCCAGTTAATTTAGTACTGCTGTTAATTTAGTACTGCAGTTAAAGGCATTGACACCCTAATAATGTGCAGCAATGGGGTTCTGGTTTAAAATCTCTCTAGAACACTGTATGAAGCTCCCATTTTCCAACAATTTAGGCATAATGCTGTCATTTTCTTGTTAGGATTGCTTATTATATTCTCCAGAAAAAGAGGAAAAGTAGGGCTCTTCTGTCAGGAAAAATTCTCAAATAAGCTGTACCATAAACCTTCAGATCAATATCAGCATCAACATCAGGAGTGAAATAGATAAAGACTGAATTAGCAATTGCTTTATCAACACTAATATGGATAAAAGGGAAACAGAAGGTGCTTCTAAGTGCAGTAATTCAACAGTATTCATTCGTAAAAGTGGTTAAAAATATTTACAAGATCATGGATGAAACAGGCATGAAACAGGCATATTGATCAGCATGGTAAGTATCCTGCTCTATCCTACACCTCTAGGGGGATACTCGACCAGCACCTGTGACAGGAGAAGGAGAAGCGAGGAGGCAAGATGGATACCTGGCTTCCAGAAACCATGCTGGTATGCATGAACTGGACGTGATGTCAGGCAGGGCGGTAACGCGTTTCATAGCATGCGCGGTTTGCTCCTTCGTCCCTAAGTCTGATGAAGGAGTGATCTGCGCATGCTCCAAAATGCATTACTGTCCCACCTGACGTCACTTCCAGGCTGTGCGTTCCAGTGTGTTTTTGGAAGCCAGGTGGCCATCTTGCCTCAGTGCTTCTCCTTCTCCTGTCACAGCTGCTGGTCGGCTCTCCCCCTAGAGGCATAGAATAGAGCATGATACTCACCATGCTGATCGATATGCCTGTTTCATGACTGTTTCATCCATTATTTTGTGTCTTTAACAACTTTTATGAATAAATACTGTTGAATTACTGCACATAGAAGCGCTTTCTGTTTCCCTATTAAATTTTCAGTCTTAAGGACCATGCACATTTTTCACTTGTTGTTATCAGTGATTTAGTCTCTGCAGTCCAGGACTAGGAGAAAAGAAGCTGATTGAGGTTCTCTGCAGCAGACTGGAAGAAAGCCTATAGCTCACATAAGAGGTTGACAACACTCCTGCAGCATTGGGAGCTGACCTTGAGTAATTATGTGCAGTCAGATTACCACTGTGTAGAAATGAAGTGGCTGCAAAGAGGCTTGAGATAGCTATAAGTGCTGAGCTTAAAGTGGATGAAAGGTGAAGGCAATTCACAAAAAAGGCAATTCGGTATGATATGCAGTATATTGGCAAACTAATTGGTTTCCATTTAGGGTTTACATCTATTTGCACTGACCATAACCCCTTTGCACTGACCATACATAAATTTGCATTCATGGCTTGAAGGGGTTAAACCGGGGTGATGCCTGCAGCTGCGGTTGGCTTTTTAGTCATAACAATAGATGCAGCTAAATGCCTCAGCCTTATCCTAAGGAGTAGGAAGGGATGTCCCCCCTGCTGCCTTCCGCCGCTCTTCCTGGGCCTCCCAGCCGCTAGCCGGCATGTCCGCCACCTAGGCTGAGGCCCAAACAAAGATTTGGCTTTGATCGTTTTTTTTGACTTCACGACGTCACTTCTGGTTTATTCGACTGCCAATAGCGCCAGTTTAAAAAAAATGACAGTATTCAGAATCGCTGATGTTGGCGTGAATACTTTTAAGTGCAAAGGAGGGATTTGGGGTCTTCTGGAACCCCCCATCCCTCCATAAAGAGTACCTGTCACCACCTATTACTGTTACAGCGGATGTTTACATTCCATGTGACAGCAATAAAAGTGATCAGATTTTTTTTAAAGGCACACTATAAAGAAAATAAATAAAATAAATAATTTTTAACAATAAAATAATTTAAAGCGTCCCCATCCCCGCGTGCTCACGCAGCAAAGAAAATGCTTACTTAAGTGGCGCCCACAAATGTAAACGGTGTTCAAATCACACATGTGAGGTATTGCCGCAATCGGCAGATTGAGAGCAATAATTCTAGCAAAAGACATCCTCTGTAACTCTAACCTGGTAACTGGTAAATTTTTTTAAAGCATTGCCTCTGGAGATTTTAGGTACCGCAATTTGTCGCCATTCTACGAATGTGCGCAATTTCAAAGCATGACATGTTAGGTATCTATTTACTCGGTGTAACATCATCTTTCACAGTATAAAAAAAAATGGTACATTATACAAAAAAAGTGTATTTGAAAGACCGCTGCACAAATACTGTGTGACAAAATATTGCCACAGTCACCATTTTATTCTCTAGGGTCTCTGCTAAAAATATACCTGAAGAAAGGTGTTTAAAGTTTCTGGAAAGCTGTACAAATGCTTTGTAAAAGTTTGCTGAAAAAATTGCTCTTATGCAAAATGAAGCCCATGTGTACAAGGTCTAACCATTGATTCACTACAGCAGTAGCTTCACATGATCCCTAAAGTGATTATAAACCCATCATTGGAGCATTGCATAAAGTGTCACTGTGAAAAATATGCCATAGACAGGGCTTACAACAGTATTGAATTCCTTTGGGACCTTTTATGCTTTAAGCTTGTATTTTCTGTGTGTATGCTTCTTCCAAGTGTTGCATTTTCTTTCAACACTTCAAAAACAAACTAATATCTAGTTTTCTGAAGAAATTTGCCCTAGTGCCTGTGGCAGGGAAATTTAATGCTGGGGCAGAATCTGCCAGGAGATTAATCTAAACTCTGTAAAGCACTGTGCGATATGCCTAAGCTATAAACATATATGAAATCTATACATGGCTTTGTTCTCAGAGTTACTGTAGATATCACTTCTACACAACAATTTTGCCATTAATCAGTATTTATGTTTATTTTTTGCAGACACAAAACATTTGTTACATGTGTATAAATAATATTTAAACAATATTTTGCTGCTGCTTTCTTTTTATGATTATTTATGAAATTTCCCCTGCTGCCTAACAGTTATTCGCCATGCCAGTAAGTTTAGCTAAGTGATGGAGAGAACCAGCATTTATCAGAGCATTGCATAATGGGTCTCTGTGATAAATATGCCATGGCCAGGGATAACAGTGCAAAAGAATGATGGAAGTGATTACTGCCTGAGCTAAAAGCTTCACAACAGAGCTTTATAAATAGGTAGTGGTCTGTGTCAAGGTAATTTTGAGTAATGATGCAGGGCAAGGATCACTTAGCAACATATTTTTGTAACAAATTACTTTTCTCTTTATTCTAACAGAAACTAAGCTGCTTTATTCCTCTGTAAGGAGACATATAAGTGCATAGTTTTCCACTCCTCATATCATTCAGGCCCTTTCTTCTGTAACCGGGCACACACGGCCATGACAGTTCATCCATTGAGGCACTCAAGAAAAATAGTGCTTCCTGCATAGGTAAAAATATGTCTTTGATTTATAAACATCTATCAGTTACTGTTTGCTGCAGGAAAAATAATAACATATACACGACAATAGCAATAATTATAATGATTTTACTCTTTACCTGCCCATGTTTCCATAAAATATATGTAGACAACACCTGTACGGTTTTGTTTTGATTGCATTCTCTTCAAAAGATGGCCATATACAGTGGGCTGTGGTCAAACATTTGGAAATTATCCAAACCTCTCAAAGATCTTTCCTCTTTCCTGACCAGCATAATTTTCACGTATGATTTATAATGCAGAACACCAAATTGTATCTCTACAGTGACTCCAAGAACATTGTTTTATAAAAATAAAATTTCAAACTTCACAGATCCTCATAGAGATTCCCAAGGTATCAGTTAACTCTAATATATACAGTATACTCTGGCCTATTGTCATCAAAACTGAACATGTATATGTGTATAATAAAGTGCCCCCATTACAACAAAAAATAAAAGGCATATAACCTGTAAAAAACAAGGTAAATACTAACCTTTCCAGCTGCCCTTTGCCACCAAAGACTGCTGGATTCTGAAAAATCATCCCTTAAAGTCTTTGGGAGACTGATACTTCAACTTCTAAGAGTAGCTCACAGCTCTCTGACCTTTAAGACACCATTATGTCCTGCAGTGATGTGGAGGTCAACAGGAGGAAGCAGTTTGAGCTATGGGATCAGTACTATTTGAATTGTTGGTTTCCTAGCTTATGTTGGGGGATGCTTTCTCGGGGTCAGAGCAGACATTTTCAGAATGAGTAGTGGGAAAGGTGAATATTTACCTTTTCCTTTTAAAAGGTAACATATCCATAATGTTTAGGCACTGATCACTTTCAATCTTTGGCACAGCTTCTAGTCCATTTCACTTAAAGGGGTTGTAAAGGTTTGTGTTTTTTCACCTTAATGCATCCTATGCATTAAGGTGAAAAAACACCTCACAATGACGCCCCCCCAGCCCCCGCATTTACTTACCTGAGCCCGTTCACCTGCTGTGCATGTTCCCCGTTGTTCTCTTCTCCACATAGTCTGGCCGTTGATTGGATAGATAGGAGAGATTGATAGCAGCGCAGCCATTGGCTCGCGCTGCTGTCAATCACATCCAATGATGCGGCCCACCGGGGGGGCGGGATCAAGTCATACACGCTGTGCCTATGGACGCAGCGTGTATGACAGGGAGCGCCCCCACAAGTTAACCCCCTCAGGATAGAGCTTCCCAGAGGGAGGTTAGCTATTTCGGGGAAGAGCCGAGACAGCCACTGAGGGAACCCAGAACAGGAGGATCGGGGCCACTCTGCGCAAAACGAACTGCACAGTGGAGGTAATTAGGACATGTTTGTTATTAAAAAAAAAAAACGAACCCATACAACCCCTTTAAAGTTCCCTTGTATCTATTACAATAGATTGACACAGGTTTTTGGTTTAAATTTAAATGAGGACAGAAAGGTCAGAATATAAAGTGGACCTCTGGTAAAACATGTTTTTTTAGTTTTGGCTCTGGTGGGGAAGGGTCTGAAGATCTTTCAAATTTAAAGCTGTCTGTATTGGAAAGCTTTTAACTCACCTCACTTTAACTTTAACTTCACGTTAATTCACTCCATGACACTTTGGATTTGATTTAATAAAACTGGAGATTGCAAAATCTGGTGCAGCTCTGCATAGAAACCAATCAGCTTCCAGTTTTTTTTTGTCAAAGCTTAATTAAACAAGCTGTGGTTAGAAGCTGATTGGCTACCATACAGAGCTGAACCAGATTTTGCACTCTCCGGTTTTAGTAAATCTACCCCTTTATGACAAGTGTTAGATGCAATAGAAAGTATATATTATGTATTAATATATTTACAATAGTGGGGAGTAGTTCGTTTAATGCTGTTCCCCTCTAGGAAGATTTTTCCACTCGTATTTAGGTAATAGGTGTCAGACAGGTTAAGAAGTAATGAGAATTCCCTCAAAAGGCTTACAGACATGGAAAAAAAACTTATGAAGGTTTTAAACCTTCTTTAATCTATCTAAAATAAAAAAAAGTTTTGGTTAGAGTTTAATTGTAAAATCCTCTTGTAAGCAGTATTTGTTGCTAAAGAAACCACATAAAAAACCCACAAATATTATAAAAATTGTTATCCTTGGGGTAAACTAATATTATTATTTTTAGCGTCTCCATAAGAAGTATGTATATGTTTGAATTCTCATTCCTGTTTGAGGGTGTTTTTTTCTTCTCAGCATGTCATAGTTCAGTGAGTATAAACCTGCAAATAATGTGACTACCATTATACAGTGCACATTTTTAGTACTTGTATAAGCAAAGCTGCCAGCACAAAAAAGTGAGTGGCTTGGTTACAGACACTAAATTGAAAGTGTTTGTTTAGCCAAAATGTTTTTTTTTTTAATACAGTGTGGAATTAGACCCTCCGTCAAGTTTTTGTCTCCCACTGGGGAGATTCACCCCTCCATTTGCTTTGGTGACCAATATTCAATGAGACATAAAGTGAAGGGAAACCAAAATTTTAGATTTGTCACCAGTTTAAGAGGTGAAGAGACACAATCCAGTATGGACAGCTGTCGCGGTGACCACTCTCTAAGATAGGAATTCCTTTAACTCCAGGGAAATTTCCTCTCATTTCTTCTCGTATCTCTAGTCTAGAAAGTGAAGGAACATTTCCACGGATTTACAAAGACAGTAATAAATAACCTGACCCAACCTGGGTTTTAACCCTTTGATACTTTATCCAAAATTAAAAAAATTGGCAATATATGCACTTTAAGAAATGAAAATAGAATGTTTCTAACAACCCCAGATCATATGCAGTGGCTAGACCATTCTATTTATTTTAAACGTATTAAAAAGTGGAAAGGCATAAAGTAGCTGGCAAGGTGTATTTTGGCAAAACCCTTTACTCTATGTTTCTCAGATATTTTGTTACATGTTAAATTGCTATATGTTCTTTCATACACACTCTTAGTGATCGCAACAGTGTTGAATACATACATTTTATTAGTTGAATTTATACCTGACTAATACAGTTAAGCAGTACATTTTTGGTTAACAAATATTAAAATTGTGTGGATGGTTTGTCAGCACATTTAATCAGATCGATGTATCAAGGAAACAATAGTAGCACAGGCAGTGCAGTGGAGCCAGTCACAACATAACCTTTGATGCATTCCATTGCAATAAATGCTCAAGTCTGTGTTTGCTTAGTTTAAAAAAATGTTTATCATAATCCCACTATCCAAAAACTATTTTGACATATTTTGTGTTTTAAAATCACACTATACTAATTCTTTATCCACCTACAAGTTTCCATTTCTGACCCAAATGAAGATTTGAATCTTTGCTTTTGTTAAGGGTTTACTGGCTATATAATATTAGAAATATGTATTCAAGATTTCTGCATTGGGCTTATCTGCAGAGGCTAGACCTTTAGCAGCTCTTATTCAGCTACTGAGTGTTATTGCTGTGGACACTCATTATCTGAGCTTATTTATTTTTTTAAAGCAGAAATAAACTTTAAAAGAGAGGATTTGCCATATTTAGGGAACTTCTATAAATTTTGCCTAAGCAGTTCTTCCAAAAAATGTACCTTTTGTCTGGAATTCCTGCATAAAAATAGCAATGCACTTTCTGGTATGTGAGGGTGTCATGGCACTCCTGTGTCTAAAGCCTCATAGCTGTATATCTACAGTATGGAATCTAAGGCACTCTAGCCTCTGACTGCTAGTTTTAACAGATTTAAAATGATATTTGGCGATTTCACTGCTGTGGAACCCACTGTTCTCTTTGCTGGGGACTCAGGCAAGAAGAAGCAAAGTCCTGCCTCTACCAAAATGGCTACTCCCACAGAGAGACAAAGTGCAGAACAAGGCATAGTAATTAAGTAGTGGAGACAGATACAGGAACTAGGTTTTAAGATAATTGTTTTCTTAAAGTAATCTTTTATGAGGAGACAATTTTTTATCTTTCAATATTTTTTTTGACTTTACAAAAAGGGGTACAAAAGCATGTAATAGATAAATGTTTGAGTCACGGCCAACATGGCCAAATATTGAAGTGGGAGTAAGAAGAACTATGTTGCACTTAGTGTACAGTACAAAGAAAAAAAAATGTGCATGAAAACTTCTAAGCATTGATCAAGGCGTTTAATCTGAGTCTAAGCCCATAACTTTAAGGTAATGGTAGGATCAGGAGACCTGGGGAGCCAGGCCCGCCACCCCTAATGGAATCTAACTGTGGTCAGGCTAACTCCAACCCGGTGTCTCGGCCTCCAGAGACAGAACTCACCCTTGATCAGTATTCATGGATGAAGAAGAAGGAGACACATTTTTATCACAGAGGGTGACCATGCTCTAACCTCCCTAAGCACAGGGTGATCAGGGTGATCAAGGTTTTTTTTTAGCTTCAGATACTATGTTTCAGGTAAGGGTCTTAATTTATAACAAAGCTGAAGGATCAGTTACACTCTTCTAGAACTCTAATTCTGTATATGGGATGGGACAGGGTCTTTTTTTCTCTGAAAGAGACATTCTACTTCATGACAGTTTCCCCTTAAGGCTAATGTCCTTTTCTATTGTGTTATTGTGCCAACCCAGTTCATTCTGTTTGCTGCCACTCTGGTGCAAAATACAATTATTCCATAAAATGATGCAGTAGAAGAAAGAAAATATGATAAAATACCTAGAAAACCACACACCGTATGCCATGCTTTGTAAAAAGTATTCTGTTAAATAATAGATGAGTGGGAATGATCAGCATTCTTTCCAAGCTCAGAACATAATCCCTGAGAGCCTATCATGATAGACCACAATTGTAACACACTTTAAAGACTAGATAACAAAATCATCTGGGGGAGTATCATGTTCTCAGATCACATTTGCTAATAGACTTTTAAATCTAGTTGCACATAATGCTTAAACATAGCTCTGTGGAAGCAAGTCTCAAAATGACGAATTCAATCATTTCCTATTCACACACACTTTTCTAGTTGCTGTACACAGACTTTTTAAAACATGATAGTGTTAATGATGACAATGATTTGGTTTAATTTTCCAATGTGACATTGAACCTGTGGGATTTTTTTTTCCATCTTTTTTTTTTTTATTGTTGCTCATTTACAGGGGGTATAATTCTGTTTTGACTTTCAGCTCTGAAAAGTTTGTCATCATAAAA
Organism: Lithobates clamitans; assembly: GCA_037952925.1. Taxonomy (NCBI): domain Eukaryota; kingdom Metazoa; phylum Chordata; class Amphibia; order Anura; family Ranidae; genus Lithobates; species Lithobates clamitans. Next base: position 8,541,046 of record JBBGZY010000821.1, on the reverse strand, counting down.
TATTTTTTTCCAGATTATATCAGGACAAAAAAGGAAAATTATGACAGATTTGCAAACCATTCTAGCAATGTAAATATCTTTAAAGACTTTTGGCATTAATTAATAAGGCAAAGTGTGGATTGGTTGAATACGTTGCAGAGAATGTTGATCAATGTAAAGTAATGCACATAGAAGCTAACAACATGCATATATCCAACAATTTAGGGAAAGTATAAACTGTTGGAGTCTGGTGTTCTGGTAGATATTAGACTTCATAAAAGTATACAATGCTAATCTGTGGTTTATAGAATGAGCAAGATACCTTATGGTACTAAAAGATTACACCAGGGGAGTGGCTGACCCAGTGTAATCTGCTGAAGCTGTGGGTCGGAGGCATCAGCTGCATGCTCACTGCCTCATGCTGCTTATTTGCCTCGGCTAACAAGTAATTCCTGAAATGTCTTATTGACATACAGTATCTCATGCTGGAAGGTGGGGAGATAAAAAAACTCTTCAATGACACATTTACCTAAAATTAATTCATCATTCTAAATGCAATAGTCCAAAATGTGCATAGGTAAATTAAAATTCTGCTGTCACTACTGTACTACAAGCTTTAATAAAAACATTGAGTAGCAAGGTTTAACTTAACAAACTGATCTTGGATAAATCATGTGTGGCCAAATACATGATCACCCTTTAAACCTGTTTGAGTTACCTTTATTGTTGACATGCACATTGTTTTAACAACAACCATTTTTTTAAGTTTAAGTAGAGTAGCGTATTTTAACCTGTCATAACAGAAAGAGCATTCCGTCTTCCTAAATACTCCATCTGTCCTTTAGCCTGAAGGAAGATGTACCTCTAAGTGTTCTGACACAATGCACAGATACTGTACTGACAACCACAGCAGAATATTCTGACAGGCTGAGCTACAAAGACTGCAGATACACCATTGACACAGCATTGCATTGCTTTATGCAAAAAAGAAACACAAAAAACATTTTTATAGAGGACCTAGAGATGTCTCCTTAGCATACAGAAATTATGGAAATGACCTTGTGTTTCACATTGACTTATTTAACTTCCCTTGATAATTTACATATTTATATACCAAAGATAATAAATCAAATTAACTATAACATTTGTTTATAAGATGCATTTTTTTTTTGTTTAATTCAAATTTGAGACAGTGTAAAATAGCCTGCTCAGGATACTAGATAAACATACTTTCTCAAGCTTCAGATTTCAATTTACTTTTGAAAAGTTGAAACCCTTTTTTAAAAATATATGCAAAAGCTAAGCTCAAAACAAACTATACACAAGGGTAGATCCCCTCACCTACTGATTGGACTAAGACAAGTTAATACAAGTAAAAAATAGCTAAAGGTCACTGATGATCTATATTCCAGCTACTCAGTTGTACTGCAGTTTCAAGGATAATTGAATGACATGTAACCGCTGTCCAAGGTGCTGTTTGCATGATGTACAGCACATCCCATTCTGCTGCATATCACAGTCTGACAGTTTAAGCTTTTAGTTTATAAGATATGCAAAAAAAAATACTTTAGAATTCAATTTTTATCTTATATTATCAAACTTTTGGAGCATGCTGCTACTGAACACTTTCTGTAAAAATGTGTTGTACCGTAAAGCTAAAGGTTTTTTTTTTTTGGGGGGGGGGATACAGCACGGAACACATTAGTTATATGCAATGGTGTGTATCCCATTGCCTGCAGGTGGCTGCTTTTGCTAAAAGTTCTCCCTGCTGTGCTTCCATCAGAGCTGCTGGATACTGTCCTGAGTGACTGTTCAGCTCTGTAAAGGATAACATTAGCCACTGCTACAGGGAAAAGTTGCATTACTCGGCTGCCCCCTCCTTCCTCTCCGCTATTCACCAAACTCCTACCATATTGTCTCACAAGGTATGAATGGGCAGGGGAGATCCTGTCATTCAAATCCCTTCTTTAACAGAACAAGATACATTGTGGAACAATAATAGTTTTAGTTATGTAAAAGGCAAAGAAGGTAGACGAGGAAGGCGAGCTGGCCAGTTTTCTCTGTAGTAGCTGCTGCTATTAACCTTCACAGCTCCAGAAGACAGCCACTCAGTACAGCATCCAGATGCTCTAAAGGAGACACTGAAAGGAACATTTTAGACACAAACAGCTGCCTGCAGGTAATACGATACACACCATCACACATAACTAATTGTTTTGGTATTACATCCCAAAAACATAAAATAATTCTCAATACTTTAAAGCTGAACTCCAATTTTGCCTTCAGTCGTGCAAAGTTGTACTAAAATTGCTTATTCTGTTTTCACTGCACTCTGAGAACCTCTCACAGTGTACATTAGAAACTGCAGCAAGTTAGATAGAGTCTGCCTTATTTCCTAGCTGAAGGATGCCCAGTACTATCTAGCTTTTTCTTCCCCAGCCAGACTGTCCCAGGCCCTTTTCATGCATTCATTGAATTTCATTAATGGAGGCTTAGCATCCTCCAGACTGACATCCACGTATAAAGTTTTTTGTTTTTTTTTATTAGCATAAATGTTCCCAATTGCCAGCCAACTACATGCATTAAAGTACTGAGCCAAGGTGCTGTGATGTTTTCTGAAAACTTTGCACTTCAGCCTGTGGACCCCCCCACTTATGATTTACCTGCATTGGATAGAGAAGTAGGGAGACCCAGTGATGACATCACTAGGTAAAAAAAAGGTACAGTGTCTTGAAAAAGCATTCATACCCCTTGAAATTTTCCACATTTTGTCGTGTAACAACCAAAAAGGTAAATGTATTTTATTGGGGTTTTATGTGATAGACCAACAAAAATTGGCACATAATTGTGAAATGGAAGGAAACTAATAAATGGTTTTCAATGTTTTCTTACAAATAAATATGTGAAAAGTGTGGTGTGCATTTGTATTCAGCCCCCCTGAATCAATACTTTGTAGAACCTCTGGTATGTCTCTACCAGTTTTGCATATCTAGAGAGTGACATTTTTGCCCATTCTTCTTTGCAAAATAGCTCAAGATCTGTCAGATTGTGTGGATAGCATCTATGAACAACAATTTTCAAGTCTTGCCACAGATTCTCAGTTGAATTTAGGTCTGGACTTTGACTGCGCCATTCTAACACATGAATATGGTTTGATCTAAACCATTACATTGCAGGTTTGGCTATATGTTTAGGGTCATTGTCCTGCTGGAAGGTGAACTTCCACCCTAGTCTCAAGTCTTTTGCAGACTCTACCAGGTTTTCTTCTAAGATTGCCCTGTATTTGGCTCTATCTATCTTCCCATCAACTCTGACCAGCTTCCCTGTCCCTGTTAGGATTATTGGCTTCTGTCAAAAAATTGGCCCTGGTGTATGGGTGTGAGTTGGGGATCTTGGATTGCAGACCCCTTGGGGGTGGGGACTGGTGTGGGTGTGTGTGGAGAGCTGCATATAGTGATGGCGCTACATGGGTCCTTAAATATATATATAAAAAAAATAATAATATAGTGGATGGGCATCTTGATGGAATGCAATGTGCGGGGATAGGGAGAATTGGGGGTGCTCACTCAGGTTAAACTGGATGGACTGATGTCTTTATTCAACCTTACTAACTATGTAACTATGTAACTATGCTGAAAAAAGTATCCCCACAACATGATGCTGCCACCACCATGTTTCATGGTGGGGGTGGTATAATCAGGGTAATGTGCAGTGTTAGTTTTCCACCACACATTTTGCTTTTAGGCCAAAAAGTTAAATTATGGTCTCATCTGACCAAAGCATCTTCTTCCACATGTTTGCTGTGTCCCCCACATGGCTTCTCGTAAACTACAAACAGGACTTCTTATGGCTTTCTCTCAACAATGGCTTTCTTCTTGCCACTCTTCCATAAGGGCCAGATTTGTGGAGTGCACAACTAATTTTCCCACCTGAGCTGTGTATCTCTGCAGCTCCTCCAGAGTTACCATGGACCTGCTTCTCTGATTAATGCTTTCCTTGCCTGGCCTGTCAGTTTAGGTGAATGGCTATGTCTTGGTAGGTTTGCAGTTGTGCCATACTCTTTCCATTTTCAGATGATGGATTGAACAGTGCTCCATGAGATGTTCAAAGCTTTGTTTTTTTTTTATAACCTTGGTTTTGCTTTAAAATTCTCCACAACTTTATCCCGGACCTGTCTGGTATGTTCCTTGGCCTTCATGATGTTGTTTGTTCACTAAGGTTATCTAACAAATATCTGTGGGCTTCACAGAACAGTTGTATTTATACTTAGATTAAATTACACACACGTGAACTCTATTTATTAATTAGGTGCCTTCTAAAGGCAATTGTTTCCACTAGATTTCAGTTAAGGGTATCAGAGTAAAGGGGACTGAATACAAATGCACGCCACACTTTTCAAATATTTATTTGTAAAAAAATTTGAAAACCATTTATTATTTTCATTTCACTTCACAATTATATGCCACTTTCTGTTGGTCTATCACATAAAATCCCCAAAAAATACATTTATGTTTTTGGTTGTAACATGACAAAATGTGGAAAATTTCAAGGGGTATGAACATTTTTCAAGGCACTGTATGTAATGAAAACATAAAATTTTGACAAGGAATATACTGTATCTATCTATCTATCTATCTATCTATCTATCTATCTATCTATCTATCTATCTATCTATCTATCTATCTATCTATCTATCTATCTATCTATCTATCTATCTATCTATCTATCTATCTATCTATCTATCTATCTATCTATCTATCTATCTATCTATCTATCTATCTATCTATCTATCTATCTATCTTTCTATCTATCTATCTATCTATCTATATAGTAAAGTTGGGGGTTGTTTAACCCAAGTGTAGCACCCGCTAGCGAGAACAGTCCACACAAATATTTCCTTTTCAGGTCTTGTTGGCCCACTTTTTTTTTTTTTTTTTTTTAACAGAAAAGTTTTTATTTATAACAAATATAGAAATAATACAAAATAAAACAAACAAAAGACGGTACATCATAAGTATATCTTAGCATTGTAATCTATCTAGAAAAAGAAAATAATAGATCACAATTGATTGGTATGAATACAGTTTGATGATGCTATAAAGATCCGTTTTGAAGCATACTGTGGAGCATGGTATTCTGGTCTGGTCTATATGCTGGTATAGAAAAGTGTCCAAAACAGTCAACCATAAGGTTGATGGGGAAGAATGGGAGGAGGAAAGGGGACTATATTAGACCTAGCTATGTCACTGTGTCTTCTCAGGCACATAATTGATTATGACAAGTCAATTAGGCTTGGTAATTGGGTACACCCGAACAGAAGGGCTTAGCTTTCCTACAGGATTTCTTTGGGGAAGCATATGGTCTCACCTATAATTCCTACGATTGATGTCTCAGTCATATTGGGTAAGCGAGTGGCATCTCTATCGTCTGTCTGTAAGGAGTATTTCAAGGCCTGGTTAGTCAACCCATACACCCATCAGTTTCCTTATTTACTGAGCTATCTTCGTGGGTCGGTTCAAGCCGAAGGTGATCTGGTGTTCACCCATGCTTTCCAGACCTTATCAAATTTTTGGGGACACTTGCGACCCATATAGGTTAATTTATACAAGGGTAGCACCGCATCCACCAGGGCACGCCATTGATTCACCGTGGGAGGAGTCATCAGCTTCCATTGTTGGAGGAGGGCTTTTCTGGCATAGAAGCATAAGTAAAATAGTAGTAATTTATCATATGTGGAGTGGGTTATCAATTCAGTAATTCCCAAGATAAGAATCTTAGGATCCAGGGGCACAGAAAGATCGGTGACAGAGTTAATTTCCTCGACCACCTCCTTCCAGTACTCCTGGATGACAGGGCACTCCCAGATGACATGGTAAAACGTCCCTACCGATTGCTGACACTTTGTACATTGCTCTGATTGCGTATGATATATTCGTGCTAGCTTCTGTGGTGTATAGTAAGCTCTGTGTATAAATTTAAGTTGGATAAATCTATCCCTAGCCGAAATCACTGTCGGTATATAATTTTGAATGGCCAGTTCCCAGTGCTCGTCAGAGAGATCAGTGATGTCTGTCTTCCACATCTGCAATAGATGTGGGGTCTTCTCTGCGTCTCCGCAGGTAAGGCGTAGGTATATAGAAGACATTATCTTGTCTACCCCCCATGAGGTAAGAAAACTTTCCACCATGTTTGGGACCACTGTAACCGCTTTGGGGAACTGTGCTTGCGTAGCATGCTTTAGCTGAAGATATCGGAATAGCATCCAGGAAGGAAGTTGGTAGGTCGTTTTGAGTTCTGGAAATGGGAGAATTTTCCCGTTAGGCATAATCTGTTTAATCTTCACTATCCCAAATTTAGCCCAAATCCTGGGGTCTGGGATGGATCTAAAGTGTGAAAGTTTGGGATTACCCCATAATGGAGTATGAGGGGAGATGGTATCTTGTTTGGCTATAGCTGCAGTGACCCTATCCCATACCTGTAGTGTGGTGCGCATTGGTAGGGTTACATGTGGGCTGGCCTTTATTCCTCTATACACAAGGTTCGTGAGGGCTGAGTAGGAACCCATTATAGCTGCTTCAAGGTTTACTGCAGGGTTTGATCTAGGCTGTTTGAACCACCAACGAACAGTGACCAGCACTGCCGCCCAGTAATATTTCTGAAAGCATGGCAATGCCAGTCCTCCAGAGGATAGGGGAAGTTGTAGTTTAGCTTTCGCAATTCTTGGAGTTTTCCCTCCCCATATAAAAGAGGAGATCACCCCATCTAGTTTGCGGAAAAAAGAAACAGGGATTGGGACCGGGGTGTTCCTAAAAATATATAAAAACTTAGGGAGGAATGTCATTTTTATTAGATTCACTCTTCCCACTGGTGTCAGTGGAAGTGTTTTCCAGGCCTGACATCTTGCAATGAGGGTTTGAAGAATTGGGTATAGATTATTCGAGAGGTATTGGGTTAGGTCCCTACATATCTCGATACCTAGATATCTAAACTGGGTAACTCTACGAAGGGGGGTCAGGTCAGGTGTGGGGGGATTGTTATCAGAGAGGCTGAACAGACTAGATTTGCTCCAATTAATTTTGACCCCAGAGAAATCTCCATAATAATTTATTATTTCCAGAGCCGCCACTAAAGAATGAGTATCATCGCCTAGATATAAAAGCGTATCATCCGCGTATAACGAGAGACGTTCTACCAGTGGTCCTATCTCCAGTCCCTTCACCACAGATGTGGTTCGGAGCAATATAGCCATAGGTTCAATGGCCAGGGCGAAGAGCCCTGGGGACAGTGGGCATCCCTGCCTTGTCCCTCTGCATAGTTGGAAGGGGGGGAGAGGAGACCACCCGCTCGTACCCTGGCCGATGGGGATTTGTAGAGTAATTTGACCCAGCTGATAAATTTAGTTCCGAATCCAAATTTAGACATTACCTCCCAGAGAAAGGCCCACTCAACCGAGTCAAAGGCCTTCTCGGCGTCTAGTGAGGCCACCACTCCTCTCTCCTTAGGGTCACGGGGCAGCACTATGTTAGTATGGAGTCTACGGATATTTATGTCGGTGCCCTTGCCCGGCATAAACCCGGTCTGGTCACCATGTATTAGGGAGAGTATCACCGAGTTTAATCTACCCGCCAGAATCTTAGTAAGGATTTTGGCATCCACGTTCAATAAGGATATGGGCCGGTAGGACGAGCACATTTCCGGGTCCTTCCCTGGTTTTGGAATAACGACAATCACCGCCTCCATCATTGAGGGTGGAAGACATTGTTGAGTCAGTGCTTTAGTGATCATGGAGTGGAAGTGGGGGCCTATGATGTCCAGATTAGTTTTGTAAAACTCCGTGGGCAGTCCGTCAGGTCCCGGAGTCTTACCTGCCTGAAGTGACTTAATGGCTCTCTGGACTTCTTTTAGGGTTATGGGGGCTTCTAATATCTGGCTTGCTTCTGCTGTTAAGGTAGGGAATTCTATCTTTTGGAGAAATAGATTTAATTCCTCAGGGGAGTATGTTGCTCTGGATGTATAGAGTTGCTGATAATATCGCTCAAATCGCGCATTAATATGCACGGGGTCAGAGAGCAGATTGTCATCCTCATCTCTAATATTTGCAATACAGGAGCTTCCAGCCCGTTCTGTTGCCAGCCAGGCTAGCAATTTACCCGATCGTTCGCCCTGCTCAAATATACGTTGAGTCTGGGTAAGGAGGAAGCGTCGGCAGGAAGCTGCACGAATAAGCGCAACCTCCCTATATGCCGTGAGCATATCAGTATATGTAGTCTGATCTGGTGAGGCTGTATATTGAGTCTCAAGTTTTAGTGCCTTTTTTTCAGCCGTCGAAAGCTCGAGTTTCGACTCTTTCCTAATTTTAGAAATGTTAAACTGATAACTGCCCCTGGCAAACGCCTTGATTGCGTCCCACACCACTGCTGGAGGGGCTGTGTGATCATTATGTGTCCAGTATTCCCCAAGTTCCATTAACATCATCGGTTCTAGTTTCTCATCGGTGATCCAGTATCTGGAGAGTCTCCACAGTCCCGCACTAGCTGCTGAGTCCGTGGAGAGATCCAGCATAACAGGGGTATGGTCCGATATGCCTCGCGGCAAAAGGGAGACAGCGGACACCCGGGATAGTAGGGGGTCAGCGACATAGATTAGGTCAATGCGTGATAGTGTTGCGTGGGTAGCAGAGTGACAAGAAAAGTTCCTACCTTGTGGATTTTTCCATCTCCACGTGTCATAGAGACCACATACCTCCGCCCAGTGGGACAGCGCTGTTTCGGTCGTCTGACCCGGGTGTAGTTTATCAGCACTGGGGTTGGGGGTCATATTGAAGTCACCTGCTATGAGTATATTAGGGGTGGAATAGCCTGCAATAATAGTCTGTATTTTATGCAGAATCGTCATTTTGGCAGGTGGTGGTACATATACCCCTACTATGACCATTTCCAATCTGTCACACAGTGCGTGTATAATTACATATTGCCCGTCCGGGTCTAGGCGAAGGTCCAGGAGCACAAAGGGGAGCGCCTTGTGTATAAGGACACTAACTCCCCGGGAGTGGGAGGTGTATGTGGAATGGAAATATGACCCCACCCATGGTTTCTTGAGGGAAAGTATCTTTGAGCCCGTAAGATGGGTTTCCTGGAGTAGGCAAATGTGCGGGTGGTATTTTTTCAAGTATGAAAAAACTAGGGATCTCTTAAATTTGGAATTGAGCCCCCGCACATTCCAAGATATCACTCTAAGGGGGGCCATACTTGTAAGTGGGCAATCATCTCGACCCCTCCATCCTCCGGACCTCCACCCAGACCCAGGCACACATCCAGCATACCTGATTTACTATCGAGTACATTTTCTACTTCTAACAAACAGGTCAAATAGGATTCTGTCATATAAGCATCAACACAGACCGTTGGTGTACCGTTGAACAAAACCCCTTCCCCCCCTCCCCACGCAACCCCCAAAACTCAGGTGCGTTTGATCCCCGAAACAAATCATGACTTTAAGTCCTTGGGAGGCAATGCGCCAACAGGGCGCCTTGGAGGCACAGTAAGAAAACCCACAAACTGTTAAACAGTCGCGGTGTCCGCCAGCTAAACCCTATCCGGGTATAATCATAGGAAAGAAAAAAAAAAAAAAAAGGGGGGAGGTCATTTCCCCTGCGGAAGAATTGTGTCCCTTATATATTAGAGGGGGCCCCTCCATCACCGATCGTTACCCAGCCGGCAATGAAGGTGTACCCGGATTCAAAAATTGAGAGATCCCCGCAACTTCTTCCGAGCTCCCTTTTGGCAGGATACGGGCAGGGAATTCATCTGCATGAGTTAGAGTCACGGGGTGTACCGTCGATTCTCCTGTGTAGTATAAACATGCGTCACATCGTGAGCGGCGGTGCATATTTACATCATATAGTTCTGACTGAGAGTATCTTGGTGCAATAAAAGTCCATCTTCAGAAGGAGTAAGGGATTGTGCGTCAGCGGCATCGCTGATCGGTTAATGTCCAGAAACCAGCAGGGTAAAACAAATTAAAAGTGCGTTGCCGCAAACAAAAACTCACCCACTGGGATATGTGATGCAACGTAGCCGCTTGCTGCACAGTGCAGGTACTGGTGTAGGTGTGTGTCTCAACGGACTGGTTATCAGTATCATGTCATGTGCAATTTCCATTGTAAGTAGTGGTTATTTTGCCTCAGCAATGATATCGGTTAGTTCAGGTGGTGTATTCATCATATCCTAACGTGGTCACTGGTTGGTGTGCATGTCCCCGGTGTCTGCCCAGCCACAGCAGTTCGTTAGTGACTAGTATCTAGCGAATGGCAAGAAAAAGGAGAAAGGTGTGTTGCAGAATAGAGACACTCACCCACTGGCAGGTAGCAATTAGGATCCAGTTTCAGCGTTGTGGAATGGTGTCCAGCCAATTGGCAGCTTCTTCTGGGACAGTAAAGAATCTGTGTGTTTCTCCATCTTGGACCCGTAAACGGGCCGGGAAAAGCATGCTGTATTTGAAGCCTCTTTTACGCAGCTCTTGCTTCACCTGGTCGAATGTTTTGCGTTGTTTTTGCGTCTCGACGGAGAAGTCTGGAAAAATCATCAGGCGGGACCCCTCGAATCGCAGTGCTTCCATCTTCCTACTTTCTCTCAGCACAGCATCGCGGTCTCTGTAGTTCAGCAACCGAAGGATGAGCGTGCGAGGTGGCGCCCCAGGAGGCCCCCGAGCCGCCGGCATCCTGTGGGCGCGCTCCACCGTAAAGAAGGGGGAGAAAGCCGCCTGGGGGAACAACTGACGCAGAAGGCGTTCGGTAAATCCAACTGGATCGGGGCCTTCAGCTTTCTCAGGAAGGCCAATAATTCTGAGGTTATTCCTCCTGTTGCGATTCTCCGCGTCCTCCGCACGATATTCCAATGCCTTAACTTTAGTGGTGAGGGTTCGGAGGGCTGATGTGTGTTCGCCCAGCACGTCCTCCGTGTCCCCCACGCGGCGCTCCACCTCCGACAGCCGGGTTCTGAATTTGTCCATGTCCTTACGGATAAGACCCATCTCCAGCTGTATTTTATCGATTTTGCCAGTCAATGTAGTTTGGCAGGTCCTGATCGCCTGCATCAGCGCTGTGAAGTGGTCTGCATCTTGAATCTCAGGGTCTGCTTCCTCGGTTTGTGACGCCATATTGGCCGTCTGACTGCTATCAGCTTTCCCGCCACGGGGAGTAGTGCGGGCTGTAAAGGGCTTCTTGTGAGCGGCGGAGCGGCGGTTATAGGGCATACCAGGTCTGTCGGTTCACTGCTGTGTCTGGGTGACTCCAGGTTATAAAAATCCGCAGGAAAACAGGATTATTAGCCGGCAAGGTGCTGGAGCCTCTCAACTATGCGTCCATCCCGGTCGCCATCTTGGACACGCCCCCGTTGGCCCACTTTTATTAAAGAAAATCAAACAAAGTTCCAGAAATGAAAACAAAATGGTATTCCTCGCAGGGGGGTTTCACCGCCAGCACCAAAATAAAAGGATATTCAGCCTCCTGGCTTACACATGCAGCATTGCAAACAAAATACCGAGCCACCTGGCTCTCTTCAGCAGCAGCACCACTGCTCAGGCTCCCACACGGAGCTCTCCTGACTCCTGTCAGTGACCTCAGATACAGGTCTCTGGCTTTCACAGTGCAGCCTTTACTCTATGGCTACTCCAGTGCACACCTGCACTCTCTGGGTTCTCCCTTGCAAGCATGGACTCCTCGGGAGGGTGGAGCCCAGAACCATGAAATCCCTGGGCTCCAGGTCCCAAAGTGGACTTTACTAAATAATGAGGAAACTGAAAAGCCAGTTTCTTCCCAAATAAGCAAATACACTGGAGCTCCTCAACCTGCCTGGTTGTGAATCCTGCATCTATACACTGGTGGTGTATCCAAATGAATGGACCTCATCAACTAATAAAATATACAGAAAATATCGATGCAGGTCCTTTGTCACTACCGGGAAACTGTATGAGTAGGGGTTGTGGTATAGACTGCTCTAAAGCAGGGACCACTATACAATATGTTTGATTGAAAAAATATTTTAAAAATATGCATTTGGTATGCAAATAAATTGTACTGTCTCAAAGCGGCAGGATAAATTATGGCTAGAAATATATTTATTGGTAGACTAGTGTAGCCTGAGTAAAGGATAATCTAATATATTGCTTCATGTATTTATTCTGGTGGTAGTCAAGAAGCCCAACAAAATAGTTACAACATATGCAGAGTACCAAGATCTCATTGAAGCAACAAACCTTTTGATCTTCTACTTTATATGGTTTGGAGCAAATTCTGCAGAGAAAACTCTGTAATTGGTTGAACATTTTAAAATCAATAGCTCTGTGCAATGATTTATTGATATTGCTAATTACAGCTGTATTGCAGCAAAGTAAACACAAATCATTTTTATATATTTTTTCACGATGTAATTTGTACAAGCATGGAAAGACGTGCTTTGGCTTTTTGTATCCAAAAAATGCATCTCAATAAAATGTTACAGTTAACATAAACTTAAAGGCCAGCACCACCAAAAACTGATGTTTAAACTTTATTTGCTTGTTAGTAGATGGAATCACTTGCTGATTTATTTTATCTTTTCAGAACCTATACTGCTGCAGAACTCCCAGTTCCACCCAACGTTTGCAGCCATTATAAGGCCACATAGTGTAGAGTACAAAAATAATAATAGGAGACACAAGCTAAAGTGACAGGTTAACCCAAACCTAAGCTTTAACCTAAAATGAAAAATAAAAGAAGTTTGGATTCAACTCTCTAATACTCAGCAATAAGTGACATATCAGTTTGTACTTGGTGGTGTCATTAATATATTGCTAAATTGTTAAGGGCAGTATAAATTCACTTCACCAATATTCAGCTAATGAAAGCTCCTGTTTAAATGAAGGTACATCTGCCAAGTGAAGCAGTAAGTCAGTAAATAGGAAAGAAGTGCAAGATCTAAACCTGTACCTGGACACTTGCACCTCTCTAGAAAATTTTCACACAAAGGGGTTGATTTACTATAGGCACTTGGAAAGGGAAGTTGCACTTCACAAGTAAGTTTTAACCATAGCTTACTGAAAGTGGCAAAGTTTCACTGTGCAAAGAATACCCAATCAAGTTCAACGTGTAGCAAGATCATACTAAAGTTGTGGATAAACCCCCCCCCCCCCCCCAATGGTTACTGCAGTTAAAAAAGATCTTACTCAACTTCTCTACAGAGAAAAACTGAACATAGAACTACAGCACAGTGCCCCTATGAACCGATTCTTTAAAAGATGACGTTCCTATATTGAGAACACCTTTTCTCCTATGGAAACAGAGTCTTTATTGAAATCCTTCAACTATACCAAATCTACCATATGATTACCTCTTATTCCCCCTCCTCCCCATCCCCTTTACGCTCCCTTTTAGTTTTAGTTGGGCTATTTAGTTTAAGAAAAGACCAGAACCCATGCAATTGGCACACAATGTTTCATGCTTATCTATTACGGTTACTGTTAGCTAATATTGCATTGCCCACTGAGAGTCATCCAACACGGTATTGCTTTCTCTTCATGTACCATGCGAGGAAGCAGTACATCATATCTCTGACAGCAATGTTTTGTCCCATATAAAAACAATTATTGATGTTTTTACATATCTGATTCTTGTTTAGGCATCTCGATTTTTGTAACCAATTCTCTTTTTCCTGTTTACTGCTCATCTATAGCTTTTGTTATGATAACTTTGAATTGAATTTAATTGAATTCCAAAGTAAATAGGGGTAAATTGTATATCAAAAATATTGTACAATAAAATGAATGTTTCATGCACCAACAAAATGTGAATACACAGAAACCATCCATTTTCTCAATATATCAAGTGAAAATCAATAGTGTAATTTCACTTAGAAAGCCATGTCTATTGCAAACAATCTGTGATGAACTCCACTCTACAGTTGTGTCCAAATTAGTGCTCCAGTGTACAAACAAGCTCCTTACCAGATAACATTGACCTCCTATGTTTCAAATCAGCATTTTTCAGGAATGGTGTCAATCACATAAAGGCTCACATCCGGCTCAGCCATAGACAAGCATGGAGAGGGAACAAAATGGGCTACATAATATTGTACTGTTAAAACCACATTTTTTCAGTATTCACAAAGCACCTGAAGGAATAAAGCATGTAAAATCACTCCTCTCAGTCTGGGGGATGTGATGATGTCAGAGCTAGGCTCCTCCCTATGCATTTCATCACAAGAGGGATGTCCATTCACTGGTCCTCAGAGGGAATGTCTGCCTTCTGATGAAACATGTAGGATAGAGCTTAGCTCATACATCATCACATTTGCCGGTCAGAGCAGAGTGAATTTATGTGCTTTATTGCTCATGTGCTTTGTGAGTGCCCTCTTTTGATACAAAAAAAGCGTGGTGGTTTTAACAATACTATACTAGGTAGCCCATTGTATTCTCTATGCATGCTTGTCTATGACTGGGACCGATGTGAGCCTCTATGTGATTGACACCATTCCTGGAAAATGTTGATTCAATGACATCTCCCTTACACTTAAAACGCTATAGACCTCATATATAGGAAGTCAATGTTATCTGGTAAGAAGCTTATTTGTTCACTGGTGGTGGAGCACTAAATTGGACAGAGCTTTAGACTGAAGTTCATCCCAGATTGTATGGAATAGACATGGCTTTCTAAGTGGAATTACACTATTGACTTTAACACGATATGTTAAGAAATTGTATGGTTTCTATGTATTCACACTTTTTCATAGATGATTCACACTTTGTCATAGTGAAGCACATTGTTAACCTCCCTGGCGGTATGATTATTTCAGATTATAGATGCTGAAAGCGGTACAATTATTTTGCATGGAAATTTGGCGTTTTATATTGTAGGGCTGTAATTCTTAACAATAACACACTTAAATCTGTCCACCAAGAGTCTAGTAGATATCCTAGGTATGATGAAGTTTGAAACACAAAATCATAAATAATATAATAGATACATATAAATAATTAAAAAAAATAATAATATATTCATAATAAAATACATTTCCCCACGATTCACTATCGCTCAATTCTGCAAGTGTTCTAATTTACTATCGCTGTTTTCTAGATGGTCTAAAGCCACTTTTGATGTAAAGGGACCCTTTTTGGTTGCTATGGACAATCTCAAGTTTCCAGGCAGAAAGAACAGTATATATAATATAAAACTGCATGCAGGGCATTGGACAAAGCACTGGGGACAAAAGGGATGTGAAATGATTTCATACAGTACTGTAATCTGTAAGATTACAGTACTGTATGTG
This sequence comes from Lithobates clamitans, assembly GCA_037952925.1. Taxonomy (NCBI): domain Eukaryota; kingdom Metazoa; phylum Chordata; class Amphibia; order Anura; family Ranidae; genus Lithobates; species Lithobates clamitans. Next base: position 8,525,765 of record JBBGZY010000821.1, on the reverse strand, counting down.
TTACAATTTTTATAAGGGCAGCGTGGGAATGTCTGTACCAGGAGCTGATGGAGTATGGCCCATGGATGTAAAGCATCATATACAAAGACCTCAAAGTAATCGTGAATCTCCATGGTGAAATGGGTGCTAATGTTTCAAGCGATCCAGATTGGAATCTCTTATTGCAAGTTATATCCATGGTCCAAAGTATAACGTGACCCAACAAGAGAAGATAATGAGAGAAAACACATCGGTCGCTCTCCTTTTCTTCTCTTGTTGGGCCACGTTATACTTTGGACCATGGATATAACATGCAATATGAGAGTCCAATCGGGATCGCTTGATTTTAGCACCCATTTCACCATGGAGATTCACGATTACTTTGAGGTCTTCATATATGATGCTTTACATCCATGAGCCATACTCCCTCAGCTCCTGGTACAGACATTCCCATGATTCCCTCAGAAGACAGCACCACATGATGATTTTTGAGTCAACTGTAAGCAACACCAGGAGATGCATGCATCTGCTCTTGAGGAAGTGGAGTTCCATCCACGAAATGCATCGAGATTGTTGATGCCTACTTATCATATATTAAGAGTTTTTATGTTATTTTGCATTTATGTCAAATTTGTTAGTTATATAATTTGTGTGTACTTATATACATAGGTTTAGTATGCTATGATTCAGTCGTACCTTATATATACAATTTTATCTGGTTATTAATGCCTCGTTTCCACTGAGCGGATCGGTTCGGGTCGGTACAGTTTGAATGGCCTAGAATGGTCCAGTCTTTTCTGGTGAGCGTTTCCACTGCAAGTGGGACCACAAGGGGCCATACAGGGTTTAGAAAAAATGCCTCAGCATAGCACAGCAGAGGGTTTTCTGTCAGCCAATCAGTGGAATGTATTGTAGCTCCGCCCTAACCGAACCGTTCCATTTTCTATGGCCCCACATCTGAAGCAGGACCCTGAATGGAGCGGTACGGTTCAGTTGTATGGGCCGCTTTTATAATGGAAACACCCAAAATAGCGCACCGTACCGAACTGAACCGATTTGCTCAGTGGATACGAGGCATAAGATCCTAACTATGTAAACTATTTGTCTTGTTGAGGGGTTTTTCAATAAATTTGCTCTCAACAGTACGTTTGGTTTATATTTGATTATGCTAGCAATTTATCCATGTATATATTGATTAGCACTACCATTTAAATCAATTAGATATACCCACTGATAGCCACGCATCTCATTTAAAGTCCCCCAAAAAACGTATCTTTACTTACAGTCAAAACTTGGAATAACAGTGATCACCGCTGTATTTTTGTATCCGATGTCTGTCCTTCACAGCATGTAGAAATCTATTTTCAGTAACACTTATTGCCATAAAGATACAGGTAAATTCATAGCACAATTATAAACACACCTGCATACATTAGGCCTTGTTTTCCCTAACACTTTACCACTAAGGATAAGTAACTGCACTTACATTGTAAGCGTAGTCCCTGTACATCAATTTAAAAATGCTTTTACTAAATGCACTACCCAGAGATTTTGTGGCCCAACACTTGTGCAAAATCAATTGACAGCCATAATGGTTCAAAGGGAGTCGGTGTCCTTCAGTCTAGTCAAGGTCATGATTACTGGTTGTGACTGTCAAAAGAAACACACTGAAGTCAACAAAAAGGGGATTCTAGAAATTAACTGTAAAAAGTTTAAAGTGGTGAACTACTACTAAATACTGACTAGCTTGTGATCACAGTTCATATATATTTTCAGTGCCTCTCAATTAGCCTGAACTTATAATGGACTTTATGTTTTAAGACTGAGCTCTTCTACACTAATAAAATCAGATGCCAGCTATATTATTTATTTAGGGATATATAGACCCTTTTCTTAAAGTGGTTGTACACCATCACATACAGTATACCCAGTGAATTGAATAGCCTCAGATGATACACAGTGATAGAAAAAAATCTGCCTGCATAAGTTTTACTTGTATATCTGCTGTCTTCCCCTTTCTACACCCTTTCAAAAGTGCAGATTGTGTTAAAAATCTTTCTTCATTGTTCAGCAGTACATAGGAAAGGGTGGAGAGCTGCACTTACACTGTCTAAGAGCTAATTGAGGGAAAGGGACACACCTCCCTTGCAGGGGAACAAAGGAACATGCAGAGCTGTATTCTGAATAGACGAGCTCCCTGCTAATCTCCCTTCCCGACACAACTTTTTATCTCATGTTATCTCATGTGTCGGAGAACTTGTCAGAAGTGACTCATGCTGATAACAGAGAATCTAAGCACCAGGGAAAAACGACACGCTTTGGAGAGAGATAATTAAACACTACAGGTAAAAGTGCTAGTTCAAATTTCATGAGGGTTTACAACCACTTTAAGGCTTCATGCACACTGGACTATTTTACAACTGTTGTTTTTGGCTTTTTTCTGCAGCCAGTAAAATCCCCAGCACGTTATCCTATGTGTCCATGCACACATAGGCTTTTATCAGTGTTTTTTGGCAGGGGTGTTTTCTGGCTGGAAAAAACCCAGAACTAGTGGGTTTTAAGAGGAGTTTTTCAACTGTAAAAATACTATAACTCTGAAAAACGCTGAAAAATACAGCTATTCAGAGTTTATCAGTGTTTTTAAACCATAAGCTTTTGTGGGAGTATAGTTTTGCTAAAAAAAGCTAAAAAAAAAAACACTGAAAAACGCTACAGCAAAAACAATGCAAAACTCTTTCTACAGCTACAGCTTTCTACAGCTAACGCTACTGCCATTTTTATAACGTCTAGAGTGCCTGAAGCCTAAGGGTAAAGTATAATGCATTTCTATTGAGCACACATTTTGAGCTGTTGAATTTTTTTATTTTTTTTTATTAAAGACATTTTTCAAAGTACAAAACATGGTACAAAACAGTACAAAAGGTACATAGGAAAAAGTCAGTCAACCAGAACATACATTATATATGTTGGTAGGATTGTCAAGCATAAACATACAAGGGGTAAGCAGTTATAGATTTACCTATATAGATACCACAGCATGTTCCCGTGTAACAGTAACGTTAGGAAAGAACAATAAAAGCAAGGATAAGATATTAGAGCCAATATTAACAAATCGTTAATTGAGTGAGGGACGAGAATTGTTGAGATAATGAAGTAATCAGCTGTTGAGTTTTTATTATTACAGTGTTTACCGCAAAGTAATGTTTGATGTGACTTTCAGATGTTTAAATGTTTGTGTTTTTACATTGTCGTACATTTAGAGATGTGAGGGTTAACAACTACAGGGAGCTCTGTCTTTGACTTTACCTAATTCAGCCTCCCTTCTGAACAATTGTTTAGATTATATTAGCCGCACAGGGAGTGCATTGGTTTTAATCGGTTGGCAGACCCATAGATTTCATTTTAGGAAACTCCAAAGAACTAAGCAAAGCATGAGTATGTACGATGCAAATATTGTTACTCCATGGGCATTTTTTATAGAAACATTTTGGAAACCTTAGAACATATTGCTAAAATTTTTATATCATGCTGCTCTCTTCTACACACATATGTAATCATTGTTAAAATACTATATGTTCCCCTAAAGAAGTCCTATTCTATCAATTTTGCCTCTTGCACTGACCAAGATGTACGTTCCTTAAAACGTCCTTTTGTTAAAATTATGATTTAGTATGATACTCTATCTCAAGTACATCATGCTTGCACCGTGAAGCAATTTCTTTTTGTAAAGGTCTGGAAATAGGGGATGGGTTTATGGAATCACCATGTTGCAACATGGTGGAACAATGATTAGGGACAATCTTTCAAAAGGAAAAACTCTCTACTGAAAGTAGTTTCAGCAGTGGTAGTACTTTTATTCCAATTTGTCTAATAATACCCAATCACATGCACAAAAAACTAAGCTAAGGGAAAATGCCCCTGCAAAATGAATGAAAATCAAGGAAAAAAGCTTAGAAATATAAAACAAATGCAGTCATCAAATGTAAAGACTTTTGAGCTGCAGTAAATTACTTTTTCATTTTTCGGTTTAATACCACATTCAGTAAATCAATCCAATAGCATTAAAATATGTTGCATTCATGGTCTGTATAGTTTCCATGGTAAACAATCCAAAATGCATCCAATAATTTATTAACACGCTTCAAATATTGAGTTGAGTTCCCCAGATGCAAATGACCTGCAACTACAAGTAAAGGATCTTCCTTTTACATGCTGTAAGAAAGTCTAAACGGAATATTGTACAGAGCCACAGTTCTCTTGCAGAGATTGATGATGTGACATGTTAGTTTATCTAGTAAAGCCAAAACCATGTTTAATTTTGGAAAATGAAAAATCCCTTAGTTTAGTGACTGATGAAAAGTTGTGCTGATTTTAATTGTTCAATTATGTGCAAGCAAATATACTGTTTCTTTAATTTTCCTGGCACATGATTTCACTTCACATCCTTTATTAGGCTAAGTGAAGTTATACTTTGCAAAGTAAAACATTACTTAGTAAAGTAAACATGTTCTACCTCCTAAGTAAATCAACCCTGCCATCTGTTGAATTATAACATAAAGTGAAAATTTATGTTGATGTTCTACTAAGGCAATTATTTATGAAATTAAGTTCTGTATCTTATCTGTATATTAATTTTCCAGACATCACAGCCTACATTGTGGGTGTTGCTAACCATCCAGATGTCCAAATATATATGTATAGGTTCTCTGTAAAGTAGTATAGCTCTCTGCAAAATCTAACAGATTGAACTGTACCAGTATAATCTCTGTGAGATATGGTGGTTATTGATGGTAAGACAATAATTTGAAAACAACTAGTTAATAGAAATATTGACACTGGAAATATAAAGATCTGAACCTAATATACTGTAATTAAAATATACATTTACTATACTCTAGCTAGATTAGAACTAAATGTCAATTTCTGTCACTGAGCACCAATACCTTCAGTAGCTAACCAATAAAAAGTACACAGTACAAAAGTCAGTATTGAAGCCAATTAATCAACATAACACCCAGGCAACCTGCATTTTAGAAGCAGGTCAGTAATCAAAACCCACATATTTAACTTAGAAAAATATTTTTTTTCAATCAAATATTTTTTTTTTTTTATTTCCAATTCACAAAACTCAAAACATACAGAGCATTCCCACCAAACAACAACAACAATAATAAAAAAAGAAAAGAAAAATAGAAAAATGTTTAACATAAAATGGTGATACTACATTCGTGCTTTTGGGCTGTTAAACAGAAGCATGGATGGTTTGCTATTATAGCCTACACCTTTGGAAGGGTTGATGATGATTTGGCTCTGGAAGGGTTGATGATGTGCCAGGTATCAGCCTTATGAAACCTGACACCCCAGTTTAGTTGTGTGCTGCCCTCTCCCTGTGTTAGGACTGTCAGCTGCACACAAGAGAGTATTGAACCCTGGGCTTTAATTGATATGTTCAGCTTTGTAAAATGTTACATGTTACACCAGTATTTAGGGTGCACAATTTAACATGTTACAATACAACACATGTCCCCACTCCCTGATCTCCCCCTTGTGGCAGCGGGAAGGGGATTTTCTCCCTAAACCCAATATTTAGAAACAGTGCAGCCATGCAGGACTCTGCCCATACAGAGTTCTGTGGATGAATGAACTACAGTTACCGTCATCCACTGATGGATTATATTCTCAATAAACTACGAGGGTGCTGGTAAGTCCTCTCATAGTTCATTGACTTTTCCTGCAGTTCAGAAACTGCCTGCCCTGACCGCCTTGACTGCCTGTCAAGCATACAGCTGACTGAGAGTCTGCAGGAGCCTGACTTTGCTTCTGCCATCTGCTGAGCACAGGTGCAATGCCTTATACACACGGTCAGGGCCAGATTTCCCACAAGGCCACTGAGGCCAGGCCTCGGGGCAGCAGTGGTGCAGGGGCGGCACCGCTCCTGTGGCGAATTCTCAGCTTTCGTGGCCAGACAGATGGGAGCTCAGTACAGAGGACGGAGGGGGGAGACTGTATGCTGAGTACTCCTTATCTGCATCGGGCTGTGCCGTGCCGTCCTAGTCCACCCAGGACACTCTCACCAACTTTGGCTGTAGAAGTTCTCCCCAGGAACAGGTCAGTGTGCCCCCCCAAGTGTGTATAGAGCCCTACCGGACACAACTTACATGGGTGCCAGGAGTACCTGGCTCTGATTCCCAGTGGAGCTGTCCTCTATGACTCCCATTTTACAATTTCTATAGGTGATCTCTATGACTGTTCCATGGGTGATCTCTATGACTGTCCCATGGGTGATCTCTATGACTGTCCCATGGGTGATCTCTATGACTGTCCCATGGGTGATCTCTATGACTGTCCCATGGGTGTTCCCTATGACTGTCCCATGGGTGATCTCTATGACTGTCCCATGGGTGATCTCTATGACTGTCCCATGGGTGTTCCCTATGACTGCCCCATGGGTGATCTCTATGGCTGTCCCATGGGTGATCTCTGACTGTCCCATGGGTGATCTCTATGACTGTCCCATGGGTGACCTCTATGATTGTCCCGTGGGTGATCTCTATGACTGTCTATGACTGTCCCATGGGTGTTACCTATGACTGTCCCATGGATGATCTCTATGACTGTCCCATGGGTGATCTCTATGACTGTCCCATGATGGATCCTACATTCCGACATATGTTTTGCAGTGAATGGCTCTTCAGGAAGTGACTTCCTTCACTTCCTGAAGAGCCATTCACTGCGAAACACATGTCAGAGCGGAGGATCCATATTTTCCGGGTCCATATTTGATACCCCACACCAGGCTATGCACCTTCGGAGTGAGACGTGGAATGCATGCTACCCCCAGGGATCAGCTGACTCACACACTCTGTTTACACCTAGTGCCAGGCCAGGCACTATTACATGTGAGTGTAACTGCTATCATTGCTGCTGTTTTTACTTTATTAAAAATTGCTACACTGAGACTTTCATCCGTGTCTCCTGTGGAGCCATTTTTTACATTCTAGCTCCTTCCTAAGTGGCCATTGGAGTGGATCCCTGCCATTAGTGGAACCAATCTTGGGTACCGAAAGTGTTTCTTGGCCATCCTGTAAAAAGGGGTCAAACAGCTCTGGTGAGTGGCCATCTTCATACTCAGCACTCGTGGTTAAAGATCTAGAAGTTTTATCACAGAGTATTCCGTTTTGGTGTTGGGATTTATTCACTTATGGACTTTATGCTTGCTTATTTTCTCATAAATGTAAATATTTGCCTTGATACGCCTCTCAAAGTAGTATTTTAATTGGACCTCCCTTGTCTCTGATACCAAGTACTTTTTTTTATATATATTCAGAACTGTGGCAGTGAATTGGAACAGTGAAATGAAAAACCACAAAAAAATAAAGATAATTGGCATTACTTTTCCCAATTAGGACAGAGGTTAATGATAATAACTCCAGCATAAAAGTGTTTCTTTTCAAAATGTGCTTACACATTTCAATAAGCATATTAATCTTAGCGGATTGGATTTTTATTACATAGAGGAAAATGTGGTTACTGCGATGCATTGTACGCTGTTCTGAATTACATTTAATTAATTAAAAAAATTACATTTATAAGAACACACTCACGTTGCTTACCAAACACTATGCTAATGAATTTTTGAATTATTCAGGTTTTTTTCCACTTTATTTATGATGCTTGATGGATTATTTAACACTTGAAAACAGTTAGCGAGTGACCTAATCTACTCTAGACATCATTCACCTCACCATTCAGTGCTGGCTTTTTTTACATTTGTGTACAGTAGTAAACATGTATCAACTGAAGGAAACATGAATGTCATTTCACACAAGAAATACTAGCTGATTAAAATTTGCACACTGCATTAACAGTAAGCTATTTTGAAATAAGGAAAACAAGTCTTAGGCTAGGTTCACACAAGACCGGTGCAAATTTCCCCTCAGTTTTCACTGAGAATTTCCAAGGGAGCTGTTCAGCTACAATTTACATGCAGTTCAGATGCAAAATTTTTGGAGCCGGCGGCCACCGGCATCTTTAACATCAACTGTTTGTTAAAGAACAGGCCGGTCACCGCATTCTTGACCCCTTTATGCCGACCATACGCAAATATGCGGCTCCACTGGACTGGGTTTTTTTCCATGGGGCCACATATTTGCGTTGCTCCCTTTGTGCTGGGATCACGCCGCACAACACAGAGCCCAGGGTCTCACCGATTCCAGGTCATCTGATCGCTGTGATAGCCTCAGATTGGCTATCACAGTGATCAGTCATTGTGAAGCCCGCCTCTGTGTTTTCTGTCTCTGTGAATGGATGAGAGAGATAATGTACATTGTATCATCCTCTGTCCTTGCAGATATAGAAAAAAAATGATAATATTAATGATAATATTTAAAAAATAAAAAATAAATATAAAAAATAACTAGACCCAGGGTCAGTGTTTGGGTCAAAGGTCAAGTTCAGGGTCAGTATTTTTTGGAAAGGTTTTTTTTAAAAAATTAGTATTAGTGTCAGTGTGTTTTAGGTAGGGTAAAAAAAGCAAAATGTGCACTATTGTTTCTGGGCTGTACTACAGGTACAAACAACAACTAACATACACATATGTGGTATCGCTGCAATCGTCAGAAGCAGGAGAATTTATTTTGTTTTTTTTGTTTGGCAGTAGGTTATGGTAGTAGCAAGAAATATACAGTTAAATCTTAAAAAAAACATTTTTTTTTTACTATTTTGGGCCAGTATTATCCGTTGATGATAACATTTTTTAGGAGATGTCCATTTATCTATATTCCTGTGTGATTGTCATAAATAGATGAATAAATGAATAAATACCATCAGAGTTAATTTTAAGTGTAAGTGAATAAAAAGCTGCTATGGGACACAGCAAATAGCGATATGTAAATCAAATACTAATATTGACCATTCCATACAGATAAATATAGAAAACTTATGTGCAAAAAACAAGTTTTCTATATTTATCTGTATGGAATGGTTAATATTAGTATTTGATTTACATATCGCTATTTGCTGTGTCGCATAGCGACTTTTTATTCACTTACACTTAAAATTAACTCTGATGGTGTTTATTCATTTATTCATCTATTTATGACAATCACACAGGAATATAGATTTAAGTATCTAATGCAAGCGCACAAAATTTTTTTTCTTTTTATTTTAAATTTTCACCTCATTGATATTTGGGGTTTTTGTTGCAGCTGCAGTTACACAAATTTTTGCTTGGTAGCGCAGGTTTTCTTTCTTTTTTTCTTTTTTTCTTGATATCCATTTATCACCTAATGAAGCCCAAGCAAGGTATAATCCACCTGGATGCATAAAGTAGTTGTGATCATACGTAGGATTTTACTAACACTTGTCAAAATTGCAAAATTGGGCTTAGGCATTTAGATTTGTTTTACCCTTAGGCATGAAGGGGTTAACAACAGATGATTCATCAGCTGTCAGCGGGGAACAGCTGAATGTAAACAAAAAACATTCACAATAAAAATTGTAAAAAAATGGCATGGGAGTCCCCCTCCCTCCAATCCATACCAGGCCTTTTCATGTCTGATATGGATTTTAAGGGGAACCCCACACCAAAATGTAAAAAATGGCATGGGGTCCCCCCCAAATTTATACCAGACTCATCAGTACACCAGGGCTGATAAATTTTCAGACATACAGTATATATCATAGTTTGTGGGCTCTATAACTTTCCTACAGACAAAATAACAAACACTGATTTGGGTTATTTTCACCAAAGAAATGTAGCAGAATACAGTTTGGCCTAAATTTGTGAAGAAAGATTATTTATTTTCAAATTTTATAACAGAAATTAAGAAAAACACATATTTTTTTCTAAATCGTCATTTTTTTCAAGATTTTTGTTCTTATTTTCATTTATTTAGCAACAAATAAAAAAACCCTAGTGGTGAGTAAATACCACCAAAAAAACCTTTATTTGTGTGAAAAAAATGATAAAAATGTAATATAGGTACAGTTTTGCATGACCGCGCAATTGTCATTTAAAGTGCAATAGTGCTGAAAGCTTAAAATTGGCCTGGGCAGGAAGGGGGTGAAAGTGCCCTCTTTTGAAGTGATTAAAAGTTGATAATGGCTTGTTTTTGAAGTATGAACAGCCTAGATTTAGTAAGCACTGAACTTGAAAATGGTTATACCTTCTATGAACCTATAGGAGCTTGGGTGGCTTTGTTTTGGATAGAATGATTCTATAAATGTTTAATAATAGGAATTAGAAAATAAATAGGTGGTGCTTGCTGATACACTTGACAGCCATTAAACTAATTTGCACACTGGTTACCTGAAATAGAAATTGTGGCAGCACAAAATTTGGATATATGATCATACGTGGATGTAGTCTATTTGCTTTTTTCAATTAAAGCATATCTGAACCGCTCAAAAAATGTAACATATTGCAGCTTACCAGTCCTTAGATTTAGTAGCTGCAATATGTTCTTCTTTTAGACCTTTTGCGCTATATTTTTCTACTGGTAATCCTGAAAATTACACACTTTCTGCCCTTCATGCCATTGTATCTATGGAGCTATGGTTATCACACAGACTGGTCTTTAAACATGTCTGCCTTTGTTCATCTCTATTACAGTACATGGTGGATTGATGAGACTAGTAGTTACACAATAAAGATAAGGATGTTTGTGCTTTCTTGTTAACTAACAGCAAGTGACAAAGACACTGCATTTTTGGAAATATAAACAGGAAGGTCCATCGTATTTAGAGGATATAGAAACACATTAAATAAATATTATAACTTCAAATGCTGTGTACCAAATCTTTAGTGTATAAGTATTGAGGTGTACAGATACAAACATTAATAAAGATACTTTGTATATAAAAACATTAAGGTTTACTTTTTCTCTAAACTTTAAAAGCTTTAAAATCCATGTAGTATTTTAACTTTTTAATCCCAATCACTTTTATTTGCTAAGGGGAACATCTACACAGTCTCAGCACAACAGTCTTAAATAAATCATGAAACATATCTTCTACAGATGCAAAAGCTATACAGGTACAGCATATAGTTTGCAATCCTTTTTGATAGGCCAGATAACAGTAGTTATAATAAATGTTGCAGATAAAGACAAAATTGTACCTAAAATGGTTGTGTTATAATGATACGTACACAAGTTCAGAAATATTTAAAAGTTCAGTATATAGTATGGCCCTCAAGTAGAAGAGAGGTTCAACAAAACAGTGTCTTAGAATGGGTGAACTTGGCAGACCCAGGGAACTGGGGGAATTGACAATATATGACCTCAGATATTTTATTTGTTTTTATTTTATTTAATACAGGTATTTATATAACCCAATCTATTTACACAGCATTTTACATATATTATATACATACACATTAGTTCTTGCCTTCAAGGAGCTTACAATCTAAGGTATCTAACTCACATTCATATATAGTAGGGCCAATTTAGACAAGAGCCAATTAATCTACCAGTGTGTCTTTGGAGTGTGGGAGGAAACAGGGGTACCCAGAGTAAACTCACACGGGCACAGGGAGAACATGCAAACTCCATGCAGGTAGTGCTGTGGTTGGGATTCGAACTATTGACCCTAACGCTGCTAAGTGGAAGTGTTAAAGCGGTAATAAACCTCCCCCAAAAAAGAAAAATTTGGACCCCCTGCAGTTTTATGCCACTCTGCATTCTAAGGCCAACTGTGGTGTCCGTTTATGAAGCATTGAAATCTATTCACTGCTTCATTCTCCAGGTCACAGAGGAGATCTTACTCCTCTGTGTGCCTGTATATGAAGCAGAGTAGATCTCTTCACCTTTGGAGGAGTGAAGCGATCTACAAATGCTTCCAACAGTGGAGAACGTCCCCTGACACTGGAATCTCATGAGACTTTACGAGATTACAGTACAAGAAATTCACCGAAACACAGAGATGTCAGTTTATTAAGCAGTGATAAATTATCACCGCTCAGGACACTGACAGACGGCTTGGTTAATGTTAAAAAAATAACGAGTCCCCCTACATAATATATATATGTATACACACACACATTATATATATATATATATGTATATGCACACAAATTATATATATATACATACACATATTATATACATATATGACAGGGGAACATGGTTACAGTGTTGGGGGGTCTGAACAAGGTAGAAGGAAGTTAAAAATCTTCCCGCTCAGACCCCCCCGGATTCCCTCTTCACTCCCTGATTCTCCACCTCTGAGCTGGTGAATCGGGGAGGGTGAATTCTGACACAGATCATGAGTGAAGTGCTCAGATTGCAGCTTCATAAACTGGCCGTTATGTGTCAGTCAATGAGGATTCTCTGTGTGTGGAGATCATCGGCGGGAGAACATCTTCAAACACTTCTCCCCCGATTATCTCTGTTTCCTAAACTGTTTATGGACTGTGATCAGCAGCGATCCTCGGGATCACCGCTGTTCACTGCTTCATAAACGGACACCTGTATGACTTGGAATGCAAAGCATCACTGCGCATGCACGACTGACATCATCAGCTATCGCTGATGTGAATATCTCCTAGACGGTGTACATTTAGGTGATATTCAGTGTACCTACAGGTAAGCCTGGTTGTAAGCTTACCTGTAGGTACAAGTACAGTATATTTTACTACCACTTTAAATACTTTTTTACGCAGTTCCAAAGGTGTAGTGACCACCCCTGGAATGCCTTTGTTACTTTTTTCATAGGGAGTCTCACCATCCCTCCTATACCTTAGCTTTACATATAGATACCACATGTGATCCAACTCTGAGGTCATTATTAGTACCATAACAGACACAGGGTATCTTCGCTAAACATCTGGGTCTTAACAATCATCTGTAATATACTGTATTTACATAATGTTTAATCTTGGTATGTAATTTCTAGGCTTATGATACTACAAAAATCTGGTGCTGGTGTACCAGATACAGTCACTAACATTTTCTCCCATTTTTGAATTTTACTACAATGGATAAGTCCTTTCATTGTAGTATATTTAGTATAGTTATTACTCAGTGTATATAGAAATTATGATCATACGAAAGATGTTTTTACTGTAATCACCTAGTTTTATTCAACCCCAGTTTTTACTGTCATACTGCAACAAAAAAAAATCTGCTCTATATACATCATATGTAAGTTTGGGGTGCCTCTTTATTTGGTTTAGTGCTGAGGACATCGATATCCACAACCCAGCATATATAAACACCACAAAAGATGGCCCCCAGCAAGGCCCAATGAAGGAGTATGCGTGCGCTGAACGCGAGCCACCTCATCCTCCCGCAAACCCAGAAGTGATGTCATCCTCCTGTCTCCAGCTTCCTCCACTCCCATGAGCACTGCATCCAATGCTTGAACCCACCAGTGCAGCCACATAGGTCAAACAAGGGGGACATCATCTATGTATCTCTGCCACAATAAAATGTTCCACTGGTACATATAAATACATAGAACCTTGCCCTCATAAATAGTCCTATCCCACCCCCAGGTACACCTTCAAAGAGGAAGATATTGTGTAAAAAAAAGGAAATATTATTAGGTTATTAGGAATTCTTTATGTTCATGCTGATCTATCTCTAATTGGTCAAAAAATTATTTCACTATTTGAATGCCCTTTTCAAAAAGGACAGGAGAGGAAGAATATAAAGCTTTACTGTCAAGACCCACTAGTATAGTATCAATAGCATCCCATTGGGAAATACATTTAAAAGAGCAAACAAAAGTCCTGGATGGCTTAACTCTAATGTAATAATGCATATAAAAGCAAAGGAGAAGGCCTTCAAAAAATACAAGGCTGAGGGATCAGCATTCATACTTTACAAAGAATGCAACAAGATATGTAAGGGTGCAATTAGGGCAGCTAAGATAGAACATGAAAGACACATAGCGGAGGAGAGCAAAAAAAATCCCCAAAAATTCTTTAAGTATATAAACAGTAAAAAAGGGAAGACAGGCCATATTGGCCCCATAAAGAATGAGGAAGGACATCTGGTTACAAAGGATGGGGAGATGGCAAAGGTATTGAATTTATTCTTCTCCTCAGTTTTCACGAGGGAATCGGGGGGCTTCAGTAACCAAAACTGCAGTGTTTGTCCTCATGACACATCACAGGAAGCACCCTCATGGCGAACAGAGGACAATATTAGAAATAGACTTGGGAAACTTTACATTACTAAATCACCAGGACCAGATGGCTGGCACCCAAGAGTACTTAGGGGAACTCAGTTAAGTAATTGCCAGACCATTGTTCCTAATTTTTACTGACAGGCTACTGACTGGAATGGTACCAGCTGATTGGAGAAAAGCCAATGTAGCACCAATAATTAACAAAGGGCCAAAATACATCCCTGGGAATTACAGACCAGTTAGCCTAAGATTAATAGTATGCAAGCTCTTGGAGGGGGTGATAAGGGACTATATACAAGATTTTAGTAATGAAAACGGTATCATTAGCAGTAATCAGCATGGATTCATGAAGAATCATTCTTGCCAAACCAATCTTTTAGCCTTCTATGAGAAGGTGAGCTGCCATCTAGATAAAGAAAGGCCTGCAGACGTGGTGTATCTGGATTTTGCAAAAGCATTTGAAACAGTTCCCCATAAACGTTTACTGTACAAAGTAAGGTCCATTGGCATGGACCATAGGGTGAGTGTATGGATTGAAAACTGACTACAAGGGCGAGTTCAAAGGTTGGTGATAAATGGGGAATACTCGGAATGGTCAGGGGTGGGAAGGGGGGTCCCCCAGTGTTCTGTGCTGGGACCAATCCTGTTTAATCTGTTCATAAATTACCTGGAGGATGGGGTAAACAGCTAAATCTCTGTATTTGCAGACAATACTAAGCTAAGCAGGGCAATAACTTCTCCGCAGGATGTGCAAATGAGGTTTAATGTAGAAAAATGTAAAATAATGCATTTGGGTGGCAAAAATATGAATGCAATCTACTCACTAGGGAGTGAACCTCTGGGGGAATCTAGGATGGAAAAGGATCTGGGGGTCCTAGTAGATGATAGGTTCAGCAATAGCATGTTATGCCAAGTTGCTGCTAACAAAGCAAACAGAATATTGGCATGCATTAAAAAGGGGATTAACTCCAGGGATAAAGTGATAATTCTCCCACTCTACAAGACTCTGGTCCGGCCTCACCTGGAGTATGCTGTCCAGTTCTGGGCACCAGTCCTCAGGAAGGATGTACTGGAAAAAGAGTGAGTACAAAGAAGGGAAACAAAGCTAATAAAGGGTCTGGAGGATATTAGTTGTGAAGAAAGGTTGCGAGCACTGAACTTATTCTCTCTGGAGAAGAGACGCTTGAGAGGGGATATGATTTCAATTTACAAATACCATACTGGTGATCCCACAATAGGGACAAAACTTTTTCATGGAAGGGAGTTTAATAAGACACGTGGCCACTCACTAAAATTGGAAGAAAAGAGGTTTAACCTTGAACTGCGTAGAGGGTTCTTTACTGTAAGAGTGGCAAGGATGTGGAATTCCCTTCCACAAGCAGTGGTTTCAGTGGGGGGCATTGATAGTTTCAAAAAACTATTAGATAAGCACCTGAACAACAGCAACATACAGAGATATACAATATAATACTGACATATAATCACACACATAGGTTGGACTTGATGTGTCTTTTTTCAACCTCACCTACTATAATAGGGACAACCACACCAAAGGAAGGTAATGCTATATGTGGGGTTGTACTTTTTCTGTCACAGTTTAGCCTGGAGATTTCTACTTGTGAACTTTTTACCTCCTTGCTGCAGTGTTCTGCTATAAGGGATGTTCAAGTCAAACTGGGACTTTTGAGTTTATATAATAATAGAACAAGGAGTGTAAACTGCATTTATTTTTCAATATACTCCCCTGCTACATTTATACACTTATTCCAGCATTTAACTAATGCCGGGAAAGCTTCAGCATAGAAAGATTTGTCAGTACGCCTGAACCATCCTAGAACAGCGTGCTTCACTTGTGTTCACCGTTCCCACAGAAAAAATTGTCTATTGTGAAATTTCACAACAGGTTATGCGTCGATTATACAGGATTAGGGGTTTCATGCTCTGAATGGGGAGGGCGGGGCCACCCAGTGACCCCACCCCCCTCTGACGCACGGTGACTTGATGGGACTTCCCTGTGGCGTTCCCCATGATGCCACAGGGAAGTCCCGTCAAGTCACCGTGCATCAGAGGGGGGCGGGGTCACCGGGTGGCCCCGCCCTCCCCGTTATTTAAGAACCGTCAGAAGAGGAAAAGCGTCACACAGCGGGAGCCTCCCTCCATGCCATCATGGATGCGGAGCGGCCCGAAAAGAAGATGAAGAGAAGAAGATGAAGAGAAGGAGCTGAAGAGAAGAAGATGAAGAGAAAAGCGGGAGCCTCCCTCCATGCCATCATGGATGCGGAGCCGCCCAAGGAGAAGAAGGGAAGAAGACGCCGACGCCGCGGAGGAGATGCCGGACGAGAACACCAGAGGGAGAACCATAAGAACCAGAAGAAGAAGAAGATGGAGGAAGAAACCGAAGGAAGATAGAAGATAGAAGAAAGAAGAAAGAAGAAACATTTAACCACTTGCCGACCGCCTCACGCCTATATACGTGAGCAGAGCGGCACGGGCAGGCAAAATCACGTACCTAGTACGTGATTGCCTTCCCGCGGGTGGGGGGTCCGATCGGACCCCCCCCTGTGCCAGCTGCGGTCGGCATTTGGTTGGGAGCGATGAGAGACGAGGGGGAGACCATCCGATCGGCCCCCCCCTCGCGATCGCTCCCAGCCAATGAGAGACATCCCCTGCCTCTGTATAGTACACAGAGGCAGAGGATGTGATGTCATCTCTCCTCGGCTGTCAGTTTCCGTTCCAGCGCCGAGGAGAGATGACATGTAAGTAAGTGCACAACACAAACACACACAGTAGAACATGCCAGGCATACATTACACCCCCGATCCCCCCCCGATCGCCCCCCGATCCCCCCCCAATCACCCCCCCCCCCTGTCACAAACTGACACCAAGCAGGTTTTTTTTTTTTTTTTTTTTTTTTTCCTGATTACTGCATAGTGTCAGTTTGTGACAGTTAGCAGTGTTAGGACAGTTACTGTAACCCCCCTGTAGGTCTAGGGTACCCCCCTTACCCCCCCTAATAAAGTTTTAACCCCTTGATCACCCCCCCTCACCAGTGTCGCTAAGCGATCATTTTTCTGATCGCTGTATTAGTGTCGCTGGTGACGGTAGTTAGGGACGTAAATATTTAGGTTCGCCGTCAGTGTTTTATAGCGACAGGGACCCCCATATACTATCTAATAAATGTTTTAACCCCTTGATTGCTCCCTAGTTAACCCTTTCACCACTGATCACCGTATAACCGTTACGGTTGACGCTGGTTAGTTAGTTTATTTTTTATAGTGTCAGGGCACCCGCCGTTTATTACCGAATAAAGGTTTAGCCCCCTGATCGCCCGGCGGTGATATGCGTCGCCCCAGGCAGCGTCAGATTAGCGCCAGTACCCCCCCTAATAAAGTTTTAACCCCTTGATCACCCCCTGTCGCCAGTGTCGCTAAGCGATCATTTTTCTGATCGCTGTATTAGTGTCACTGGTGACGCTAGTTAGGGACGTAAATATTTAGGTTCGCCGTCAGTGTTTTATAGCGACAGGGACCCCCATATACTATCTAATAAATGTTTTAACCCCTTGATTGCCCCCTAGTTAACCCTTTCACCACTGATCACCGTATAACTGTTACGGGTGACGCTGGTTAGTTAGTTTATTTTTTATAGTGTCAGGGCACCCGCCGTTTATTACCGAATAAAGGTTTAGCCCCCTGATCGCCCGGCGGTGATATGCGTTGCCCCAGGCAGCGTCAGATTAGCGCCAGTACCGCGAACACCCACGCACGCACCGTACACGCACCATACACCTCCCTTAGTGGTATAGTATCTGATCGGATCAATATCTGATCCGATCAGATCTATACTAGCGTCCCCAGCAGTTTAGGGTTCCCAAAAACGCAGTGTTAGCGGGATCAGCCCAGATACCTGCTAGCACCTGCGTTTTGCCCCTCCGCCCGGCCCAGCCCAGCCCACCCAAGTGCAGTATCGATCGATCACTGTCACTTACAAAACACTAAACGCATAACTGCAGCGTTCGCAGAGTCAGGCCTGATCCCTGCGATCGCTAACAGTTTTTTTGGTAGCATTTTGGTGAACTGGCAAGCACCAGCCCCAGGCAGCGTCAGGTTAGCGCCAGTACCGCTAACACCCACGCACGCAGCGTACACCTCCCTTAGTGGTATAGTATCTGAACAGATCAATATCTGATCCGATCAGATCTATACTAGCGTCCCCAGCAGTTTAGGGTTCCCAAAAACGCAGTGTTAGCGGGATCAGCCCAGATACCTGCTAGCACCTGCGTTTTGCCCCTCCGCCCGGCCCGGCCCAGCCCACCCAAGTGCAGTATCGATCGATCACTGTCACTTACAAAACTCTAAACGCATAACTGCAGCGTTCGCAGAGTCAGGCCTGATCCCTGCGATCGCTAACAGTTTTTTTTGTAGCGTCTTGGTGAACTGGCAAGCACCAGAGGCCTAGTACACCCCGGTCGTAGTCAAACCAGCACTGCAGTAACACTTGGTGACGTGGCGAGTCCCATAAGTGCAGTTCAAGCTGGTGAGGTGGCAAGCACAAGTAGTGTCCCGCTGCCACCAAGAAGAAAACAAACACAGGCCCGTCATGCCCATAGTGCCCTTCCTGCTGCATTCGCCAATCCTAATTGGGAACCCACCGCTTCTGCAGTGCCCGTACTTCCCCCATTCACATCCCCAACCAAATTCAGTCAGCTGCATGAGAGGCATTTTCTTTATGTCCTCCCGAGTACCCCTACCCAGCGAACCCCCCAAAAAAGATGTCGTGTCTGCAGCAAGCGCGGATATAGGCGTGACACCCGCTATTATTGTCCCTCCTGTCCTGACAATCCTGGTCTTTGCATTGGTGAATGTTTTGAACGCTACCATGCACTAGTTGAGTATTAGCGTAGGGTACAGCATTGCACAGACTAGGCACACTTTCACAGGGTCTCCCGAGATGCCATCGCATTTTGAGAGACCCGAACCTGGAACCGGTTACAGTTATTATAGTTAGTTACAAAAAAAAGTGTAAAAAAAAAAAAAACACAAACAAAAATATAAAATAAAAATAGTTGTCGTTTTATTGTTCTCTCTCTCTCTATTCTCTCTCTATTGTTCTGCTCTTTTTTACTGTATTCTATTCTGCAATGTTTTATTGTTATTATGTTTTATCATGTTTGCTTTTCAGGTATGCAATTTTTTATACCTTACCGTTTACTGTGCTTTATTGTTAACCATTTTTTTGTCTTCAGGTATGCCATTCACGACTTTGAGTGGTTATACCAGAATGATGCCTGCAGGTTTAGGTATCATCTTGGTATCATTCTTTTCAGCCAGCGGTCGGCTTTCATGTAAAAGCAATCCTAGTGGCTA
This sequence comes from Lithobates clamitans, assembly GCA_037952925.1. Classification (NCBI taxonomy): domain Eukaryota; kingdom Metazoa; phylum Chordata; class Amphibia; order Anura; family Ranidae; genus Lithobates; species Lithobates clamitans. The sequence goes on along the minus strand of JBBGZY010000821.1, from coordinate 8,506,287 downwards.
ATTAGCCTCTAGACTGCTTTTACAAGCAGTGGGAGGGAATGCCCCCCCCCCCCCAACATCTTCCGTGTTTTTCTCTGGCTCTCCTGTCTCAACAGGGAACCTGAAAATGCAGCCGGTGATTCAGCCAGCTGACCATAGAGCTGATCAGAGAGCAGAGTGGCTCCAAACATCTCTATGACCTAAGAAACCGGAAGCTACGAGCATTTTATGACGTAGATTTCGCCGGATGTAAACAGCGCCATTGGGAAATTGGGAAAGCATTTTATCACACCGATCTTGGTGTGATCAGATGCTTTGAGGGCAGAGGAGAAATCTAGGGTCTAATAGACCCCAATTTTTGCAAAAAAGAGTACCTGTCACTACCTATTGCTATCATAGGGGATATTTACATTCCCTGAGATAACAATAAAAATGATTTAAAAAAAAAAATGAAAGGAACAGTTTAAAAATAAGATAAAAAAATAATAATAATAAAGAAAAAAAAAAAAAAAAAGAAAAAAGCACCCCTGTCCCCCCTGCTCTCGCGCTAAGGCGAACGCAAGCGTTGGTCTGGTGTCAAATGTAAACAGCAATTGCACCATGCATGTGAGGTATCGCCGCGAAGATCAGATCGAGGGCAGTAATTTTAGCAGTAGACCTCCTCTGTAAATCTAAAGTGGTAACCTGTAAAGGCTTTTAAAGGCTTTTAAAAATGTATTTAGTTTGTCGCCACTGCACGTTTGTGCGCAATTTTAAAGCATGTCATGTTTGGTATCTATGTACTCGGCCTAAGATCATCTTTTTTATCTCATCAAACATTTGGGCAATATAGTGTGTTTTAGTGCATTAAAATGTAAAAAAGTGTGTTTTTTCCCCAAAAAATGCGTTTGAAAAATCGCTGCGCAAATACTGTGTGAAAAAAAAAAAATGAAACACCCACCATTTTAATCTGTAGGGCATTTGCTTTAAAAAAAAATATATAATGTTTGGGGGTTCAAAGTAATTTTCTTGCAAAAAAAAATTATTTTTTTATGTAAACAATAAGTGTCAGAAAGGGCTTTGTCTTCAAGTGGTTAGAAGAGTGGGTGATGTGTGACATAAGCTTCTAGATGTTGTGCATAAAATGCCAGGACAGTTCAAACCCCCCCCAAATGACCCCATTTTGGAAAGTAGACACCCCAAGCTATTTGCTGAGAGTCATGTTGAGTCCATGGAATAATTTATATTGTGACACAAGTTGCGGGAAAGAGACAATTTTTTATTTTTTTTATTTTTTTTTGCGCAAAGTTGTCACTAAATGATATATTGCTCAAACATGCCATGGGAATATGTGAAATTACACCCCAAAATACATTCTGCTGCTTCTCCTGAGTACGGGGATACCACATGTGTGAGACTTTTTGGGAGCCTAGCCGCGTACGGGACCCCGAAAACCAAGCACCGCCTTCAGGCTTTCTAAGGCCGTAAATTTTTGATTTCACTCTTCACCGCCTATCACAGTTTCGGGGGCCATGGAATGCCCAGGTGGCAAAAAAACCCCCCAAATGACCCCATTTTGGAAAGTAGACACCCCAAGCTATTTGATGAGAGGTATAGTGAGTATTTTGCAGACCTCACTTTTTGTCACAAAGTTTTGAAAATTGAAAAAAGAAAAAAAAAATTTTTTTTTCTCGTCTTTCTTTATTTTCAAAAACAAATGAGAGCTGCAAAATACTCACCATGCCTCTCAGCAAATAGCTTGGGGTGTCTACTTTCCAAAATGGGGTCATTTGGGGGGGGGTTTGTGCCACCTGGGTATTCCATGGCCTCCGAAACTGTGATAGGCAGTGAGGAGTAAAATCAAAAATGTACGCCCTTAGAAATCCTGAAGGCGGTGCTTGGTTTTCGGGGTCCCGTACGCGGCTAGGCTCCTAAAAAGTCCCACACATGTGGTATCCCCGTACTCAGGAGAAGCAGCTAAATGTATTTTGGGGTGCAATTCCACATATGCCCATGGCCTGTGTGAGCAATATATCATTTAGTGACAACTTTGTGCAAAAAAAAAAAAAAATTGTCACTTTCCCGCAACTTGTGTCAAAATATAAAACATTCCATGGACTCAACATGCCTCAAAGCAAATAGCTTGGGGTGTCTACTTTCCAAAATGGGGTCATTTGGGGGGGGTTTATGTCATCTGGGCATTTTATGGCCTTCAAAACCGTGATAGGTAGTGAGGAGTAAAATCAAAAATGTACGCCCTTAGAAATCCTGAAGGCGGTGCTTGGTTTTCGGGGCCCCGTACGCGGCTAGGCTCCCAAAAAGTCCCACACATGTGGTATCCCCGTACTCAGGAGAAGCAGCTAAATGTATTTTGGGGTGCAATTCCACATATGCCCATGGCCTGTGTGAGCAATATATCATTTAGTGACAACTTTTTGTAATTTTTTTTTTTTTTTTGTCATTATTCAATCACTTGGGACAAAAAAAATGAATATTCAATGGGCTCAACATGCCTCTCAGCAAATTCCTTGGGGTGTCTACTTTCCAAAATGGGGTCATTTGTGGGGGTTTTGTACTGCCCTGCCATTTTAGCACCTCAAGAAACGACATAGGCAGTCATAAATTAAAGGCTGTGTAAATTCCAGAAAATGTACCCTAGTTTGTAGACGCTATAACTTTTGCGCAAACCAATAAATATACACTTATTGACATTTTTTTTACCAAAGACATGTGGCCGAATACATTTTGGCCTAAATGTATGACTAAAATTGAGTTTATTGGATTTTTTTTAGAACAAAAAGTAGAAAATATCATTTTTTTTCAAAATTTTCGGTCTTTTTCCGTGTATAGCGCAAAAAATAAAAACGGCAGAGGTGATCAAATACCATCAAAAGAAAGCTCTATTTGTGGGAAGAAAAGGACGCAAATTTCGTTTGGGTACAGCATTGCATGACCGCGCAATTAGCAGTTAAAGCGACGCAGTGCCGAATTGTAAAAAGTGCTCTGGTCAGGAAGGGGGTAAATCCTTCCGGGGCTGAAGTGGTTAAATAAAGGAATTGTCAAAAACTGTCTCTTGTCATTTTTAACATTTTTGACAGTTTTTTAGTGAAATGGCCCTTACCATTTCACACAGGGGGGAGGGCCGGGATCTGGGGGTCCCCTTGTTAAAGGGGGCTTCCAGATTCTGATAAGCCCCCTGCCCGCAGACCCCCACAACCACCGGCCAGGGTTGTTGGGATGAGGTCCTTGTCCTCATCAACATGGGGACAAGGTGTTTTGGGGGGCTACCCCAAAGCACCCTCCCAATGTTGAGGGCATGTGGCCTGGTACGGTTCAGCAGAGGGGGTTCTCTCTCGTCCCCCCTCTTTTCCTGCGGCCTGCCAGGTTGCGTGCTCGGATAAGGGTCTGGTATGGATTTTTAGGGGGACCCCACACTGTTTTTTTTTTTAATTTTGGCGCGGGATTCCCCTTAAAATCCATATTAGATCTGAAGGGTCTGGTATAGATTTTGAGGGGGACCCCACGCCATTTTTTTTTTAAATTTTGTCCGTGGTTCCCCTTAATATCCATACCAGACCTCAAGGGCCTGGTATGGAATTTAGGGGGACCCCCACGTCATTTTTTTTTAATATTGGTTCGGGGTTCCCCTGTGGGGAATTCCCATGCCGTTTTTATCAATGAACTTCTATGTGTATTGTCGCAATGCATTAATAGCCGCGAGTAGTTTTAAATGACTTTTTTTCCTTTGAAATGTCATTTTGCTGTCAGACTGTTCTAAACACGGGAAACATGCGCCCCTTTACAGGCATACTATAGACACCCCGCAGGTACGAAATTTAAAGGGATATTACACTTTTATTGTTTCACTTTAAGCATTATTAAAATCACTGCTCCCGAAAAAACTGACGTTTTTAAAACTTTTTTTTGCATTGATCCATGTCCCCTGGGGCAGGACCCAGGTCCCCAAACACTTTTTATGACAATAACTTTAAAATTAGCACTTTTGATTATTCATGTTCGTGTCCCATAGACTTTAACGGTGTTCACGTGTTCGAACAAATTTTTTGCCTGTTCGCACGTTCTGGTGCGAACCGAACAGGGGGGTGTTCGGCTCATCCCTAGCTCAAATAATAATAAAGTCCATCTTACTGTGTATTGGAACCAAGCTGTGTTTAAACTACAATGCTTCCCTTGATCTTCTGTAACGGGGGTCACGGTTATCCGGTAAGGAGTGATTTGGTGGTGGATTCAGCGCAACTCTTTTTGACAGCGTTTGGAGACGCCATAGTATTATTTGAGCACTGGTGGACTTTATATTGATTGAGAATCTATATGATAATAAAAGTGGCACAGAAGATTTCTTGAATTCCCCCCAGTAAAGGATAATAGTCTATAATTTTTAGTGAATCAAGTCCAATGCAGCTGGTAATTTTGTGTGTTCCTGATGGAAAATGCTTTGAGTTGGGCTTTATGTGCCTCCTTATCTAGACAAATAATTTCAGGAAATAAAGGTTCCAGAGGTACCCCCTCCTTCCCTGGTATCCAGAATTGTTAGGTGTTCCAAAATACCCTGCATCCTGAGTCATTGGTCAGACAGAAGCCTGACTATAACCCTTCCTATTACAGCTGGTTACTGTAATAGGAAGCCTCATTGGCCTATACTTTAGATTAGATACAAGAAGCCATCAACCCAGGAATTGCTGCAATCTATTTGTATTATGATTATACAGGATTTATACAGCACCAACAGTTTATGCAGTCATTTAAAACATGAGGGCAGATAGTACAGTTACAATAAAATTCAATACAGGAGGAATTAGAGGGCCCTGCTCATTAGAGCTTACACTCAAAGAGGGAAGGTCAAGTGATACAAAATATTATTACTGGGGGGATGAGCTGATGGAGAAAAAAAGTACAGTTGTTAGGTGGGGTTAGGATAGGCTTCTCTGAATAGAAGAGTTTTCTGTAATAGTCGGACAGATTGGGATAAGGAGTTCCATAGGATGGGAGAGGCTTGGGAAAAGTCCTGGAGGCAAGCATTGGAGGAGGTGATGAGGGAACTAGAGAGCAGGAGGTCTTGGGAAGAACAAAAGAGAACTATTTGATTGGTATTTTGAGATTAAGTTTATGATGTAGCTGGGGTTGAGTTGTGAATGGTTTTGTAAGATGTTGTATTTTGACATTTGGAAAAAAACTGAAACTTTCAAGTTAGGTTACCATTTATGTTGAGGTTAGTGGTTATTTTTTTTAAATTACTTTGAGGTTACGTTGGGGACTTAGTTTTAGAATAATGATAAATTAGTGTTCAAGGATGATGTATTACTTTTTGCATGTGATAAATTATTAAGGTATCAACATTTCTTGCACCTGAAGCCAGTTTTAAAGTGATTGTAAAGGTAAATAGAAAAAATAAAAAATAATAACAAACATATACTTACCTCCACTGTGCAGCTTGTTTTGCACAGAGTGGCACCAAACTTTCTCTTCTGGGGTCCATCAGCAGCTCTCGCAGCTCCTCCCCACATCTGATAACCCCTTCGGAGAAGCGCTTCCCAGAGTTGGTTAACTTGCAGGCGCGCTCCCGAGTCCAGCATTCAGCGTCCATAGAGGCCAAATGCAGCACTCAACCCCTCCCCCATCACTCGCGTCATTGGATTTGATTGACAGCAGCGGGAGCCAATGGCTGCGCTGCTATCAATCTATCCAATCAAGAGCAAAGAACCCCGCACAGAGAAACATCGCATCCCAGCCGGGTCAAGTTCAAGGGTTCAGGTAAGCAAAACGGGGGGCTGGGGGGCCGGTTACTGACAAGTGTTTTTTCACCTTAATGCATGGGATGCATTAAGGTGAAAAAACACAAAGGTTTACAACCCCTTTAAATTACGATAGCAGTTTGCAGTTTTTGAACCTAATAAAAATAATGTGTAAAAAAGGTTACAAACATTGGGCTGCCTTTATGTCTTTTCACACACCTCAAACTTCTGTTATCTTGTGTCCTGTACAATTTGAAAAAGGGCTTTTTGTCTATTTCAAACCCCCATTAATTTTTTTTCCTTTGCTGATTAAGAATGGGGGAGGAGTAAATGTAACATAATTAAAAACGCCACTATACAATAAAAATAAATGCTATTCCCCTTCTAAAATATATATCATAAAGTATAAATATAATTCTAACATTTCACTAAATGTTAATGTTAGATAGATTTTCTTAAAATTCTTGAGAGACTGCCTTTAATTCAAGCAAGCTGTTTGTTTTTGCCCATCTGTAATATATCAATGTCTCCTAAGTACACAATATTCTGGGAATCTTCTACCCATTTCAGCCGAAAGTCTCATAATGATGCTCAAGATAGATCTTAGTTCTAGATTATGAGTTTTAAGTAAGACATAAAAAGCATTTAATTGTAGCTAAAGTAAGCAAAGCTATTAACACCTTTCTGCTCATCAATTTATGGGACCGATCTTTGATCCAAGATTTTCAAGAGGCTTAAATTGTGTCTTTTACTTGTAAAGAAAACATCAGAAATGTTTTTTCAGTGGATATGCCTTTTAACTAAGCCCATCCAATCTGTTCCATGGTTTAATCACAGGTGTAATTCAAAACTATATAGTATCAAGGGAAGAAATATGCAGTTGTATTACTTGCTTCTGTCCTTTTTAAGAAAGTGACATATGTTGTGTCAGTCTAGGTACTGTAATTACAGTCACATCTATGAGCATATTATTTTACACTGTGATGCTTAACAATGTTTTTTTTTTCACACGAAATAACAGGCTGAATACAACATCAAAGTATTTTCTTGAAGTACAATACCTTTGGGGAAAAATACATTTCCTCCCTGTGGTTTCCAACTGGTTCTATTCTAAAAGGTTCAGTAGGACAGTGAGTATGAGAAGATATAAGAATAAGCTCTATTCTTGTAATCCAAACAGAAGGCATCAGAATAGCCATGCCCTTAAAGTGTATGTCTGCACAAAAAAAACATATTTAGAACATCTTTGCAATACATGCATATTTTCCCATTATTTGTTTACTTGGTTAGGGCTATGTAATGTACAACATAGTGTGTAGGATGCAGGGGTCAGGAGTAAATAAAATACAAAAAAATATACATATAGAGTGCAGTATTCAGAATAAGACCCCCAGTCACATCAGATTCCCCCGTTACATCACAAGTCCCAATAGGAGTCTCCTTTACATCAGAGCCCATAGTGTCCCCCCTCTTTAAATCAGGGTTCTTAGAGACACCTTTACATCAGGGTCCCTAGAGTCCCCTTCTGTCTTACATAAGGGTCCTAAGCATCCACCCCATTACATCAGGGTCACACTCACTTGCATCAGAGTCCTCTCTTTCATAAGGGTCTCCAGAGTTCCCCCTTTTTACATCATGACCCCCAAAGTCACCCCTTTAGATCAGAGTCCCCCACTTCCAATTGGGTCTCCAAAGCCCCACCTTACATCAGATTCCATCCATTCACTAGGCTTACCAAAGTTCCACTCTTACATCAGGGTCCCCAGAGTCACCTCTATACATCAGGGTTCCCAGAGTCCACTTCCTTAAATCAAGGTCCCCAGAGTCCCCCTTTCATTAGGATTCCCAGAGTCCCACCGTACATCAGGGTCAAAAGAGTTCCCCCTTGCATCAGTCTCCCCAGAGTCCTCCCTTCTTGAATTAGGATCCTCATAGTTCCCCCTCCTTACATCAGGGTCACTAGTGTCACCCCTCCCCCTTACATCAGGGTTCCCAGAGTTCCCCCTCCTTAAATCAGGATCCCCAGATTCCCCCAGTTACATCAGAGTCACCTTGCTTATATCAGGATCCCCAGAGCCCCCTCCTTAAATCAAGGTCCCCAGAATCCCCCTTTAATGAGGGTACTCAAAATCCCCCCTTACATTGGGGTTCCCAGAGTCCCCCTTACATCATTGTCCCCAAAACTCCCCCTTAGATCATGGTCCACAGAGATCTGACTTAGATTCAGAGTCTGTTCTAAGTGGAGCAGGCAACTACAGGGCAGATAGGTAGAAGCTTGGGCACTGGGACTGGGCTGGTCTGGGGGAGGAAATTCCCTTTTCTTCATGAATGCCAGGACTTGAGGGTGGGGCAAGCATGTAATTGGCTGCCAGGACGTCAGCGGGCCTAGCAACAAACCACTAGCACTTACAGTGGTGAGCAGCAGCTGTGGGCTCTCAGCCAGTGTATTTTCACTGACAACTCTGATTGCTGCAACTCTTGCCCTGTTGCTGAGGCTGAACAGCATAGCCGTGGCAGCAAGGACACTGACTGGGCATTTGTGCAGCATACTCTGGAAGGGTTTGGACCCCCTTAATTTCACCCGGTAGCAGTGGCAGAGTCAGGATGTATGGTGCAACTCACAATCTGGCGCCCCCTTCAACCTTAAAAGAATGCGCCCAGGGCAGGTGCCCCTCCCACCACCCCATGCCCCTTTGTCTTGGGCTTTCTGATAATCACTTGAATACAGCACATAGACATTTCTGTTGCACCTAGACCCAGCTAAGCAATGACTAAAAAACAATTTAATTGCCATTAAAAGTAATTAGAGGAAAACAGAAAAATTGTTATCTTAAATGAAATGCCAAGAATAAGGACCTTCAGCATGCTGGTCACTTTATTAACGATTAGATAGAACCTTCCTAAATCATATAGAGGCATATAAAGTAATTTCCCAAGCCAAAATCTTAATGCAGGGAGGCTGTACTGAGACCCCTCTTCTACTATGACTTTTAGTAATCACACCATCTTCAAAGGCAAGATCAAACTCACTGTTTGAGATACTGTTTAATGTAAATACTTAAAACTTCAAGTTTGCTATTTGTTTGTTATTTTCTTCAGAGGTTTATGGTAGACAATATTTAGATTCAGGAGTAAAACAGAGCATATGATTTATTTGTTTGTTCATACCAGGTAATCAATAAAATTAAATGAGGTACCTTTTTGTTTGCAACAGTTAGTTTAATAATGGTTTATTTGTTTTCACTTTTGATTGCCATTTATTTTTCATTAATACAGAGAGGACCATATGCTATAGCCAAGTGGACTTGAAATATATGCATCTTATTTACTTGTTTAGTTTTAGTTAGAGAAGTGAATTACAGCCACTCACATTATTACTGCTGGAGCCGAGGAGAAGGTGGGGAGGAAGTGGATGTGTGGATTATGATGATAATGCTGTTTTGCTTGGAGTGTAGGCAGATGTTATGATAATAATAAGCCAAAAGCAAGACAGTTTCCAAGGCAATCTGTATGTTTTTGTAGTACCTTTCGCAGAAAAATAAAACAACCTTTTAAACCTGCACATGATTTGGATACATAGGTAATAGTATAAAACATTTAGCCAAGAACGATGAAAAACTAAATTTGAACCACTTTTGGATGCAGATTTTATTTTTCAAACTTTTGGAAAGAATCAAAGCCATAAAAATAATCTTTGTACCAGTTATGGAAAATAACATTTAATGCCACAAATATTGTTTAAGGTAATAAAACAACAGATGTTTACCCAGAACCCAGAGATAATTAAATGGGAGAATTAGAGCGCTAAACCAAAATTTGCAAAAAAAAAAAGCTATGGTATCACAAGCCTGATAATACAATTTTCTTTGTATGTTATACCGAGGTTAAAGTTTATAGACATGTTATAATTGTGCATATAGGTAAACCGGCCCTCTGTGAATGTACTGTGCATTACAATATTAGGAATACAAGTTAGACAGCAAGGTATCCCTTGAAGTTTTACTGGGTAGAAATGATAAAAGTAATTGCACATAACATAAAAGCTTATACATTTACAAAATAACATAAGTATTCCATCCATATATGTGGAGAGAGAAAGATGAAAGGTCATAATTTATTTGTTGAACATGCTCAATAGTACTTAAGATTCTCCTACTGTAACAATAAATCCTCTGTCTGTGTACAAATAATATCTGACCTTTCACTGGCAAGCAAAGAAAAGATCTGAGAAAAGATCTGGCCTCTAGCTCATTTTATATCATCCGATCTAAATGTGAGGTCATACACACTGATTCACAGAGTGTTAAAGCACCATATTGATATTTGTGTTCCTCCTTCTTCATGAAAAAAATCAACTAATTACAACATTTAAAAGAGATGTATGTTTTTTTATTTTGTTTTTTTAGAATCATACTTACCTAGGTGGATGCAGCATTGGTCCAATGCTGCATCTGTCCACTGTTGCCTCTAATACTGAGATCCAAACAATCAAACATCGCCCATCGCTCGGTTCTCACAGCTCCATGAGCAGAGAGCTGGTGACTGTTAGTCACCAGCTCTATGCTTGCCCCCCTCCTCGCTCACTTGACTTGTACTATTGTGTAAAATGGAATATGTATACACTCAGTGAGGTTGATTTACTAAAACTGGAGAGTGCAAAATCTTGTGCAGCTGTGCATGGCAGCCAATCAGCTTCTAACTTCACCTTGTTCAAATAAGCTTTGACAAAAAACCTGAGAGCTTCACCAGATTTTGCACTCTCCAATTTTAGTAAATCAACCCCAATGCATTGTTAGGATTGTATTAAGCATGAAACATCCATTTTGTGGTGACTTGGGGGCAAAAAAGAAAACTTCAGGGTAAAAGCCCAACTTATTTTACTTGATTAAGGCCATAACTTAATTTATGTTTTGAACTACATTAAAATATTATAATCCACTTCAATGAAAAATGTCAATTTTTGGATTTGCAACACTTACTTTTCAAGTGAATACTTTCCAATTTTGCCCACTGGATTATTAAACATTAGGCTAAACTGATATATTAACAAGATATTGAATATGTCTATATTGAAAAGAATAAATCCAAACAAAAATTTACAAGTTTAGATACATAAGGCAAATAAATTAGGTTTTCTTATGACATGGCAATCAGTCATTTAGCCTGGGTTCACATTTGTGTGATGTAGACAGCACATGTGATTTGCACATGAATCGTACCACACAGACATTGCATGCCTTACATTTTGTATGGCTGAAATCAGATCGCATTCGCACCAAAATGGTGCAGGAACTCTTTTATTCCCCTGCACTGAATCACTTTGCATGAGTGTTCACACCCATGTGTTGTGATTGTAGCAATCACACTGTGTTTTGGGATCTGTTTCGGGGTGTCATTAAAATAACATTGGCACCCATAGCAGATCACATGGACACCATGTGATTGCAATGCAGTGCAGGAAACGCACAGGATGCGCTGTTTTTCCTGCATCGCATAAGTGTGAACCAGGGCTTAATGATATTTTATGATGGTGTGACAGTGAGCATGACCTCAGTATATGTGACTGGGGAACATCTGTCCTCCAATTTCACCTATTATGAATGAACCTGGAAGTGAGATGTATTACACCACTTACAGGTTCACAGCTGTCATTCCTTAGCTACTGTAGTCTGTGCTTAACTACTTTCCACCTGCTAAATGTAGATTTACTGCTAGCAACTAGTGTACTGGTACGTCACTGAGCACATGCACACCGGTGCACCCCCTGGGGCACACAGCGGCACAATCTCATGACCAGTGGACACAGCAGATCACAGTTATTGGTAGTCAGCCGAAATGTTAAAAAAAAAAAAAAAATTAAAAACGTAATTAAAAAAATTATTATTTATTTTATTTTATTTTTTACATACTGTCACCAGTCAGTATCCTTGATCACCACCACACCAGTCGTATGTAAAATATAAATTGTAAAAAAAAAAAATACAACTTCAAAAGACTCACCATGCCTCTCTATAAATACCTCAAACCGCCTACTTTACAAAAAGGGGTCATTTGGGTGGGGGGGTATTTTTTACTGTCCTGGTATTTTACGGCCTCTCAATACATCAGGATTATTCCATTTTCAAATATACAGTATTTACCTTAGTTTGTAGACTCTATAACATTCACACAGACTAAATAGTATACACTGATTTGGGTTATTTGTTTATCAAAGAAATGTAGCAGATTATATCTTGGCCTACATTTATGAAGAAATTTTTTTTTTTTTTTTTTTACAAAAATTTTCACAGAAATTAAGAAAAACTTTTTGTTAAATTTTCAATATTTTTTTGTGTACATAGCAAAAAAAAAACCTCAGAGGTCATTAAATACCACGAAAAGAAAGCTTGATTTGTGTGAAAAATTATATAAATTTTATTTGCGTAAATATAAGTTGTAATAAGTAAATTAAATTACTTCCATATACTTCCATATACATTCCAATGCAAATGTGCAGCATAGAGCGTGCATGTGTATGTAAGCATAAATTGTGCCAAGACTTGAAATGTTTGGTAGCTATTTACTCACCACAACCCCATATTTTATATTTTGCAAAAAAAAATGCATATTATATTGTGTTTGTTTGCACTTAAAATCCATTTTAGTGTACTTTTTACTGAAAATATGTGTTTGATATACAGATGCGCAGGTTATCATGCTACACAAAAAAAAATACTGCCACTGTTTCGTTCTACAGGGCCTCAGCTTTCAGGAAAATGTATAATTGTTTGAGGTTTTGAGGTAATTTCCAGCAAAAAACAAAAAATGCAGATTAAACATTTGTGCAAAAAAAAGTGGCTGTGCACCTGTGCCCAGACCATAGGCATTGAAGCATTTACACATTCTTAATAAATCATAACGTTTCCATTCACATCTGAGCGTTTCATTAACATGCACAAAATCAAAAAGTGTTTCACATTTGCAGTTCCTTTCACTGGTACCCCAAATGTGGCATGCAGACATGCATGTTTTTGTGCATGAAAAACAGGCAACAAACGCCACAAAATACCCTGTTAAAAAACACTTCAGGGCCAACAATGTAAAAGGCTACAATAGCTAATTTGGCGCGTTTGTTGTGCGTTGGACAGCCCATTGAAATTAATGAGCGGCCCTGTGTGCATAGCATAAATCTGCTAGTGAATAAGCAGTTTTAGAAAACCCGCTGTGTGTTTACATTAGAAAGCTGTTAGTATACCAAGATTCAGTTTAAATAGAAAAATAGAATACCTGCATTGAAACCTTCTTAAAAAAAATTTGGACATAATGAGTCCAAGGTTTTTTGTTTTTTTTAATAATAAATGTGGTATACTTACCTGCTCCATGTAATGGTTTTACACACAGCAGCCTTAACCACTTTAGCCCTGGAAGATTTGGCTGCTCAATGACCAGGCCATTTTTTGCGTTATGGCACTGCGCCGGTTTAACTGACAATTGCACGTGTGACGCTGTACCCAGTTTTTCAAAAGCACTAATTTTTCCTCAGTTTAGGCCGATACGTATTCTTCTACATATTTTTGATAAAAAAATCACAATAAGCGTATATTGATTGGTTTGCGCAAAAGTTATAGCGTCTACAAAATAGGGGATAGATTTATGGCATTTTTATTATTATTATTTTTTACAAGTAATGTAGGTGATCTGCAATTTTTATCGGGACTGCTATATTGCTGCGGACAAATTGGACACTTTTGACATGTTTTTGGGAATTGGGACAATTATACAGTGATCAGTGCTATAAAAATGCACTTATTACTGTATAAATGTCACTGGCAGGGAATGGGGTTAACACTGGGGGCGATCACGGTGTTCTAACTGTGGAGGGGTGGGACTGACTAGGTGAGGAGAGAGATCGGTGTTCATACTTAATATGATTGAACACACAATTTGTCTCCTCTCCCCTGAGAGAAACCTGGGATTTGTGTGTTTACACACACAGATCCCAGTTCTCGCTCTGTCACGAGTGATTGTAGGTGCGCGGCAGTCATCGCGCCCGCAGGGCACTCGCATCAGCTCTGGGCACACATGCGCTCCGTCCCGACAAGCTTGCATGCAGAAGCAAACGCATACGTGAGTAGGGCCTGCATATTAAAACAGTGTTCAAACCACACATGTGAGGTATCGTCGCAATTGGTAGAGTGAGAGCAATAATTCTAGCCATAGACCTCCTCTGTAACTTAAAACATGCAACCTGTAGAATTTTTTAAACGTCGCCTATGGAGATTTTTAAGGGTAAATGTTTGTCGCCATTCCACGGCGCAATTTTGAAGCGTGGCATGTTGGGTATCAATTTACTCGGCATAACATTATCTTTCACAATATAAAAAAAATTGGGCTAACTTTACTGGTGTCTTATTTTTTAATTCAAAAAAGTGTGTTTTTTCCAAAAAAAGTGCGCTCGTAAGACCGCTGCGCAAATACGGTGTGACAGAAAGTATTGCAATGATCGCCATTTTATTCTCTAGGGCGTTAGAAAAAAAAATGTATAATGTTTGGGGGTTCTAAGTCATTTTCTAACAAAAAAAACCTGTTTTTAACTAAGCACCACATCTAAAAAAGAGGCCCGGTCTTAAAGTGGTTAAAGGAAGGCTGGGGGGAACTCATCATAGAAGGTTTTTCTTTTTTTGTTTTTTTTTTAACCTTAGTGCAGAGAATGCTTTAAATAAAAGATTAAAAAAAAACTGTCTTTACAACCACTTTAAAGGCTACTGTAAGTGCAGGTAGCTACGCGTTATTTTGTTTCATTATAGTGAAAGATATGCTTTAAAAAACTAAATGTGATTTCTACAGTTTTTATGTCTGCTTGACAACAAGGTGATGTTGCCTCACATGTGGCAAATTTTTTAAAGAAACTTAAATGAATGAAATGCTAAGACTACCATTGTGAACTTTCCTTTGAGAGTCTAGTTGCCTGACTTATTTTCTGAGCCACAAATATATAACAAGTAGGGGATCAGTGATGTCCAAAATCAGACTGCCTAATCAAGTCACTGACTTGAAAGGCACTGATGTTAAAAAATAAGCATGACAGCCAAGCAATCAAAATACCTTATTCTGAAGCCTCTTGTGGAAGCAACCATTCACTAAATCCTTTTCCTGCATAAAATAACTGGGTCGGTATCATTACTCACAATGAAGTTAATGCAGCCTAAGAGGTAAAAAATGGTTGTTTTTAAGGCTTCACAGACAGGTTCTTTGATCATGAGAGATTTCTTATAAGAGACATGTATAACATAGCAAGAAGGCAATCTTGCAATTTACAGATGAATCTTTGCTAAGAGGTTGTTTAACAAGCAATCTCATATGGGTTTTAAAGCCGCATGTAACCCACCAGCAACCACTGGTTAAGGATGGTCTATAGTTTTACAAAAAATAGGCCTTCTAAAAAAACTGTACTTTTATGTATATTGTTATATATGCATGTATGAGAAGTGCTGGGAAGTATGACAATGCAGCAGGTAGTAAGTTCTAGAGTACATACTGTATGTCCTGAAAGTATTATGAAGAGAACAGGCAAATCTGATATGAAAATGCAACATAAGTCTGTGAAGACTAGATCCATTTGGGCAATACTAACACAGTTCAAAATATTAAGCAGAAAAACAACAATGTTAAAAAAAATCAATTTGTTAAACATATTAAAGTTCATAGAAAAGTTGATACAGGACTATAAAATAATCGAATCCGAAGTTAACTACCTCCTGTGTTTTCCTACAGATTAAATAGAATCTGAAAACTAAGATCCACTTATTACATTAACCACCACCCTCCTAATAGAAAAAAACCACTGCCAAAACATTGCATCATACATGTAAAAAAAAAAAACCTTTGGAGAAAAGTTGGAAAATATATTAATATTTTTTCCTTAAAACCCAGCCTTTATACTGGATAGGATGACACCACAATCCTTTCAGTCAGGTCCTATAATCTCTGAGTATCCCAACTCTTGCAAGAAGACACTTTTGCATAGTGCAGAAGCATTCCCGGGAATTCCCACTGGAAGGACCAAGATGTTACCTTTCTGGTGCCTAATGCAGAAGCTGGATGGAAAGTATGTATATTTTTAAACTTTTCTTCACAAATGTTTTTATTACATGTATGGTGCAATGTAGAACGTTGGTGTCATGGTGGGGTCATGCTGTAATAAGAAACCCAGCTTTTTAGTGAAAGGTTCATGTTGATGGGAAAACTAATTTCTGTCAGCAGCTCCAGTCTCTCTCCCGCATTCACCACCCAAACACAACTAAGGCCAGGTGCACTGTATCAACACATTGAGACCCCTTTATGAGCCAATACTCACTACCAAAGCTGTGTTTTCATGCCAACAGCCAAAGGCAGCCTAGGAAGTCAAACAGGAAAGTCCTTCTGTGCCCTATTTACCACACTGCTTGTATTACAGGCGGTATTATGAGAATATTAAGGAGATGTTTAAAATAAATAAAAGATGCAATAAGATGTATCACTATTTTAATTATCCTTTTGTTCATGTGGAATTAGAAGGAAGAAAAAAATACACCAGACTTGTTATGCAAGCTCATGCCAAGGCAAATTGCTATCCTTGGTTGCCTACCACTTAGATGTTGTTTCTTCATCTGGACTCCCTCCAAATCTGCATAAATGTTTTTCTGTTCGCTTCACTGCATACATTCATGAAGTGCCCAGAGCATGTATAGAGCATACAGGAAATATCAAGGATGTAATTAATGTATGGTGTTCGACACGTGGAAGAAAATCCAAAGCACTGTGGCTTATATCTGCGATCTACATCTTTTCGTACTTGAATGTTCGCCCAATGGCAAAAAAGAAAAATCTAAAAGCTTTTATTAATCAAAGAATTACTTTGCAAATAGCAAGTGAAATTCCGCTCACTTGGAAAATTGGCAGGATTTATATGATAATGATGAATTAATCACAGAATATTGCAATACAGTCTCTTTAAATCACATGCATTTCCTATTACTTTTGGATAATGGTGTTGATTATTTTTTACAATGGATGTGACACAAGATGTATAAGGAAGTACTTTAGCTTATATGGAAATGTTGAGCCTTGCTAGCCTTTGCTTTTGTACCATTGCACTTCTTTGCTAGGATGTTAAAACTGTAGCCAAAAGAATAGTCTGCAGAATTTATTTCCATGTAACTTTGATCATTTTTGTTTATTTTAAATTTTAACCATGAATTCTAAATGAAAAAAAAATACTTTTGCTTTTGTGAATCATAGCACTGAAACTAAGCGAGGCCTATTGTGAGATGGGCATGAACACTGTCATGGTGCCTTATCTTGAGGATGCTGAAAACCTTCCCAGATAGGATAAATTGAGTACACTTACTTATCCTATATAGCACAATGGGAAATATGATCAAAGGGGTGGGAGGTCTAATTCCATGGTTCCAATCATATATATATATATATATATATATATATATATATATATATATATATATATATATATACTATATTGCTTAAAGTATTGGGACACCTGCATTTACACGCACATGAACTTTAATGGCATCCCATTCTTTTTCCGTAGGGTTCAATATTGAGTTAGCCCACCCTTTGCAGCTATAACAGCTTCAACTCTTCTGGGAAAGCTGCCACAAGGTTTAGGGGTGCATCTATGGGAATGTTTGATCATTCTTTCAGAAGCACATTTGTGAGGTCAGGCACTGATGTCTTCTTCGCAGTCTCTGCTCTAATTTATCTCAAAGGTGTTCTATCGGGTTGAGGTCAGGACTCTGTGCAGTTCAGTCAAGTTCCTCCACCCCAGACTGGCTCATACCCAAAATGTCTTGGTATGCTGATGCCTTAAAAGTTCCCTCACTGGAGTCAAGCCTAACCCCTGAAAAACAACCAGTGCACAAACAAGGTCTTTAAAGACATGGATGAGCAAGTTTGGGGTGGGGGAACTTGACTGGCTTGCACATAGTCCTGACTTAAACCTGATAGAACGCCTTTGGAACAAATTAGCGCAGAGACTGCGAGCCATACCTTCTCGTGCATAATCAGTGCCTGACCTAAAAAATGTGCTTCTAGAAGAATGGTCAAACATTCCCATAGACACACTCCTAAACCTTGTGGACAGCCTTCCCAGAAGAGTTGAAGCTGTTAAAGCTGCAAAGGGTGGGCAAATGCAATACTGAACCCTACGGACTAAGGTGGGGATGCCATTAAAGTTCATGTTCATTTGGGGCAGCGCAGTGGTGCAGTGGGTAGCATTTTCACCTAGCAGTAAAAAGGGTCGCTGGTTTGAATCCCAACCATGACACTACCTGCATGGAGTTTGTATGTTCTCCCTGTGCCTGCGTGAGTTTCCTTCGGGTACTCCGGTTTCCTCCCACACTCCAAAGACATGCTGGTAGGTTAATTGGCTTCTGTCCAAAATTGGCTCTAGTATTTGAATGTGAGTTGGGGACCTTGGATTGTGGGCTCCTTGAGGGTAGGGACCGATGTGAGTGTGCAATGTATATGTGGAGCGCTGCGTAATTTGATGGCGCTATATGGGTACCTTAAATAAATAGGGATAATTGTAGACACTCACTCAGGATGGACTGGTGTCTTTATTCAACCTTACTAACTATGTAACTATGTGTGTAAAGGCAGGTGTCACAATACTTTTGGTAATATAGTGTATATCTATATATATACATTATATATATAGATATATATCTATATATAGATATATATCTAGATAGCTAGAGGGTTCAATATTGAGTTAGCCCACCCTTTGCAGCTATAACAGCTTCAACTCTTCTGGGAAAGCTGCCACAAGGTTTAGGGGTGCATCTATGGGAATGTTTGATCATTCTTTCAGAAGCACATTTGTGAGGTCAGGCACTGATGTCTTCTTCGCAGTCTCTGCTCTAATTTATCTCAAAGGTGTTCTATCGGGTTGAGGTCAGGACTCTGTGCAGTTCAGTCAAGTTCCTCCACCCCAGACTGGCTCATACCCAAAATGTCTTGGTATGCTGATGCCTTAAAAGTTCCCTCACTGGAGTCAAGCCTAACCCCTGAAAAACAACCAGTGCGCAAACAAGGTCTTTAAAGACATGGATGAGCAAGTTTGGGGTGGGGGAACTTGACTGGCCTGCACATAGTCCTGACTTAAACCTGATAGAACGCCTTTGGAACAAATTAGTGCAGAGACTGTGAGCCATACCTTCTCGTGCATAATCAGTGCCTGACCTAAAAAATGTGCTTCTAGAAGAATGGTCAAACATTCCCATAGACACACTCCTAAACCTTGTGGACAGCCTTCCCAGAAGAGTTGAAGCTGTTAAAGCTGCAAAGGGTGGGCAAATGCAATACTGAACCCTACGGACTAAGGTGGGGATGCCATTAAAGTTCATGTTCATTTGGGGCAGCGCAGTGGTGCAGTGGGTAGCATTTTCACCTAGCAGTAAAAAGGGTCGCTGGTTTGAATCCCAACCATGACACTACCTGCATGGAGTTTGTATGTTCTCCCTGTGCCTGCGTGAGTTTCCTTCGGGTACTCCGGTTTCCTCCCACACTCCAAAGACATGCTGGTAGGTTAATTGGCTTCTGTCCAAAATTGGCTTTAGTATATGAATGTGAGTTGGGGACCTTGGATTGTGGGCTCCTTGAGGGTAGGGACCGATGTGAGTGTGCAATGTATATGTGGAGCGCTGCGTAATTTGATGGCGCTATATGGGTACCTTAAATAAATAGGGATAATTGTAGACACTCACTCAGGATGGACTGGTGTCTTTATTCAACCTTACTAACTATGTAACTATGTGTGTAAAGGCAGGTGTCACAATACTTTTGGTAATATAGTGTATATCTATATATATACATTATATATATAGATATATATCTATATATAAATATATATCTAGATAGCTAGAATGCTATATATAGATAGATAGCTAGAATGATAGATATACAGTATATATGATATTTCCTTGTGAACAGGCCTGATCCTTCCTTCTTATGTATAGAAGATGAAAGGATCAAAGTACAACAATATGCCTGTCATTATGGGCAAATATTTTAATTGGTCTTGCTCAATGAGTAATCGCCTAAGTCATTCTCAAGAAGGTATCTGCCTATCTATGGTCATCCTAAGCTAATTACACTTATTATCGAATAGATAAGAAATCTCTTTTAGTTTTAGAACAATGATTGACATTTCATAAAGCAAATATTGTTTTCTTGTCTTCTCTTTCTTTGAAACCAACCAACTAAGATATGGCATGCTAATGGAGAGCAGTATTCACATTCTGCAACAAAATGAACATTCCTGCAAATGTATATCACTCCATAGAAACATTTTTATGCTGCAGATGACCTTCTGACTGGTGTGCAATAGATACCGAGAACTGTATTGTCATATGAGAGTTTAGAGCTATATTAACAACCCAACCCCACAATGCAAAGCTGTATGAAATGCCCTCTAGCTGGGGAAAATATGTCAATGTGCTATGTATCCTACAAAATAGCCTCTCTGCATTTGGCTTAAATGTATGCAAATATATACAGAAAAATGATGCAAAATAAAAGGCTTTATATACCAAGATACTGTATGTTATCTTTGCCTTTTAGATTGTTTGCTTTATTTTGACAAGTGACATTTTAATTTAGGTATTAGCTGTGTGTCTTTATAGTATTTGTTTGTTTGTTTTATCATTTGAACTGCAAATATGATTTAGACTTAGTCGAGTGTATGGCTAAGAAAGATACAAAAAGTAATTGTTTTGTATCCCACTGTGTTTTCTCATCCTGTCACTTCTTCGTTGTCAGTTGTTTTTATATAATTATACTCCTTTATCTGTGGAGATATTTAACCTATTTCAGCTGCTTTGTCAAAAGGATATTTAAATCCCTTTAAATATGGCCTGTTGTATATACATACATAAAGGAAGAAACTGGGAATTGTTCCAAAACTATCTCAAAACTGTGCTGTACTGATGCTGTTGATGGCATCCCATTGCTTTAGAGATGCAGCAACAAACTGTTTAAGATGGGATGTTTAAAGAGCCAGTAAACCAAATGTACAGTGCACACTTAGTAAAAGGCTTTGAAATAATACACCTAAAAGCAAACGTAATCATGTCATCCAGCTTACAGAACCTTGACCCCTATTAAATAAGCCGAGGAGAAGCCTTGGGTCCTTACCCCTCACTTTAGAGCTCCTATTTATTTCCTGAGTAAATGTAACTACCATATGTGATACTAATGATGTAAATAGATAAAATGGGCTGCCATAAATTACATCTTCTAAGAAACCTGGGGAGGAGCAAAAATGGTTGGGGGAGATTTAAAATTACTGAAGGGGAGAGTCCAGTTCCTTTCTGCAGTTTAACCTCCCTGGCGGTTTTCCCGAGTGTGGCTCGGGGTTAAAATTCAGGACCATTAGCGGTAACCCCGAGCCACACTCGGGATTACATCGCAGGATCCTGGTGTGGCTTTACTTACCTTGTCTCCGGGATCCTGTGATGTCCCCCGCAGTGTCCGTGGGCTCCGTCCTCTTCCGAAGCCTCTCCTTGCCAGGCTCCGTTCCCTGCGAGCGTTGCGACGCACGGGGGCGGAGCCTGGCGGCAAATTCAAAAAATTGTAAAAATCATAACACATACAGTACTGTAATCTTACAGATTACAGTACTGTATGAAATGATTTCACATCCCTTTTGTCCCCAGTGCTTTGGCCCATGCCCTGCATGCAGTTTTATGTTATATATACTGTTCTTTCTGCCTGGAAACTGGAGATTGTCCATAGCAACCAAAAAGTGTCCCTTTACGTCAAAAGTGGCTTTAGACCATCTAGAAAACAGCGATAGTAAATTAGAACACTTGCAGAGTTGAGCGATAGTGAATCGTGGGGAAATTTATTTTATTATTATTATTTTTTTTTTTTTTAATTATTTATTTTTATTTATTATAATATAATTTATGTTTTTGTGTTTCAAACTTTATCATACCCGGGATATCTACTAGATTCTTGTTTGGACAGATTTAAGTGTGTTATTGTTAAGAATTACAGACCTACACTATGAAACGCCAAATTTCCATGCAAAATAATTGTACCGCTTTCAGCACCTAAAATCCGAAAGAATCATACCGCCAGGGAGGTTAAGAGACAGGAGACAGGAAGGGTGTGCCTATATTCAGGAGAACAAGTTTACTCCATCAGTAAGTCTGTTCAAGGAGACTTTAAAATCTTTCATAGTTTTAATTACTTAGATTTTCTTATACTTGATAACCATGTATTCACAAAATGGATTCTTCGGTGATTTCCATTATGGAGGCATACTTGTCCCTGCTACATTAATCAGATAAATTATTAGAGATTGCTTGTATTTCCTTTCTGGTATTGTAGGCCAATATAGAAAAGGGGTTTCAGGGTCATATCAATGAGCTTTAGACATATTCAAATAACAGTGATTCTGAATATGATTGAGGTTATTTCATCCCAGAAATAATGCTTTGAGAATCAGACATTCCCCCAAAAAGTTTGGAAAAGGGTGCCAGTGCGTTGTTGGCATTACCAGTAGAGTGTGGAGCCTCACATAAAATTTGTGGAGGACATGAAGCAATTTGTACTGATTCCAAAAAAAAGGGCTGATTGCTGATGTGGAAGCAAAGGATAACTTTGGAAACAGTGATCACAGAGTAATTACTTTCACTGTAAATCCCATAAGAAATAGTAGGTTTGGACATGAACACTAAATTTAAAAAAAGCCAACTTTACTAAGTTGCACTCCATACTACACAACATTAAATAGGGTCAAATTCTAAAAATAGAAAACACTGAGGAAAAATGACAGTGATTTAAGGACATATTAAATAATGGTATTAGCCAGTGCATTCCAATGGGCAAAAAATAAAATAGACTAAACCTAGGTTGCTAAATGCTATCATAAAAAGGCATATTAAAGAAAAAAAAACTGTCCTTAACGATAAGGCTGAAGGGTCAAATTCAGCATTCCAGGACCTGAAAGAAGGCAAAAAGAAATGTAAGTGCGTGATCAGGGCAGCTAAAATAGACCATGAGAGACACATTGCAGAGGGAAGCCCCCCCCCCCCCCCGTTTTTAAATATATTAACAGTAAAAAGGCAGGGTTAGAGCATATTGGCCCCATAAAGATTCTCAGAGGTAGTTAAAAGAGAACAAACAAAGAGAAGGAAACTGTACCAAATACATTCTTCTCCTCATTTTTTCAAAGGAAAGGGGTATAATAGACAAGGCTGTATTGTTAGTAGCACAACACAGAATATACCCTTGTGACTAACAGAAGCGGGTGTTCAAAAAAGATTTGAAAAACTGATCTGATCTGATCTGATTTCTGATCTGAGAAATCTGAGTAAATCACCAGGACCAGATGGCTTACACTCGAGAGTCCTCAAAGAACTTAGCAAAGCTACAGCCAGACCTTATTTCTGATCTTTAAGAGCAGCTAACTGACTGGAATAGTACCACTGTATTGCACTAACACCAGAATTATTGTCACAAAGAAACTAAAAAGCCAAAGTATACATATACAGTATATGTTATGGGTGCCTTGGATCTCTATCTCAACTGCCTCAAGTACATAAAGTTCCTTGATGGACCCTCGATATTTGAGGAGTCTCAGAAAGGAGGGATATTATGTCCCCCTAACTATCACGGGGCATTTGTACTTACAGGTAGAGAATGGAGATGGAGAATCAGTTCATAAGTCATGATCATGACATGCCATGTAAGCAAAGGAGCCAGGATTTTTTTTTTACATATGGTGATTTAAACAATAGTTCCAAGCAAATTAAAAAAAAAGTGTTATGCCTCTCTAAAAATCCATACCAGACCCTTATCTGAGCATGTAGCCCAGCAGGCCAGGAAAGAGGGGTGTGTTCACCCCTCTTCCTGAATCATAGCAGGCCACATGCCCTTAACAGGTAGGGGTATCTGGCCCATGTTGACTAGGATAAGGGCCCCTTTCCAACAACCCTGGCCTGGTGGTTGTGAGGGTCAGGGGGCTTATCAAAATCTTGAAGCTCCCTTTCACAATAAGGAGGCATCCAGATACCACCCCCATGTGAAAGAGTAAGGGGTACATTAGTTAAGCCATAAGAGAAGAAGGAGGAACAAGGCAGGTTTTATTCTGAAATTAAATTAGAATATATTATTTCTAAAACAATATAAACACATATTGTACATTGGCTGGACAGTATGTAAGCAGCTTGTTTACTTTGCAGTTTAAAAGGAAGAGGTGAGGTAGATTTTTATTCTACAAAAATAACTAGACTGTATTTTTTCCAGAGACAATAGACTCACATAATAAACAGTGCCTGGGTAGTATGTAAGCAGCTTCTTTATGCTGCAATGTAAGAAGGGAAGACAAGGTATGTCTCACCCTCATACATTGCAGCCTAACCAAAGTGCTTATATACTGTCCAGCCACTGTACAATATGTTTAGATGATGCCTCTGAAATGATAAACTCTATTTTTTTGAGTACAATACAACCTGCCTTGGCATTTCCCTCCACATCGCAGCCTAAAGAATTAGCATATTTACCTTTCATATACTGTACAATATGTATGGTCTATTGTCTGTAAAATAATAAACTTTATTTTTTTTCAAGATAAAACCTGTCTCATATCTTCCTCTTACAAGCTACATACACACTGTTCACCCACTGTAAAATATGTATAGATGTTGCCCCTGAAATAATGCCCTATAATTTAAATTTCAGAGTAAAACTTGCCTCATTTCTCTCTCTTTACTATTGTTTTCCACTCTGGGGCCTAAAGACTTTCTGCAAGCTGTTTGATGTGATGTAAGTAAAGAGACAGCACAAGCCATTGCTAAAGCCATGTTTACTGAAAAAACAAGCAGGAATAGGAAACACCACACAGAAAGAAGTACAACAGAGATGTACCATAGAGTTGCATTTAAAGAAACATAACATCCATAACATATCCCCCTTTTAGTGTTAATAAATGAACATTATGAAATTCAAAAGAGACACAGCAATAACACATTCTATAGGTTAAGTCTCATAGGTGGTTTTGAACATCTACCACTACAGGTGAAGACTGGCCCTTGTGCAAGGATTCCTTTAGCCCTCTCTGAAGTTACTCGGGTCCTTTCATCATGTACTGGCATGCTCTGCACTTGACAGCTGTCGGGTATACTTGCTTGCCCAGAACTGTCATTGCCATTAGTTCGGGGTTCCCCTTAATATTCATACCAGACCCAAAGGGCCTGGTAATGGACTGGGGGGGGGCCATGCCATTTTTTTCAATGAGTTTTATCTATATTGCCGAGACCCGACAATTCATTACAGCCGCGATCAGTTTTAAATAACTTTCTTCCTTTAGAAATGTAATTTTGCTGTGGTACTGTTTTAAACACGAACAAACTGCGCCACTTTACAGGCATACTATAGACACCCCCAGGAATGATATTTAAAGGAATATTTCATTTTTATTGTTTCACTTTAAGCATTATTAAAATCACTGCTTCCAAAAAACTGACGTTTTTAAAACTTTTTTTTGCATTAATACATGTCCCCTGGGGCAGTACCCAGGTCCTCAAACACTTTATATGACAATAACTTATATATATATAAAACATATAAGCATTTAATCGCTTCAGCCCCAGACCATTGCGCAGTCATGCGACATGGCTCCCAAAAACATCCTTTTTTCCCCACAAATAGAGCTTTCTTTTGGTGGTATTTGATCACCTCTGCGGTTTTTATTTTTTGCGCGATAAACAAAAAAAGAGCGACAATTTTGAAAAAAAAACGCATTATTTTTTACTTTTTGCTATAATAAATATCCCCCAAAATATATAAAAAAACATTTTTTTTCCTCAGTTCAGGCTGGTACGTATTCTTCTACATATTTTTGGTAAAAAAATTCACAATAAGCGTATATTGATTGGTTTGCGCAAAAGTTATAGCGTCTACAAAATAGGGTATAGTGTTATGGCATTTTTATTAATAATTTTTTTTTACTAGTAATGGCGGTGATCAGTGATTTTTATCATCACTGTGACATTATGGTGGACACGTCGGACAATTTTGACACATTTTTGGGACCATTGGCATTAATACAGCGATCAGTGCGATTAAAAATGCATTGATTACTGTAAAAATGTCACTGGCAGTGAAGGGGTTAACACTAGGGGGCAGTGAAGGGGTTAATGTGTGTCCTAGTTTGTGTTCTAACTGAAGGGGGATGGGGACAGTGCAGGGAAACTAACATATCGCTGTTCATACTCTGTATGAACAGATGATCTGTCAGTTCCCTGCTCAGAGAACCGGAAACTGTATGTTTACACACACAGTTCCGGGTTCTCAGTGTGCCCCGAGCGATCACTGGAGCCCGGCGGTGATAGAGACTGCCGGACACTCGCACCGGCTCGGGGAGCGAGCGGGGGCGCGTGCGCGCCCCCTAGTGGCCACTGGGCAAAGCGACATTACATAACGTTGTTTCGCCCAGCCGTGCCATTCTGCCGCAGTATAACTGCTGCGGCTGGTCGGCATGTGTTTAAAATGAGCACTTTTGTTTTTCATGTTAGTGTCCCATAAAATTTAACGGTGTTTGCGTGTTCGTCCAAATTTTTTGCCTGTTTGCATGTTCTGGTGCGAACTGAACCTGGGGTGTTTGGCTCATGCTTATTCAAAGCCCAGCCATATTTAAATACCAAAACCCAGTATCATTGTGCCTTTTCCAGTAACTCAGATTTATAAAATATCAAAAATATGATAAATCTCCCAAAATTTGCTGACATTTCTATGTTATAGGAAATTAAGATTTTTTTACCGCTCCATTGGTACTTTTTCACTTGGTTGATTCAGGCACATAAATAGGCTCTAGAGTTCCATTCATTTCTCACCTTTTGATTCCGTTATAAATACTAGATTCATGCTAGGACATTTAGACTGTATACTCTGCTAATTTTTTTTTCTAGCCATACTGTCACTTAGCACATGGAAAAACTGAATGTAGCGGTGAACTCTACTTTATTCTGTCTGGGCCTTCCTACCATTTAAATGTGCAGACATTACCCAAATTATCCACATTTACCTTAGTAGTTATTTTATTTTTACTGTCTGGTTCAAGATGATGATGTAAAAGTGGTGCTACCACAGTCTATAACAACATTCTGGTTTTATTGGTATTACTAGCTTTCCCTGTACTCAGCTGATCCAAAATGTTGCTGCTGGAAATAACCAATGCTGTGTTGAAGCACCACCATTCCCCAAAATGTGCTAAAGAACTTTCCTTTTTTTGCTTTCTACTACCTTATGATCATTATGAGGAGGTGTTGGTGCTGATGCTTTTGACAAAAATGTTATTACAATATCTTTACTGAAATATGTTTAGGAGATTTATTATAATATTTATATCTGTACATGTTTATATGGCTGTTATGATTACACATCGGTGGCATGTGTAGGGAAATCTCTTTCTTTTTCTCCTAGGAGAAAACAAATCCCATAAACGCCATTAATGGAATCTTTGTAATTTTTTAAAAGGTATTTATGCTATGATCTGTACTGTATTGGCAAATCAGAGAACTATAAAAATAATCACCATTTACTTGCACAGGGGATAACACCCAAGAAAGTATGTGCAGAATGACAAACCAGTTAACCAACATAAAGGATCATTTGGACCTCCTAGGAACAACTGCAGTTGCTGGGCATTTGTTCTAAAATCGTATTGATTAGGTATACTGATACATTTGATGTGCCACAGTTGTTATGCTTGTTGTACTCCCAGCCCCTCACCTGTCCCTCCTTTCCACCCAACTTTTTACAACTTGTGCCAATCTATACAGATAATTAGCTGAAAATTTTCTCTTTTAAGCAAGCGCTCTATTTTATTTTAGTGACGCACGCATGGTAGCCTAAAAGGTTTATTTCAATGTCTTTCTTCTGGGCAAGAGCTTAGAGCAGGATAAACAACAACTATTGATGACTGCTGCTAGATTCAGAGACCCTCATGTACTTCTTGCTGAGGAGGGAAGAACAGACTGATTTCAGCAAAACTGATTTAGGGAAAGTTCCACTTTTACCATCTGCAAGATTGCACTTAGGCAGACATTTTTAATTCCCCTCAATTAGATGCTAATGTGAAAGTTACTTTCAATCTATCTAAATCTAAAAGTGTTTATTTCTTTGTTTTTGTATTTTAGGGAAGGTGTACTTTGAGTAGTTTAGAGGTTTTTTTTGTATTTCATCTTCATTGTTTTTTTTTACATATTTGATTCTTATTTGTGTACTAGTGATTTTCCTAATTTTTACTGTCTTGTAAATAATAAGTTAAAATTGGCTATTTTTGGCACAAGAACAGGTCCAGAATAGTTGAAAGGAGCTTCCATAACCTTCAGAAGCCATTCAAAGCCCACGTTTAAATAGCAAAACCCAGTATGATTGCCTTTTCCAGTTACTCAAACGTACAAAATGTCAAAAAGATTGATACATCTACCAAAATTTGCTGACATTTCTACCTTATAGGAAATTAAGATTTCCTTACTGCTCTATTGTCACTTTGTCACTTGGTTGATCCAGGCACATAAAGCCACATACAATAGGTTCTAGAGGTTCATACATTTCTCACCTTTTGATTTAGTTTTTAACTTCTAGATTCATGCTAGGAGATTCAGACTGCATACTCTGCTAATTTTATTTTGAAGCCATACTGTCACTTAGCACATGAAAAAGCTGAATGCAGCGGTGAACTCCACGTCATCCTGTCTGGGCCTTCCTACTACTTCCTTTTGCAGACATTAGCCAAATTATCCGCATTTACCTTAGTAGTTTTTTTTTATTGTCTGGTCCAAGATGATGATGCAAAAGTGGTGTTACCACAGTCTATAACAACATTTTGGTTTTATTTGTATTACTAGCTTTCATTGTACTCAGCTGATTCACAATGTTGCTTCTAGATATAATAAAAAATGCTGTGTTGCAGCACCACCATTCCCCAAAATTTGTTAAAGAACTTTCCTTTTTTTTGCTTTCTACTGCCTTTTGATCATCAGTGGTGTTGATGCTGATGCTTTTGACAAAAATAATAATACAGTACCTTTAACTGAAATATCCTAGGAGATTTATTATAATATGTATATCTATACATGTTTATATGGCTGTTCTGATTACACAGGGGTGGAATGTGTAGGAAAATCTCTTTTTTTTTCCTCCAAGGAAAAAAGATATCCCATAAAAGCCAATAAGGCTTAATGTACACGGGATGTTTTTACAACCCTTCCTGAACAATTTAACTTGACAGATATTAACCCAAGTTTAAAATGTCTGTTTTGCCATGTTTACATGCCACGTTTACATTTAGAAGCGTTTGAAAAAAAAATATATATTTTTTTTTCAAAGAAATGACTTTAAATAACTATAAATGACACTGTGTACATGTACTGATAAGATAACAGAGGAGAGTTCAGGTGCAGTTGAAAAAAATGCCTAACTGCTCCTAAACGTCCGTTTAGCAGCAGCAGTGTACATGAGGCCTAATGGAATCTTTGTGTATTTATGTTATGATCTGTACTTGATTGGCAAATCAGAGAACTAAAAAAAATAACCACCATTTGCTTGCACAGGGGATAACACCCAAGAATGTATGCAGAGAACGAGCCAATATAAGGGATGATTTGGAACTCCTAGCAACAACTGCAGTTGCTGGACATCTGTTCTAGAATCGTATTGATTCGGTATGCTGATACATGCATTGTGCCACAGTTATTATGCTTGTTGTACTCCCAGCCCCTCACCTCCTTCCCACCCAACTGTTTACCACTTTGTGCCAATCTATGCAGATAATTAGCTGCACTTTTTCTCTTTTAAGCAAGTGTTCTATTTTCATTCAATGACTCATGCATGGCAGCCTAAAAGGTTTATTTCAAAGTCTTCGTCTGGGCAAGAGCATTGAGCAGGGTAAACAACAACTGCTCTACTGTGGTTGTAATGTTCCTTTTTGAATTCTTGGGAGCCATTATGTTCAGCTTACAAATTGCGTAAATGTGACATGAAAGCAAAATAAAAGAAGGGAAAAGAAAAAACAGATACAACGTTAGAGCAGTTCCCCCTCCATCTCTGTTTGACATCTTTGTGGCTTTACAGCGTCTGGTCACTGAAAGCATATTTAAGTGCAGCCTTTCCAAATGGCTATTTGATTTGTATGTAAACTAATGCCTCAAGAGCATAGGTATAGACTAATAGTAATTATTTTGCCATAAAGCTTACATTTTCTATAGTTCAGTATCAATGGACATTCAAAATGAAACATATAAATAGGGCCACATTTACCATTAGGTACTCATAGATCATTGCCCAAACAACAGTAAGTAAGAACAGCACTAAAAGACATCATTTATAACCTGTATTTTTTTTCCTTATAGCTTTTCTGCTCAGACTACCAAAAGTTATTAGGTATATATCCAGTTGCAGAACTGAAGGAGAGTTGTGAAGGAGTCACAAAAGAGTCAAAAAACTCTTGGCAACTTAGCTAACCTGCAGGGTTCACCTCTTTCTCTGCAAACCTGATTGTGACAGCTTTCATAAAAAGCAATGAACA
This sequence comes from Lithobates clamitans, assembly GCA_037952925.1. Lineage (NCBI taxonomy): Eukaryota > Metazoa > Chordata > Amphibia > Anura > Ranidae > Lithobates > Lithobates clamitans. The sequence goes on along the minus strand of JBBGZY010000821.1, from coordinate 8,475,996 downwards.
TTCTGCCTCTAATAGCTTCCCTGCATATACAGCAGGAAGCTTTGTTCGCTAATAGTTTCCCTGGTTATTAAACAGGGAACATTCTACCTCCCATAGTCTCCCAGGATATATAGCAGGGAGTGTTTGTCCCCCAATAGTTTCCCTTTGTATAAAACAGGAAGTGTTCCACCATTAAATACTTTCCATGTGTGTAAAATACAGAACATTCTAGCTCCAATAGTTTCCCTGCATACAAAATATACAGTATCTCACAAAAGTAAGTACACCCCTCACATTTTTGTAAATATTTTATTATATCTTTTCATATGATTACACTGAAGAAATGCCACTTTGCTACAATGTAAAGTAGTGAGTGTACAGCTTGTACAACAGTGTAAATTTGCTTTCACCTCAAAATAACTTAACACACAGCCATTAATGTCTAAACCGTTGGCAACAAAAGTGAGTACACCCTTATGTAAAAATGTCCAAATTGGGCCCAATTAGCCATTTTTCCTCCCCGGTGTCATGCGACTTGATAGTGTTACAAGGTCTCAGGTGTGAATGGGGAGCAGGTTTGTTTAATTTGGTGTTATCGCTCTCACTCTCTCATACTGGTCACTGGCAAAGAACTCTCTGAGGATCTGAAAAAAAGAATTGTTGCTCTACATAAAGATGGCCTAGGCTATAATCAGATTGCCAAGACCTTGAGCTGCAGCATGATGGCCAAGATCATACAGAGGTTTAACAGGACAGGTTCCATTCAGAACAGGCCTTGCCATGGTCGCCCAAAGAAGAGTGCATGTGCTCAGCGTCATATCCAGAGGTTGTCTTTGGTAAAAAAGACATATGAGTGCTGCCAGCATTGCTGCAGGAGGTTGAAGGGATGGGGGGTCAGCCTGTCAGTGCTCAGACCATACGCCACACACTGCATCAAATTTGTCTGCATGGCTGTCGTCCCAGAAGGAGGCCTCTTCTAAAGATGATGCACAAGAAAGCCCGCAAACAGTTTGTTGAAGACAAGCAGACTAAGAACATGGATTACTGGAACTATGCCCTGTGGTCTGATGAGACCAAGATAAATGTATTTGGTTCAGATGGTGTCAAGCGTGTGTGGCGGCAACCAGGTGAGGAGTACAAAGACAAGTGTGTCTTGCCTAAAGTCAAGCATGGTGGGGGGAGTGTCATGGTCTGGGGCTGCATGAGTGCTGCCGGCACTGGGGAGCTTTACTTCATTAAAGAAACCATGAATGGCAACATGTACTGTGACATACTGAAGCAGAGTATGATCCCCTCCCTTCGGAGACTGGGCCGCAGGGCAGTATTCCAACATGATAAGGAGCCCAACTCACCTCCAAGATGACCACTGCCTTGCTAAAGAAGCTGAGGGTAAAGATGATGGACTGGCCGAGCATGTGTTCAGACCATAACTATATTGAGCATCTGTGGGGTATCCTCAAATGGGTGAAGAGCGCAAGGTCTCTGTGATGTTGTCATGGAGGAGTGGAAGAGGACTTCAGTGGCAACCAATGAAGCTCTGGTGAACTCCATGCCCAAGAGGGTTAAGGCAGTGCTGAAAAATAATGGTGGGCACACAAAATATTGACACTTTGGGCTCAATTTGGACATTTTCACTTAGGGTTCTACTCACTTTTGTTGCCAGCGGTTTAGACATTAAAGGGGTTGTAAAGTTGTTTTTTTTTTTTTTTTTTTAAATAACAAACATGTTATACTTACCTTCACTGTGCAGCTCGTTCTGCACAGAGTGGCCCCGAACCTGGTCTTCTGGGGTCCCTCGGCGGCTGTTTCAGCTCCTCCCCGCAAGCATTTACCACCTTCATGCGAGCTCCCTCGCACGGTGGTGAGTGCTTGCGGGCGCGCTCCCGTGATACAGCCGGCGGCTATAGCCGCTCGCTGTATCACTCGGCCCCGCCCCCCGGCGCGCCGCGTCATCGGATGTGATTGACAGCAGCGCGAGCCAATGGCTGCGCTGCTTTCAATCCATCCACTGCAGCCAATCAACGACCAGGCTGAGCTGCAATGAAGCTGACGAGGATGAGGAGCGAAGATTCGAGGCGTCAGGTAAGTAAAACGGGGGGGCTGGGGGCGGCGGTACTGTCAAAAGTTTTTTCACCTTAATGCATAGAATGCATTAAGGTGAAAAAATTTTTACCTTTACAACCCCTTTAATGGCTGTGTGTTGAGTTCTTTTGAGGGAACAGCAAATTTACACTGTTATACAAGCTGTACACTCACTAATTTACATTGCAGCAAAGTGTAATTTCTTCAGTGTTGTCACATGAAAAGATATAATAAAATATTTACAAAAATGTGAGGGGTGTACTCACTTTTGTGAGATACTTTACCTCCAACCGTTTTACCTCTGTATAAAGAAAGAAGTTTTCTTCATGCAATACTTCCTTGCCCTTATAGCCAATAACCTTCTACCTCCAATAGTTTCCCTATACATAAAGCTTGTAGCGTGGTTGTTGACAGCAATAGGAGAGTTAGCAGCAAATGCCATTCTGATTCAGACTCTTTGAGGAATGAATTATGAATGCAGCACTGCTTACAAATAACAACAATAATAATTGTAATCAAAGAAATGGTAGAGAGTAGGTAAAACTACAAAATGTGTAGAGGGTACCATTACACCAGAGCCTTTAAGGTCTGAATGGTCAAGCTTAGCTACAGCTGCATTTCATTTACCTGCTGTGTGCTAACATTACATACAGTGCATCTGGAAAGTATTCACAGCACTTCACTTTTTCCACATTTTATTATGTTACAGCCTTATTCTAAAATGGATTAAATTCACTTTCTTCAAAATTCTACAAACAATACCCCATAATGACAATGTGAAAGAAGTTTGTTTGAAATCTTGGCAAATTTATTAAAAATAAAAAAGGAAAAAATCCCATGTACATAAGTATTCACAGCCTTTGCTCAATACTTTGTTGAAGCACCTTTGGCATCAATTACAACCTCAAGTATTTTTGAGTATGATGCTACAAGCTTGGCACACCTATTTATGGACAGTTTCTCCCATTCTTCTTTGCAGGACCTCTTAAGTAGGGATGGGCCGGACGGACCCCTGTTCAGTTCGCACCAGAACTTTCAAACAATGCAAAATGATGAACCCGAAAGTCAAAAATCAAAAGTACCCATTTTGAAGGCTTGTATGCAAATAATTGGGCATACAATGGTTATAGGGGTCCGGGTCCTGCCCTGGGGGACATTTATCAATAAAAAAAAGTTTGTGAAAAGCGTAATTTTTAAATGTTTTTGATTTTTAAAGTGAAAGAATAAAAATGAAAAATTCCTTCCAATATAGTGCCTGGGGTCCCCTTAGTCTACCTGTAAAGTGGCAGATCTGTACCATGTCTAGAATCTGCTGCAGCAATAATTGCATTTATAAAGCCCAAAAAAATGACATTTTCCCTGCAAGCTGCCTTTATTTTGATCAGCAACAGCTAGGGAGCCAGTGTGTATGATGAGGCCACAATGTAGTGCACTGGGAACAAGATTAGAGATTTTTTGGATACATTCTGGTGTCACTTTGACTTTGGATAAAAGTAACAGGTACGTAAAAACTGGTCTTTGGGTGTCGTGGTGCCTTCCCACCATTACCCTATAGAGGTTCTCTTGATGAAAGCAAGAATTGGCCTTGCTGTAAAACATTGCAATGATATGCACCTATCAAACAGGTGCAGAAAAATTGGTCTTTGGGTGTCGGTGGCACCTTCCCACTGTAACCCTATAGATGTACTCTTAATGAAAGCAAGAATTGGCCTTGCTGTAAAAAATTGCAATGATATGCACCTGTCAAACAGGTGCTGAAAAATTGGTCTTTGGGTATTAATTGTGCCTATGAAACCTATACCAAAAACATTCTTCCAGATGTAATGATTGAAAACCCTCAAAGCTAGGCAGCCTCAAAGTCCTGCAGAGATTCCACATCCCAAAAAGCCTTAATTGGTGACATCAGCATCAGGGGCTTCATAGCTAGTAATCCAGAACTGATTCATTTTTATAAAAGTCAAACGGTCCATGGAGTCTGTGGACAGACGCATCCTATGATCAGTAACAAAACCTCCTGCAGCACTGAATGCCCGTTCTGAAAGCACACTGGATGCAGGGCAGCCCAACAACTCTATAGCATACTGGGCAAGTTCTGGCCAGTGGTCTATTCTCATGACCCAGTAAGTCAGTGGATCATCAGCTGGAAAGCTCTCCATCTCTGTTTTGTCCCTGAAGTAATCGTCCACCATGTGATGCAGACGCTGCTAATGGGATGTGGAAGCTGACAGCCCTGGGTGGCGAGGACTAAAAAAAATCTGAAATGCCTCACTTAGGTGCATGCCTTCTCCAACACTCCTCGCTTGACCAACACAATACTCAAAATGATGTTTTCCACAACACTGTAACCTACTGGAGTCAGGAAAAATGTTCAATAAAATCCTCTTTAACGTGTCCTCAAGAGATTTTATCTTCTGCACTCTCTGTGGGGACAGGATGAGTTCTGAGACCTTGCCTTTATAACGGTGGTCAAGGAGGGTTGCCAACCAGTAATCACCTTTCTCCTTTATGCCACGTATAATGGGTGCTTTTGCAGGCTTTGAAGCATGAGGTTGCCTATGTGCCTTAAAATTTGCAGAGGCTTGAGATGCAGACTCCTCTGGGTCACTCAGGATGACAGCATCTGTAACTTCCTCCTCCCAGCCATGTACTACTCCCAAGGGTCCTGGGGTTGGAAAGCCATCACTTACAGATTGATGCATGTCTTCCTCTTTTTGGAAGCCTATGAAAGTGCCAGAAACCTCCTCCTCATCCTCCTCCCTTCTCTCCTCCTGTGTGTTCTGTGACATAGAAATGATGGTGTTTGGATAAAGCGGGCCTTGAGAGGAAAGGAAGTCCTCCTCTTCCTCCTGCTGCTCTGCCTCCAGTGCCCTGTCCATAATGCCACACAGAGTCTGCTCCAGCAGGAACACATCAGGGATTGTGTCACTGATGCATGCACTGTCACGGCTCACCATCCTTGTGGCCTCCTCAAATTGTGACAATACTGTGCATGCATCCTTAATAATCAGCCATTGGCGTGTGGGGAAAATAAGCTAAGGCAGCCTGAGCCTGTCGTCGTGCTGTATTCGCACAGGTACTCGTTGGCGGCCCTGTGCTGCATGTATAGCCACTGTAGCATTGACAAAATCAAGTTCCACCTGGTAGGCATGTCACAAATCAGCATGTTTCTGCGCAGGTGGATTTCCCACCGAATTTCAGCCAACCGAGCAGTGGCCGTGTATGACCACCTGAAATGGCTACAGACTCTTCCGGCCAGCTTTAGCACATCATGCAACCCATATATATGGCGTTAAGCTGGCGGTAACGCACACAGAAGTAAATGGCATTAAACTGGCAGTAACACACAAAAAATGATATGGCATTAAACTTGCAGTAATGCACACAAAACAATATGCCATTAAACTGACAGTAACTCACACAGAAGTAAATGGCGTTAAACTAGCAGTAATGCACAAAAAACTATATGGCGTTAAACTGGCAGTAACGCACACAAAACTATATGGCGTTAAACTGGTAGTAACGCACACAAAAGTAAATGGCGTTAAACTGGCAGTAACATGCACAGAACTATATGGTGTTAAACTGGCAGTAACACACAAAAAAACTATATGGCGTTAAACTGGCAGTAACGCACACAGAACTATATGGCCTTAAACTGGCAGTAACACACACAAAACTATATGGTGTTAAATCAACAGTAACACACACAAAGCTATATGGCGTTAAACTGGCAGTAACGCACACAAAAGTAAATGGCGTTAAACCTGCAATAACGCACACAGAACTCTATGGCATTAAACTGGCAGTAATGCACACAAAACTATATGGCATTAAACTGGCAGTAACACATACAAAACTATATGGCGTTAAACTGACAATAACGCACACAGAACTATATGACGTTAAACTGGCAGTAACGCACAAAAAACAATATGGCGTTAAACTGGCAGTAACGCACACAAAACTATATAACGTTAAACTAGTAGTAACTCACACAGAACTATATGGCGTTAAACTGGCAGTAACGCAATATGATGCGCCAAACATGCAGTGACGCACAGAACTATATAGCTGTAAACTGGCAGTAATGCACACAAAACTATATGGCGTTAAACCAGCAGTAACGCACACAAAACAATATAGCGTTAAACTGGCATTAACGCACAATAAACTATATGGCGTTAAACTGGTAGTAACGCACACAGAAATATATGGAGTTAAACTGACAGTAACACACACAAAACTATATGGTGTTAAACTGGCAGTAACACACACAAAAGTAAATGGCATTAAACTGGCAATAACACACAAAAAACTATATGGCGTTAAACTGACAGTAACACACACAGAACTATATGGCGTTAAACGGACAGTAACACACACAAAACTATATGGCGTTAAACTGGCAGTAACACACACAGAACTATATGGTGTTAAACTGGTAATAACACACACAAAAATATGGTGTTAAACTGGCAGTAACGCACACAGAACTATATGGCGTTAAACTGACAGTAACACACACAAAACTATATGGTGTTGGCGGTAACACACACAAAAGTAAATGACATTAAACTGGAAGTAACGCACACAGAACCATATGGCGTTAAACTGGCAGTAATGTACAAAACTATATGGCGTTAAACCAGCAGTAACACACACAAAACTATATGGCGTTAAACTGGTAGTAACCCACACAGAACTATATGGGGTTAAACTGGCAGTAATGCAATATGATGCACCAAACGTACAGTGATGCACAGAAATATATGGCTGTAAACTTGCAGTAATGCACAAAAAATTATATGGAGTTAAACTGGCAGTAATGCACACAAAACAATATGGCGTTAAACTGGCAGTAACGCACACAGAAATATATGGCATTAAACTGTCAGTAACGCAGAAAAAACTATATGACATTAAACTGGCAGTAACGCACACAGAAGTAAATGGTGTTAAACCGGCAGTAACGCACACAAATAGACGGTGTTCAACCGTCCCTACACTGATATCTGAACTGTCTCTACTCTAGCTATACACTAATGTAAAGATTACTGACACGGTCTCACTACACTACACTGAAAGTATATGAGCTGTCCCTACTCTACACTAAAGTATTTATGAATGACACGGTCTCACTACACTACAGTGAAACTGTCTGAGCTGTCCCTACTCTAGCTGCACACTATGCAAAGCTGAATGATGGTCCTCCTCACTACACTCACACTATCCCTAGACTGACACTAAACTAATATTCTACACTGACAATTGATTTAAAATAGCACAGTACAGCACACTAACTAACTAATAGCACTAAACAAAGACCTGTTCTATCTCTCTCTCCACGCCAAAATCACACTGAAAATGGCTACCATTGAAAGATCACTTTTATACTGTGGGGCGGAAATGAGCCATGATTGGATAAAGTCATGATGACAGTGTCCAATCATGACTCTGACAGTGCTCTGTGCCCTGATTGGCTGACGCTTTCACTGCTTCAGCCAATCAGTGCTTGCAATGCACTGTTCAGCGCCGCAATGCATTGTGGTCAGTTCGGGGGGGGATGAACAAACGGTCGAACAATCCATTTGTTTGGATGTTCGCCGAAAGACTGAACAACAAAAGATTGGCCCAAACTTATGCTCAGCCCAAACCGTTTGCCAATCCCTACTCTCAAGCTCTATCAGGTTGGATGGGGAGCGTCAGTACACAGCCATTTTCAGATCTCTCCAGAGATGTTTAATTGGGTTCATGTCTGGGCTCTGGCTAGGTTACTCAGAGACATTCATAGGGTTGTCCTGTAGCCACTCCTTTGTTATCTCGTGTGTGTGCATAGGGCTGTCGCCCTATTGGAAGATGAACCTTCACCCCAGTCTGAGGTCCAGAGCTCTCTGGAGTAGGTTTTCATCAAAGATGTCTCTGTACATTGCTGTATTCATCTTTCTCACAGTTCCTGCCATTGAAAGACATCCTCACAGCATGATGCTGCCATCACCATGCTTCATTGTAGTGATGGTATTGGCTGGGTGATGACCAGTGCCTGGTTTCCACCAGACATAACGCTTGCCATTCAGGCCAAATAGTTCAATCTTTGATACATCAGAACAGAGAATTTTGTTTCTCATGGTCTGAGAGTCCTTTGGGTGCCTTTTGGCAAACTCCAGACAGGCTGTCACATGTCTTTTACTGAGGAGTGGATTCCTTCTGGCCACTCTACCATACAGGCCTAATTGGTGTCATGCTGCAGAGATGGTTGTTCTTCTGGAAGATTTTCCCTCTCCATATAGAAATGCTGGATCTCTGTCAGAGTGACCATCAGGTTCTTGGTCACCCCTCTGACTAAGGCCCTTCTCCCCCAATCGCTTGGTTTGGCTGGGTGGCCTGCTCTAGGAAGAGTCCTGGTGGTTCCAAACATTTTCAATTTATGGATGTGCTCATTGGGACCTTCAATGCTGCAGAAATTTTTCTGTACCATTCCCCAGGTCTGTGCCTCAATACAATCCTGTGTCGAAGGCCTGCAGACAATTTCTTGAACTTCATTGCTTGGTTTGTGTTCTGACATGCACTGTTAACTGTGGGACCTTGTATATACAGGTGTGTGCCTTTCCAAATCATGTCCAGTCAACTGAATTTACCACAGGTGGACTCCGATCAATTTGTAAAAACATCTCAAGGATGATCAGTGGAAACAGGATGCACCTGAGCTCAATTTTGAATATCATGGCAAAGGCTGTGAATACTTATATACATGGGATTTTTTTCATTTTTTATTTTTAATAATTTTGCAAAGATTTCAAACCATCTTCTTTCACATTGTAATTATGAAGTTTGTAGAATTTTGAGGAAAATAATGCACTGAATCCATTTTGGAATAAGGCTGTAACATAACAACATGTAGAAAAAGTGAAGCACTGTGAATACTTTCTGGATGCACTGTACTTTAACAGACTAGGACTAATGAAAGCAATTTGTTGTCTATTAAGAAAAAATATACTACAGGTTAAAAAACAATATTAACAAAATAAAGGTCAAGATTCATGACCCTGTGGCTATCAAGGACACTTCCTCAGAAAGTGCTAAGAATGTGATAGCAAATCCATTTCAAGTGGAAACATGTTTTTTTAACTTTGGATATAGTGGAGAAAGATATGGTCCTCTGTCAGGTTTACACTTCTCTCTGTATCCCCCTTAGAGAGAGTCCCATTGTTTCATGTTCCAGCTACAGGTGTCATTGGAACAAGAGGTTAAGAGCAGTCTCTCCAATGGGCAGAGAAATCAAACAAAAACAAAAAACACTTTTTAAAAAAGTTATTTCTTGTTCTAGTGTCACAGGAACATAAAGGGACATATTTATAAAACAGTGCATCTAGCGTTCACTAAACATTCACTGCGATCAAATCTTCCTGATGCATGTGTTTTAAATGACAGTGATTGACTTCCCACCAGTGAATGTTTGGTGAAAATCACATTGATTACTTTATAAATATGCCTAAAGTATGATGGAATCTCCATATCGGAGTCACATACAGCATTATAAAGCAGTTCCAATGCTACTTTCTAACTCTTTTTAAATCTGTTATTTAAAAAATAAAAACAGGTTTTAGCTGTAGGACTTTAGTTACTGAGACATATAAAATAAGTGTGGAATACTTATACTTAGGTTATTACATTTCTGAAATGGGAACCGGTAGTACTGTGTGCTGCTTCATATCATAAAATCAGGCTATAGCTTTATTTTATGTCAACCTGTGCCTTAATGTGTCCAGCTGTGTCATCTTGTTAAGTCATTCTGAATTCAATATAACAGCCATCTAGCCATAATATGTGAAGCATCGCCCTGCAAAACAGCAACCAGTGTAACCCTTATATATACATTATCTTGTACCTACTCAATTTACCAAACACTTCAACAAATATATCAATTAGGGCAGTGCAAAGAGTAGAGGTTATGTACAGAAAGCAACTAATCAGAAATATTCTTGAAACTGACTGGACTGCTGCAAACTAAACTGTAACTGGAGCATTATGAGATAACAGTTGTGTTTTGAGTGGCTACAAAACAGGAATCAAGGGTACGTTTTGAAACCCTGGTTTAATAGACTAATTTTTTTTCTAATTTTAATTAATTTTATTTATTGTATACTATTAGATGAAAAGCAGAGTTTTTTCTACTATAATATTTTTTAAACCTACAGAAGAGGTTTAAAATAAAGACCCTGGCTGCAATACTAACCTCCACTCTGGTGCTGTCCCTTGCAGCAATTCCTTTCCACCTCTAGATGTCCTCAGTCTTTCAGATAAAATGACATCCAGCATTATTAAACAAAGAAGACCGAGGACATATTATGAGTGCAGGGTGTCACAGATACGCCCCATGAGGAGGTGTCACCATGGCACTATGCGCTTACAATGATGAAAGTCGTGCTGACGTGATGCATTACTGAGAGCCACACACAACCTGGAGAAGATCCTAAAATGAAAAATATCCCCTTTGTGAGGTGGCCACTCAGAAGATGTCTGGACATCAATCTTAATAAGAATATTGTAGAGTGGTGCAACTGGGTCTCAAAACCTATGCATTATGGTAACATATTGTTACCCCAATGCATGGCAATATATCATACATGTATTAGTAAGATGTGGTGTCTTTTATTTTGTATGCACTCCAATGTACTAAAGCCTTGCCCATCTGACGCACCTGAATAGCAGTGCACCATGGTGCATGGTAATGCACTGTCATGAATTATGGTGCCCTGTGTCAAAAAATGGGCAGAGAAACAAAAGGGGGGGTTTTCCAGCGCTCCGCAACATGTGATGTCTAAGGTAAATAGTACAATGGTAGCTATAATAGCACATTAAAATAAGGCAGGTGAATTCTAGAATGAGGAGGCAGCCATCCTAAGTGGGTGTCCATTACCTCTGTTGATAATCAATGTTGAAAAAAGGAGGGGTGTGGAGGCGCCAACTGTGGTAGCTTGTTTATGCAAAAATAAAAGTTAGTGTAACAATTACACTTACTGGTTCGCAGGGTGGAGGTGTTTCTTTGAGATTTAAAAGTGTCCTGGGATGTGCTGTGATCTTGTTTCCGGCTCAGATTTCATTCCTTCAGGCGTCTGGGTGTGGAATCTGTACACAGGCTGAACCACTGCATCCAGTGCATGGAAAGCTCCACGCTGACCACTCTGGAGTGCAGAAGAGGAAATGACGTCACTGATGCACGGCAAACGTCCAGGCTGGTGTTGGGGATAATGCAGGGATAGTACAGGCTGTACTATCCCTGCATTATCCCCAACACCAGCCTGGACGTTTGCCGTGCATCAGTGACGTCATTTCCTCTTCTGCACTCCAGAGTGGTCAGCGTGGAGCTTTCCATGCACTGGATGCAGTGGTTCAGCCTGTGTACAGACTCCACACCCAGACGCCTGAAGGAATGAAATCCGAGCCAGAAACAAGATCACAGCACATCCCAGGACACTTTTAAATCTCAAAGAAACACCTCCACCCTGCGAACCAGTAAGTGTAATTGTTACACTAACTTTTATTTTTGCATAAACAAGCTACCACAGTTGGCGCCTCCACACCCCTCCTTTTTTCGTCAAAAAATGGGCCACTGTGGTGCACTGGCATCCCAAAAGGTTATTGGTTACTTATTTCATTTGGCTGGGTTCACACTATTGCGAATTGGATGTGCATTTTGGATTGTGGATTTTGTGCATCCAATTCGCATGTCAGTAGACTGTGACCAGCTCTCAATGGAGCCATTTTACACAGCTGAGTCCTGTGTGTCTTCTGGTCCGTTTCAGGTCCATATTCAGCCAAAAATTCGGACCAAAAATGGACCTGAAACGAAGAACAGGGAGACACCGGACCCCTGCTGTGAGCTGCTCCGTACAGCAGTGTGAGCCGAGCCTTAAGTTCAAGGGATGAGATTGGCCTGTATCAATGTAAATGGGCCCTTCCAAAGGCTGCTTTTGCTGACCTCACCTTTTGAGAATGCTTGTTTTGTGCCTGTCATCCTGATGCTTTGGCTACAACTTATTTTCTCATGGACTAAGAGCAGGCATAGAGATAAGGAGACTGACTTACTAAAGGAGTTGAAAATGTGTACTCAATAAATTGAGCGAATAATTGCTTCAATTATCTGAAGATAAAACAAGGAAAAAAGTAATTTGCTTTTCATATGTAAGGATAATTGATGTAATTATTCACACTATTTATTGAGTAAAATAATGCTTAAAATGTTGGTTAACCTAAAAAGAAAAAAAAATAGAGATCCTGTTCCCTTAAAGTAGATTAAACAGCACAGTGCTTGTGATGTGTAATCTGCCCCTCTCTAAACTGTAAAAAACTTGGCTGATCCTGCCACTTCCTGTGCCCCCTCTCTGCGCTGACCATGATATTCAGGGCTGCTGAGCCTTGACCACTGTGGTCAGCGTACATCTGCTCTCCTCTCTCCCCCTCACCCCTCCTCCCTGCCTGTCAGCTCTGTGTTCTGTGTCTCTGTCTCCGCCCCCCCCCCTAGCTGTCAATAGTACAAATACAATTTTACAAATGGTCACTGCCAGACCCTCTATTATAGTTATGCATACCACATTGTATACGTCTTTTATTAAAACGAGGCATGTAAATACTGTTTTAGAGCTATATTCAGACCGGTCGCGTGACTCTTGGCTGGTCTGCAGGGCCACTGCAGGAGGGGCTGAGTGGCCATGTGACCTCACCGGATGACGTCAGAGGGAGATCTTGGCCCCTCCTGCAGGAGCCATGTATCGGAGGTGTACAGTGGCTGCGAGTCACATGACCAGCCTGAAGATAGCTCTAAAAAGGTATTTACATGCTCGTTTTAATAAAAGACGTATACAGCATGGTATGCCTGACTATAATATAGGCGCTGGCAGTGAATCATCAATTTGGGTTAATAAACACTTTAAACCTTCTAGTAAATCAGCCTCAAGGAACCTATGACTCAAATGTATTGATGGCAGAAAAACTTTATATGTGAATGTCCAGAGAAAACTTTGTTTTTGTTTTTTTAAAAGAGAAGTGAAGCCTGGGCTCTCTTCTGACGTCACCAAGTTCAGTCCAGGCACCGCGCCATCCCGACTTCAGAAGTCTGGATCCATCAGGTGCCTGGACTGATGGCAGTCTTAGCCTTTCAGCGAGCCCCTGAAAGGCTGAGACAGCCGTTGCCCGCCCATCCACGGCTCAGCGCTCCAATGAGCGTGGAGGAGCAGAGCAGGAAAGCTGCTGATTGACAGTCAGCAGCTCTCCTCTTGGGGAGCCGTCAGTACGAGCCATCAGTGGTGTTTGATGGCTCGGTTCTCAGTGCAGAGATGTCGGGGGATCGGAACGATGCTGCATCCACCTAGGTTAATATGATTAGGGAAAAAACCCATCCCATACTTCTCTTTTAATAGAGAAGACAACAAATGAGAGGGACATTTTCTGATAGAGCCCTGAGTACTTGACAGCCATGCTCTATCCGAAACTAAAAAAAAAATAAATAAAAAGGCAAATTATGTGATTAGTTTTAACCAGCCATGTACTTCTCTGTGATTACTGGGTATAAAGGCTCATTTTTTTGTTCAGCAAACTAGGCTAAGCAAAAAAAAAAAATGGAACCAATTCCCACCATCCACAGAAACAAGGTGGATGTGAGAATATTTCCCACTGCGCTATTGTATTCTAGCAGTGGGGGCTCCGCTTCTGTCAGAATACACAGATCAGCATTGTAGGTATTGGCTGCAGCTGCTGATTGAGCACCTTTTTTACCAACAGACAGTGGCCACACATGGATTGAAACTTGACCGGTCCCTGCTGAATTGGCTGAACTTCAATCCCATCTATAACCACCTTTAGGCTAAGTTTATACTTATGTCTAAACTGCCATGCCTATAAAAAGGGATCTAATTAAGCAAATTGACAGGCGGGGAGGAGGCTATGTGATGCCTCCTCATTACACATGAATGCGGGGCATTTGCAGTGCCTCCCTATTCACTTGAATGGCATTGTGACTACAGCATGTGAACACCTTTTCAGATGCTTTTGGGGGGGTGCTAAAAATGCATTTTTAACAGCCTCCAAGCACAAGTCTAAATAAGCCCTAAGGGTAGAAAAATCACAAAATCAGAGTGGCCTTACTACTAGTAAACCACAGTTGAAGAAAAAACAGTTTCCCCTGCAAGGCAATGTCAAAATGTTCTAGAAAAGATCATGACCTTAATTTTCTTTTGTATATGCAGGCTCTTGAGATACTTATTGATCTCATGGAACCCAGTTCATAGTTTGCTTACTGCCATGCAGTTTCTACTCCCAAAGAAACCATTAGGAGATCTTTATGTAGAGAAATCTATTATGCTCAGGTAGAATTATGCTCCAAATAAGAAGTTGTAACTTTTTAAATGAACTATAAGTTTAGGTGTTGTTTACCATGAAAGATAAAATAAGTGAAGGAGAAAAATACATTATAAACCTGTTCAAACTGAAAAAGGAGTGGGGCTTTATAAAGGGGTTTGAGTAATTTCTTCTCTTATAAGCAATGTAGCTCAACTCAATCAGAATCCTGCTGTTGTTATCTGTACCATTCAAGCAAAAAATAATCAGCAGTTTTTCCCAACTCACGAATAATGGAATATTATCAGTCACTGCAGAAAGGTTAAACAGAATGTATCATGCGCTCATTGAGGGTTTAGTCACGTCTGCTTTAGTTTAGGTCACTTGTGACTCAATCAGGACAGAAAGTGACATGTGTTTAGCACTGAACCACAGTCATCTGTCTTCTTCATTTTCCATTCACTGACCTCAGTGAATTCAGAGCCTGCCTTTAAGTCTTTCATTGCCAAAAAGTAGAAAGCAATGCAATTTCTTTCCTGTCGTTTAGTATGTGAATGCAACATCTAAACACACATGATGTGTGGCTATTGTATCTAAATTACTATGTACCTAATCATTAATGGTTTACAACCAGTGAGATTTCCCCTTTTATTATGAAGTGGAATTCTGAGCCTTGTTGCTCCATAAATTTCATAATACCTCTCTATAAGATTTTGTGATCTCCCTGTGCAATAAAACAGCCAAGCAAGTGTTCACGTCGAGCTCTGCTAGCTATCCATTAAACACTTGAATGAAAGGTTGCAGGTTTAACATAGATTTCCTGGCAGAAATGCTTGTACTTTTGCCAGTTCTTAAATCTTAGTTATTTCGCTAAAATTCATTGTCTGGATTCAGACCGTTTTAGTAATTTCCCCATTCTTGTGCCTATAATCTGTCATCCATAGAGTGACATCAACAGATTTTAGAAACTTGGCTATTGTCTGCCTACTCTCATTAGGGCATTCTAGTGTGTTCCATTTGAGACCCACCACTGAGAATGAAGTTGTATAAAAATGAATAACAAAGAACTTCTCAAATCCCAGTATGATCATAATGATCTGACCAGTTGGTTGAAACACACTAAACTAAGTAACACTCTGAAGTAAAAGACTGGTAATGGCTCATTTACAAAGGATTTTCAAGGGGAAAAAAAGCATTTATTTAAATATTTATGTTAGGTATCATGGTCAGTGCAGTATTAATGGTGCAGGCTGCCTTAGGCCTATGAAATTAATTAGGTCTTTTGATGTATGCTCCAACCATTTTTTCTTAGAAATCGCACTGAAATGAACTGAATACATTTTGCAAGTGCATGTACATAGCTGGAATGACATATTTGGGACTATGGAGCACCAACCGCATTGGCAACCTATGGCCTGCTGCCTCGCTAATGCTAGATACTGTATATTCCTAGTTATGACTGGATGAGTGTAGACTGCCACCTGCCTTATGGGCAGAGAATTGATTTAGTTATAAAGTCTGTCAATCAGATGTTACCCAAGATTGTGAGATTGCTGCAGTTTCTGCAGTTACTGCAGTATTGCATTCCACCCTAATGCCGCG